>JAKWJA010002489.1:43762530-43814281 GCA_027704765.1 Solanum habrochaites | reverse complement strand
GAAAAGTATGGGGTTGTACAAAACGATGTACTAAGTTGACTTCTGCTAAAACATGTAAAATTGACTTTTAGAAATATCTTTCATTCCACATATTCATCATCAGAATATGGAATGTAAACACATAAGATACATCATTAACACTTAGAGAAAAATTTTCCATAATTAAAAAACAAAAACC
This sequence comes from Solanum habrochaites, assembly GCA_027704765.1. Taxonomy (NCBI): domain Eukaryota; kingdom Viridiplantae; phylum Streptophyta; class Magnoliopsida; order Solanales; family Solanaceae; genus Solanum; species Solanum habrochaites. The sequence continues at coordinate 43,814,103 of JAKWJA010002489.1, read as the reverse complement.
AGTGTACAGTAACACTTCCAAAACTTACAGAGAACTCCTCCTTTTTAACATTTACATTGAACTATCCCTTCATAAATAGTGAACTTCAAGTCACGCAAAGAGGAAGTGAACTCTTTCCATAAGAGTTTCCCAAAATAGGGATTGTCCTTCGACTCACACAAGGTAATACATGAATGAAAATCCACCTCCACCTCCTTCAATACACACTAAAGTGATCCTCAAACTACCCCTTGTCGGCTTGCTGCACCTCGAGAGACAGCCCAACTCAAAATAAACAAGACCTAGAAGAACACCAAATTAACACCAAGACTTCCCTTTAGGAATGTCTACTACTTGCAATGATAGATAGCCGACCCGTACCACCACCTACCTAAGTAGTACACTCTTTTAGAAGGCTTAGCACCAAGAGTCCCCATTTGGAAAGTTAACTTAGTGCAATAGATAGCGTCAGATTCCACTACCTACCCTAAGTAGTACATTCTTTTAGGAGACATAATTCATTCAGATCATATAAGGCTTACCAAGACTCCCCTTTAGAAATGCCTTACTAGTGCAATGGATAAATAGCATCTCATTCCACTATCTGCCCTATGTAATCCACTCTTTTAGAAGACTTAGCACTTTCATTACTTTTTTGGGGGTTACCTTAACCGACATAGAGAATGAGAGATAAAAATGGAATCTTGATAATTCCCTTATCGGAGAAGGGTCCCCTGACTTGCCTAGGGTGAGGTCTACTTGGTTTGTAGGTTTTTTCATGCTTTCCCTAATATCTACTACACCTTGGCGGGCGCATAGTTAATGGCTATGATATTGCTACTAAGTCCCTTCTCTACTAACGAGATAACTCATCTCAAGAGCACAAGGAAGACAACTTCTAAGCTCATGAGTGTAACTACCTCTACTTCATCTCTTTTCGGTGCTATGAATAACTCCCCTAGGAATTCTCACAATATAACCTGGAGTTACGAAACTATTTAACAGACCAACTCACTCACGAAGGCATTCATCCTCACCTATCCTAGAAAGTTTTAGATGTAGTGAGGTTGCTACTAAACGCTCATCATCTTCAAGTCACAAAAGAATGTTCACCCCAAAACTATCCCCCTTTTGACTTAATTTAGCTTCACATTCATTCATTAAAGTGTGAGGGTCGTGTCATCATTTAACACACCTTGTACTTTGCATCATTGCATTTCTTTAACTTCTATACTGCTTAGACCTTCATGCACACATCAAAACATTACATTCTTCCCATACTCATACTTCATTAAGCATCTCTCTATACTACTTAATATCCTACTTCATAATCACATTACAGAATACATATTATCATATTACTGGTCACATAAACAATTCACCGACCTCATTCACAATAAACAAGTATCTTAACATTCATATGATTCAAGTAAACACCGCCACCAAAAAGATACCACTCAAGAGCATTTCGAAATTAAATCTAAACAACATAACAAACTTATTCTTTAATCCACGTTTCCATCACCTATAAAATTTTATTCAACAATTCATCATAAATTATCGTTTAGCGCAGTAGCTAAACTCAATAACAATACAATTAAAGCAAAGCTCAAAGACTATAAAACCAAGCTCATTTAACCCATTTGTTATGCCACAATTTCATAAAAAGCTTTATGATGATATAATTGAAGTTTTAGAATTAATATCATCAATTAATATTTTAAACATCATTTTTGAATCATTAGAAATGTTTTCATGCAAGACCGATACTTAGAGTCAAAGATAGAAGATACTAGGGTTGAAAACCCTTTTTGAGATTCATTAGAATGGACTCATTGAATGTAAAAGAGTTAAAGGATGGATGTAATACCTCACATATAAGAAACCCCAATTATTTTTGATTAATTAACGTCCATCAACTGCCTCTTCTAGCGCTTCTTGAGTTCTAGCTTCCATGGTGACTTGACAGAGTCTTCTAAGACAGTGGGGTTTTGGGTTTTAGTAAATGGAGTCTAAAATTAGGTATTAGGATTTGAAATACTTTAATATATCTATATAAGAATTAAAATTACTTCCTAGTTTCATAAAAGACTTGGGGTGAAATTACAAAACACCCCAAGTCATTACAGGAAGAGACAATTTTTTGGAGGCTTGAATGACGTTTTGCAACCAACGGAATGTTTGTACATCAACGGCCATTTGGTGGGGGTTTCGTGGGTGGAAACTTAGCTCCATTAGGAGCCTTTATAATCTATCTTGCAGTTTCAATTGATGGGGAAAGTCAACGGGCCGTTGGTTGGAACACTGGCCATCGTTTGCCCTCGTTGATGGAAACTACCAAGGTAGTTTTTGGTCCTTCTCTTGGGCCCTTCTCTAGGGCCCCTTGTGGGTCCTAGGTTGGTTCGTAGCCGGACGTAAAGGCACACTTTGTGAACGTCATGGACGTTCTTCAACGTTTGACCTACAAACATAACCAAAATTCATACACATCCTCAGAACACTAATATAACTCATTTTAAAACAAAGTTAACTCAAAAAACAATCACGAAGCTCTACTTTATCTTAGTTCATTTTAGGGTGTTACACTAGCTAACAAACCAAGAAGCCAACTTGTGGAAAGTGTGGCACATTATGGTGATTGCCTTATTGGGATGGACAATTACTTTGGGTGTGGCAAAATCAGCTAAAAGGTTATGTATTGCCCAAATTTGAAGGGGCAAAACAATGGTAGTGGTCAAGGTCAAGCTAGTGGTTCTAATGTTGATTCTCTGAAGATGAATTTTTTTTATGCTATCCGCTGTAGAGTTGAGCAAAAGTATTCTCCCGATGTGGTAACCAGTACGTTGAAATTCTTTTTTATTGATGTATATTTTTTACTTGATCCGGTGCTATATTACCTTTTTTTACTCACTTCATAGCTAGAAAGTTTGACATTATGCACGATATTCTAAATGAACCTTTCATTGTTACTACCCCGATAGGTGAGTTGGTTGTTGCAAAGAGGATGCATAGAAATTTTCCTATAATGTTTCCTAATAAAGTGAATCACGTTGAACTAGTAGAACTTGATAAGGTTGATTTTGATATCATTTTGGGGATGGATTTGTTGAATGCTTGCTTAGCTTCCATAGGTTGTACAACAAGAGTGGTGAAGTTTAACTTTCAAAATGAACCTGTCTTAGAGTGGAATGGGGGAAATTCTATTCCTAGAAGTTGTATCATTTCTAGTTTGAAATCTTGTAAAATTATACCTAAAGGGTGTGTATATAATATTGTAATAGTCAAAGATTTACACTCCAAAAATCCTCCCATTGAGTTAGTCCCGCTAGTAAGGTAATTTCCGAAGGTATGCCCTAATAGTCTTCCTGGAATCCCTCTCGAACGGGAAATTGATTTTGGTTGAATTGATACGGGATACCAACGCCATTTACATTCCTCCTTATTGGATGGCTATAGATAAATTGAAATAGTTGAAGGCTCAACTAAAAGATTTACTACACAAAGGCCTCATTGGACATAGTATTTATCCATAGGGTGCTCCGGTTTTGTTTGTGAAGAAGAAGGATGGGTCCCTTAGAATGTGCATTGATTATCTCTAACTCAATGAAGTTACTATTAAAACAAGTATCCTCTCCCTCGTTGATAACTTATTTGATCACCCAATGAGACAACTACTTTTCTAAGATTTAACTTGAGATCCGGGTAGCACCAATTAGGGTAAGAGGTAGGGATCACCACAAAAATGGCATTTCGTACTAGATATGTTTCACTATGAGGTCTTAGTACGTCTTTTTGGCCTCACTATGTACCAGCATGGCATTTAATGGGTCTCATCCAATAGGGGTGTTTTGAAGTTTACATAGAATCATTTGTGTTTGTGTTCATTGACAACCTCTTGGTAATATTCAAAAAAGAGGGGTTACCACATTGATCACTTAGGTGGTGTTTTATACATGCTTAAGGCTTAACCAATTACGTTCCTAAGTATAAACAAATCTTAGTTTTGGTTGAAGTCAATGAGTTTCTAGGTCATACATTCTAAGTGGAGGGGGTTAGGTTGGAATTTAAAGGAAAACCGGCTGATGAAAAGTTTGCCTATACGCATTGACAACGACCAACCGACTTAGGAGTTTCTTGGTCTAGCTGGTTATTATAGGAGGTTTATGGATAGTTGTGTGTCCTCGCATCTCTTCTTGACTACTTGATCCAAAGAATGTGCATATTGAGTGGTCGGAAGCATGTGAAAGAAGCTACAAATCTTGAAAGACTATCTTACTTCGGCTTCGTTTCGGGTTGGACTTAACGAGTGTACAAAGGGATTCTTTAGTTTAATTGTGATGCATATTGGTAGTGCTGTAGTGTGTTCTTATGAAAATCTTGGGAAAGTTATAGTCTATGCGTCTAAGCACCTCAAAGTTTCACTGAGAAGAATTACCAACTCATATCTTAGTTGCGGCCGTGTATTTGGTTTGAAAATAATGGAGACATTACTTGTATGTTTCCATGTTTTACCTCAAAAGAATTAATCTACGACAATAAGGTGGTAGAAATTGTTGAACGTTACCAAAAAAAAACATGATGTTCTTCTACCATCCCAAAAAGCCCAAGGTGGTTTGAGGAAGCCTCTATATCGTATGACCAATGGGTAGTGGTGTCTCAATATAGTGATGAAGGCAGAAAGACCTTGGAACAATGCTCATAGTTGCCTTGATCGGGGTTGTTGAAGTAGAAATTCCCGAATGGGGTTTTATGTTTCCATTCTAACTCGGAGTCATCCATGGTGGTCCGAGGTGAATTCCAACACACTTGATCAATATTGACTGGAGTTTGAAGAAGTGGTTCGTAGGTAAGTTAATGAGGCATGAATTGTGAATAGTCGGAACCTTAGGTTCTGTTGGAAAGGGACCAGATGTGAGAACCCATCCCTGAAGTCACTCAAAGTGTTCCTTATACTTGCTTCCCAATCCACCCTAAGTCGGATGTTTTCTTGGGTAGCAAGGAAGGTTTTGGTGTTCACATGTAGATGTTTGTAGAAGCTCATGAAGTCCCGTTATCAGTGCATTCGGTTCTATACTATTATCATGACCGTAAAGAAGTGTTTTGTTGGTGGGTAGGCTTGAAGAAGCTTAAGGATTTGTTTCAAGGTGTCCAACATGCTATTTCAGAAAATCCAAGTCCCTAGTTTGAAGTGGGAAGACATTAACATGGATTTTGTTCTAGGTTTGCCTCGGACACAAAAGCAATATGACTCCCTATGGGTGATTGTGTATTGGTTGACCAAATCCACTCATTTTATTCCTGTCAAGACCACCTACTCGACGAAGGATTATGCAAGGATCTTCATAGATGATAATATTTGTTGCCATGGTATTCCATTATGCATCATATCGAATATGGGTGCACAATTCACATATAGTTTTTGAATGTCATTCCAAAACATAGTTGGTACCAAGGTGAAGTTAAGCACCTTTTTTCCATCGTCAAACTGATGGTTCAAGCGGGCACCTATGCCAAACCCTTGAAAGATGAGTGCTTGAGCTTCTATAATTGTTTCAAGGAAATCGAATAAGCCACTTTGCCTTTGCTTGAATTTTTCTTAAAACCACTAGTTACCATTTCATCTTAGCCAAGCTCCTGATGAAATCGTGTATGGTAGGGGAGAAATGTGAGATCTCCAATTGTATGGGTTGAAATAGAGGAGTCTTCACTTTTGGGTCCCAATTTGATTTATAAGCCTTTAAAGAAGGTTCATGTTATGTAGAATCGCTTTCAAACAGCATATAGTCGGATAAAATCTTATGCCAATCATAGGAGAAGGGAATTAGTGTTTGAATAAAGGGCTTAAGTGTATCTATGAATTTCTCCTATTAAAGGAATGGTCAGATTTTGCAAGAAAGGAAAGTTGAATCCTTGTTATGTGGGTCTTATAAAATTATGCAAATGATTTTCAAGGTCGCCTATGAGTTGAAGTTACCTAGTGAATTGAATTCACTTCGTCCGGTGTTCCATGTTTCGTTCCTTAAATTAAAACCGGGTGAGCCCGCGTCCATGTTCATAATGAAGCTCTAGTGTTCAATAGAACCTCTCGTATGAGTAGGTTCCGTTCAACCCTTGATATACACTGAAGAGTTACGAACAAAAGTGGTTGCTTCCATAAGGGTGTTATGGAATAATCACCTAGTTTGAAGGGTGCAACATGGGGCCGGGCCAGCCTGATTGTTCCATTTTCCTTACCTTCATCTTTTTGATAAATAAGGTTAGTTGTTTTTACTTATTATAATGATAGTGACTAAGTTAGAGGTTTTTTTTGGGTGAATTTTCTATAATATGTTCTACTCACAGTGAAATTACAGTGAAGTATGATTATAGACTCTGTCACAAACGACGGACTAACAGAATGGTTGGTCCTTTGGCTGTGGATTGATAAACGTGGCGTGCGTCAGGGTTTCATCTGTGAAGACTGGTTTTGTTGTACGTGTTTAGTTAGGTCAAATTAATTAATTAGGTTGTTAGTTAGTTAGTTAAGGGTTAAGGGAGGTCTAATTAAGTTTGTTAATGACCTATATAAAGACCTTAACATAATTAATCTAACCTAACCCTCATAATTCCCACAACCCAAATTGATCTTCCTTCTCTCTCCCAAGTAGACGAAGACCATAGAAAGTCTAATTCAAGGGGTTTTAGGGCTACTAGAGATCAATGTTTCTCAATCAAACTTCATCAATCAAGACGGTATTGGATTCCGTTCACCTTTCGGATATCTTTACCAAAGTGTTCCTCCAAATTGGATTTTAAAAGTTGATTTCCTAAGGAGTTTTCTCCAATAAAAATGGGGTTGTGAATGTTTTGTTTATTATTTTTTTGATTTATCGGAGAGATACATGAATTATGATCCAATTATACTATTTCTTGAGTTATTGACCTAGGAGGTGAAGTAAGTTATGAACTTGACCTAAGTCTCTGATTCTAGGTTATGAACAAGTTATGGATTATTTTGTAATGATTCAATTGGACTTGTTATGATGTTGGTTACTATTATGTGATGCTATTGTACCATTGTTGGGTTAAGTTGAAGGTTGATGGTAAGACCTTTATTATGGTATTATGAAAGAGATTGGGTAAATCTTTTGATCTCTATTCTTTACTTCAATTGTGGTTATTTGTGATTAATTGATGATGTTGTATTCAAATGTACCTTATATTAAGAATGATAGGGTTGGTATGATTTTTAATTGAAATTTGTTGAACTATGGATTGTGAGTTGTTGGGTAAGATGTAAATGTTATCAGGATGGTGATAACTTACTATTGTGCCTTATTATGAAGTGATGTGAAGATGTGCTAATATCACTTGGATGAATTGTAATGAAATGATAATACTCACACAATTCTAATTGAGTTATGATGATGATGATTATTTAAGGGATAGACCTTATGACCTACATTAAGCTATAATTATTAATAAAGGTATAAAGACCTTTCAAAGGAATTTTACTTAGCACCCCGCGTTAAACTACAGTGAGGAGTATCGCCTTCTCACATATGGAGTTATGAATCATTAATGGACCTCGTGAGATTGGATACTACAATTCCTTGGAACATAAAGAGGGTCCCAAACTATATCTCCTAGTTGCAAAACTCCTTCCTTCCTCCCCCCTAGGAATACTAACTATGGATCACCGTTGTTGCTTATGTTTTATGTTTCGTGTATATTTCTACCTTAGCAAGTAGTCCGCATTTCTTCTATGTCGGGTTCCATGACACTGGCTCTACATTTTCAACCTCATGTGCTCTTTGTCGATTAAGGCAAGATATTATGGAAAGTAAAGATAAAGTAATAAAATGGACTTTAACTAAGATAACTTGAGAGATGTGACTTAGTCTAGGTAGGGGTATGGGACTCTACCTATACATTTCACTAGTTCTCCTTAAGGAAAGTATAAGGAGGATGTTCTTTAGTATGTATATGCTTATAAATTTAAATGATAGGTATATGATGATCTTGCATGTTGATGATACTATATGATACTAATTTTAATTATGATCATGTATGTGGTCTCTATTGTTAAAGTATGATGTTATGTACTCTTAATGATATGCTATGAGAAGTTGGACATTTGTTATTGTTCTTGTTAGCTTTACTAAGTTGAGTAAGGTTATGGTACTTTGATTAGTCATTGTACTAATGGACTTAATAAGGGTTCATGAGTAATTGTCTTGCTTTGGTTAGGTTGTAATGAACTCTTATTCAAGCGTGTTGATATTTTAACTTGATGACAGAATTATCTTGATTATATGTTCAAGTGTGTTGATATGCTTATTGAATTGTGTAGACTTAGTATTGTTTGTCTTATTGTGTATATTATCCAGACTTAATGAATATTTCTTATTTATTGGTATGGTCTTCTTGTATGTGCATAAAGATTTTCAAAGGAAATTGCATTCTTTAAAGAAATGTCCCTTTTTAACATGATCTTATATTGTATGGTCATATTGTCTCCTACATAGTACAAGTGATGTACTAACCCCATTTTCACCCTTTTTCCCCAACATTTTAGGTTTCGGTCGTTGAAGAGATTTCTGAAGACGACTTTGAAGGAAGATTGGAATTCTCACTTATCTAAGTTGCATAGGTCCTCATTTTTCAAAGGCAATGCGATATAAAGATATTGATGTTGATCTAGTTATAAGAGTTTTAGTTCTTTCCTTTTCATTTGAGTACTAAGATTGTATGCCTATAGGTTTCTTTTATTGTATGTTGTGTGAGCTATGCCCACTTGTTATAAGCTTGTTTTAGAATGTTTATAGATAGACATACCGGTTTTAAAATATGTTATATATTAATATATATATATATATAATAATAAAAATAGAATACTAAGTAATCTTAATATACAAGGGTCTACCTATACACGATATGATTATATTATGTTATGCGAGAGGTCTATGTAAACCTTAAGATAGATATGGAAAAGTTTTAAATTTTTCTGCAAATTTTTACTCGTGAATGTAATGATGTAAGCTAAGAGGCTATTCTTACTCCTCAAAGAGGACGACAACGTCGGTTACGTATAGGGGTGTTCCCCTAATGTAACATACGCTGGTGTAGGTCCATACATAGCATTTTACAAAAATGTCTTCCAAGAACCCCTCTATGTCACAAATAACAGAGTGACTTTACGGGGCCATCATTTTACCGACACCTTGTAGGCGTGAGTTGGTCGATTTAGGGTTGAGTCACTGCCATGTTTTCTTAGTTAGTGAGTTAGTTGGTTGATTAGTTAGGTTATTAATCAAGTGTTAAGGAGTGGTTAATAATGTTAGTTAATGGACTATATAAACTACCCTAAGTCATAAACTAACTTAACAACCCATTATTCCAAACTCCAATTCTGTCCAAATTCTCTCTAGTATCTCTCTCTATTCCCAACACCACCATTGAAGACCAACTCCAATATTAATCAGGGCTCCATGCCCCAAGATTTTTTCCATGAACCTTCAAGGATTGTTGAGGTATAAAAACTATTCACTCTTGGGATCTCTTTCCCCAAAAGGCTCTTCATAATTGGTTTCCAATGATGTAAAAAATGGGTTTTCCTCCAATTCTATAAATGCTATTTCAAATTTATTTGATAATGAATTTATTTGATTATAATTGATAGATTATGATTTAATACATCTTAATTATTGAATTTCTCAGTATTTGACATAGTTCTATGGAAGAATTCATGATTGAACCATTTTCCCTAACCCTAGGTTATAAATTGAGGTTCAGTTTGTTACTGATGAGGCAATTCACTTAATTCTTGTATGGATTACTATTATATGATGTTATTAACTATATTGATGGCTGAATATTGTTGAATTAATGGTAAGATCTTGAAGGAGGCTTATGGAGGCTATTTTGTAAGACTTTATGACTATGAGTTCTTTACTTCAATGAAGATGTCTTATACATGATGATGATGTTCAATTGAATTATTGTATGTGATTATATTACGAAGATGATGTTATGATGAATGTGATGAAATGCCATGAATATGTTGAATTGTGCGATCATGTTCAGTGTCTGGTGATAAAAGATTGAATATGAATCACTTGTGTTCCTTACTATGATATGACTATGATATGTTTGAATCTTACTACATAAGGTTGTATTGAAATAATTCTCATGTCACTAGCCTAATGATCTAATGACCATGATTATAAAGGGTGTATCTCCTATTGCTTATATTAAAGATATGATATTTAGAAACGCTGAAAACATTTAAAAAGGGACTTTACTTTAGCATCGTCCATCTAGATAATGACGGGTGTCCGTTCCAATATGGGAAGTAGGTTCATATTATTCTAATGATTGGAGAGACTACAATGGCAATTGGTGTCATCAGTATGGTTTTTAGTATAAATGTCCTTGTTACTTCACTAGGTTGCCGCGCCCTATAGGCATAGGCTAGCATATGGATCCCCCTATAATGTTGATGTTTTCATGTTTTGGTTCTACCTTTCACAGTAGAGCACTTATTTCGGTGTAAGCTTTATGACACATGATTCCATGTTTAGGGCACATGGTCTATTTCACTTAAGGTATTATTCCGCGAAAGTAAATAAATGATTGAAGTAATAACGCGAGCACTATCTATGGTGTATCTAAATGGTTTCTACTTTGTGTAGAAGTGGGTTGGAGGGACGTCGTACTGTATACCGTTCAGCACGTTGACCTAAGAGAGTCCTATGGAGGTTGTTATCATGCACTGTATGATCGGGGGTTACTGAAATGGCGATGTGTGTTAACAACTTTAGGCGAAGGTGTTGATGTCGTCCTATATGATGATAGTTTAATTGATGAACATGCTATTAGTGTAAATTTCTATATATGATGATGACTACTCATTATTTTATGTTATATGAAGCAAGGTAGTACTTATGATCTCTTTTCTTGTTTACTTGATTGTGTGGGGTTATGGGGCTTCAAATAAGTGTTGCACTTGTAGGCATGGGATGGGATTGTTGGTAAGGGTCTTGCATTTCGTAATTATATGACGCTTTTCATGTTGATATGACTTTATGTTGAGGACATTCATGTTGTATATGAACTTGTTTAAAGTGATATTATGACCATTGACTTATAAATGCTCTTGTATGTGCATAAAGGATTTTAAAAGTGACATCATGGTTTTGAACAAAATGTCCCTTTAATCGTAATTTCTAAGATTTTATGTGCCTATGTTTCCATACACAGTACATGTGGTTTTTACTAACCTATATTCTTTCCTTTTTCCAAACAATGTAGGTAAGGGCCTATGACGTATTGGAGACCAATTTGCAAGAAGACTTGGAACTATTTCCTATGTTATTGGTAGGTCCTCAAGTTTGAGGATGTTGCAATTTTTATATTATAGCTGTGATGTTGTTATGTCTAAGGACCTTATTCCTTCCTTCATTATTTGAGAGTATTGTTGTAAGCGTATATGTCCCGTATTGTGTTGAAATAAGGGTTCTATCCAAATATTGTAATTATCTATTAGATAGTTTTATGTGTGACAAAGTATTGGACTAATTCTTATGTATTGGTTATATTGCCTAAACAAGAAGTCTGTGTAAACATTAATAAGCAAAAAGTTTATGTAAACTACATATATGATATGTGGGAGGTCTATGTATACCTCACTACGTAAAAGTTTTTAATTTTCTTCATTGTTTACCTATGATATGTTATGACAAATTCTAAGGTTTAATCCAAGTCCTCTTTGAGAAAAAAGATGTTGGTTACGTCTAGGGGGTGCTCCCCGTTCGTCACATGTACATAGTCTCATACATGGTTATATTGACAAACAACATGTATATCAAGTAAATGTAACATCATATGACACCAATATTATATAAAATCATCATTATTCATTTCATTCATAACATAAATATATAAAGAAAACACTCTACAAATTCCCTGAAGATTCACATGTGCAATGTATAGGTAAATTCCCATTCTTATACCTACACTATGTAACACTCGGAATGTCCAACACTTAATCTAGAGCCTCACATGATTGTCTAAGGTTTTTAACACGGTTGAAGGTAAAACGTAATGTTTACGAGTCATTTTGAAAACTTTAGAGTCAAAACAACAAGGAACGTCCATGACATCCGGAGACTAGTGAAAGCGGTGCTAGTGTGTCTTAGCCCATTTCACGAGATTTTACGAATTGGAATTTGATGAGTTTTTGACAAAAGGTGTCAAACTAGTACTAGAACATGCATAGAGTTGAAACGTCTGGGTACGATTCTTGAAGGACCACTGTAGAGGTTCTTGAGGAGGACCCCTCAATTTTGGCCAAAAAGTTGTCATGGGGCAGTGTCTACGTATGGTTGCAGGCGGCGATACGTATGTAGATCTACTGGGTGTCAATGCCTCCATAGATGGAAACTTATCCCTTTTTCCCAAATGGACAAATTGAAAATTCGCTGAACTTAATGACGATTTCTAGTACGGTGCGGGGCATGGGCGTCGACTAACTTATGACCCGTAGGTCGGGGTCTCGTAGGTCAGCATTAGATTTAAGTGTTATGTTTTAGTAATTTCAATTAATTATTTAATTAGTTATGGCTCTACTTAGGGGTTAAGGGGTGATTAAATAAGTAAGTTAAGTGACCATATAAACTACCCTAAGCCTAAAACAAACTTAACATTTCATAATTTCCAAACCCAAAATTGATTTTCCTTCTATCTACTTTCTCCCTTCCAAAGAAGACTCCATAGAATAACAAGCTCTAAGGGTTCTAGGTATTAAAGTAGGTAACTTTTATACATCAATATTCAAAGAACATCAAGTTATGAGAACCTTTCACCTTTGGGATTCCTTTCTCTAAAGGGTTGTTCAAAAATTGGTTTTAAAAAAATATGATTTAATATGTGCTTCTTCCCGATTCAAATTTGATCTTCTAAATTGTATTGTTTATATTTTAATTTGATTATTATGATTAGATTATGATGCATTATTATTCAATTACATTAGTTTTTGATGAAGTAACCTAGTGTGTGGAATAGATAATGAATTGACCCAAATTCCCCTAACCCTAGGTGATGAACATATCTTGAATTGTTTAGTATTTATGCAATTTACCTAGTTATTGTGTTAATTACTATTGGATGATGTTGTTAAACCTATTTGTTAATGAAATTTCATTGGTTGAGGTTAAGACCAATGATGATGGATTCTGAAGGAGGAATCGGTAAGACTTTTTAATTATGAACCTTTACTTCGACTGTGATAGCTTTTACTTGGTGATGAAGTTCATTTGAAGCATAGCTTGTGATTGAATTAGGTATGTATAATGTAACTAAAATGTTTTGATTATGTGTTTGTGAGATAATGCTTAAGATGTAATGGTATAAGGTTGGTTATGAATTACCTATGTGCCTTCTTATGAGATTATGAATGATAATATGTTGATCTCAAACATGAGGGTTGTATTGAAAGTATGTCATCATGTGATTCGTGTTTATCTAATGATTAGGATATAAAAGGGGTTAGTCTCCTATGACCTAAACTAAGATATTATGAATACTAAAGACTTAAAGACATATCAAATGGGACTCTAGCGTAGCACTGAGTGAACTAGTAGTGAGGAGTGTCCCTTCCCAAATATTAATAAAGAGTGTCCCAAACACATCTCCTAGTTACTGAACAATGTTGCCTGCATAGGAATACTAACTAGTGGATCCACCAAGATGCTATGTTCATGTTTTGGTACTACTATGGCATGTAGTCCATCTTCTTTTGGTGTAGGGTTTCATGACATCGGATTCCACACTTAGCCCTTGTGGTCTACGTTTGTTAAGTCAACTGTTCCCGAAAGTAAAATGAATTTAAGAAGCGAACACTAAATAGAGTGACATTGTTCTTATGTTATATGAAGTGAATGATTATGCATATGTTGATTCTACATGGCTATGATTCTATATGATGTTAGTTTCTCTAATGAACAATGTTGTTTGTCTATATTTATAAATGTGATGACGGTTACTCTTAATGTTATGTCATGTTATGTTAGATATTGCTTGTGGTCCTTAGTTTGGTTTACTTTGTTATGTAAGGTTATGGGGCTTTATTTGGTCACTGCACTTGTAAAAGTAATTGGGGATTGTGAGTGAGGGGCTTGTATATGTTGCAATATCATTAAATCTAATGTGTGACTTCTTGTTGTAGCATGATGCTAGGGTTGTTGTGACGATTTACTCAAGTATGCTAGTATAAATGTTGACTTTGTCATGCATTTTGATGATGTTGGCTTTGTGTTATATGTGGTTCTTATCTTAAGTTGTATTGATTATGAACATGACTTATGCTATTCTGATTCTCATGTGGAGTATACTCTCTTGTATGTGCACTAAAGGTTTCTAAATGACTTAGCATGTTTTCTAAAGTATGTGTCCGTTTATCATGCATTATTTCAAATGTTTTATGTGCATGTTTCCATAATTAGTACAAGTGGTGTACTAAATCATATTTCTATGTTTCTACAATTACGTAGGTTCCGGACATTGAGCTTTTAGAGGGCCATTGAACAATACTTGGATTTTCATTCCCAAGTTTGGTACGCCCTTACTTTCCGAGGATGATGCCATTATCTTGCTTTTGGATATTGTCTAAGTATTAAAGACAATTTAGTTCTTTCTCTTTTATTTGAAGACTATCATTGTATATGCCTATATGAGGCTTTCATTTAAATGAAGTATGTGTTATTCCCGATGTTGTACTCGTTCTAGATTGTTTAAGATGAGACTTTTCCTAAACTTCCAATGATATTACGTTGCTACTTATGGGTGAACAAATTAAAAGCCTATGTAGTGATTCTATGTGAGGAGTATATGTAAATTCCATAATAATAATATATTATATATATATATATATATATATATAGGTAGTAAGAGAAGGTCTATGTAATCCTCAATGTAGAAGGAGATGAAAAGTTCTTAAATTTTCCACATTTAACCATGATATGTTATTGACGAATGCTAAGAGGCTAGTCTAAATCTTTGATGACGATGACGACGCTGGTTACGTCTTGGGGTATCCCAGGATATGACACACGAGTACACCTCTCAAGTCAGCCTTGTTATTATGCATCTTATTACTCTCATTAATTCATTCTACATTCAGGATGATTTACCATAACAACAATAGATAATGTGAGCTAAATATGGAATTGTACTTTCCAAGGTAGGACACATACATCATAATGGCATATACGTGAATCCACTGGATAGGTTTTCCGATGGGGTAACATAGGAAATTATTACTAGAAACACTATTTATGCTAATTCGCATTGTAGTTTCAATCTAATGACACACTTGGTGTGCCAAACATTCTCATTGAGGACACCTCCGCTTTAGCAAGATTCCCCCCCCCCCCCCCAAAAAACTCCGCTACCAAGCTATGGATATCTTTATAAAGTATCTTAGATTCTTCCTTATCATTAGTGAATATCATAGGACTTAGGAGACTAACCCCTAGATCTTAGTTTCTAGAATGAGGAATTTATCACAACCCAACAGTTACTGAGAACATTGCATCATAATCATGGTAATAAGATGCATATAAGAATCACCTTCAATCCCTCATAATACCACCCCTATCATTATCTTAAAATTCATCACATTCATAAAATTCTAACATATTCATAATGTAGTTATTTTCCTATCATACTAACATATTCATACTTCAATTAAACAACAACATGAAGAATAGACCAACATAATTAAAGTAAAGTATTCATGATCTTAAAAGCCTTACCAATGGCATCCAAGAATCTCACTGAACATCTTACCCTTAATTCAATGATATTTAACCAAAAATTCACCAACCATCATCATAAAATAGTAATTATGCGAGAATACATTCAATCTCCCTCAATCATAGACCAACCTATATCACAAGTTAGGGTTAGGCAAAGAAGAGGATTCATGGGTCTTGATGGATATTTAGGTCAAAGCTTTAAGGGATACATCAATCCACACAAACATACATAAATCAATATTAATAATCGAATTAAGACTGCACAATTCAATTTAGATTGAAATTGGATGAAAAAAAGCTTTTACATTAACATTGAAATCTTTGAAGAGCATCGTGGAAAAAAGAGTCCCAAGAGTAAATAACCTCAATACCATCAGAATCCTTGAATAATGGTGAATGAATGTTTTGACCTTTAATCCATAGATAAAACATGTTCTTCTTCTTCAATGGGGATTTATGGAGAAGTGAGAGAAACTAGTGGGAACTGAGAGTTATTTTGATTTCAATTGGTGATTTGATTTTATTGGGTAATAATAATTTAAAACTGACCTAAAATAAACATATAACCATCCCCTAAATTACCCAAAAGATCCCTCACTTAATTTGGTCTTTTTGTGAAGTCAACTTGTCTTAATAATGACGTGATCAAATCAAGGACATGGTTGTGCATTGAGAGGGTACCTCCGAATCATTTTTGTGGAATAGAATTTGATGCAGAGAGGTTCGTGACAGCCCCGATCATGAGGAAAAATTTTCCATTTTAGTGTTGACTGTGCGACGCACAGGATCCCTCAATATCTTTTAGCAGCCTTCTTGCTAACGCTTGGGCCCTCTTCAAGGACACCTAGGATGCTCCTTGGGGGTCTTTAGTGGATTCTTTGACCCTATTAAATTATTTTACATATTTATTGTATTCATACAAGTTTTACTCCTAATACGACACTCTCGCAAATCCGTACCATAACATAAGACTTCCAACTATTTTCAATTTTAGCTAGTTTTTGGAGGTCGTGGATTTCCCTTGATGTTTTTTCTCTAATACTTCTAAATCAAGTTTCTTACGGCGGTTCATATAGGCGGTTCGCATTCGATCGTTTTCAATCCTGTGGATACAGTATGTTAGACTCTTTCCAAGGTCTTTGGATTTCCTAGGTGTAACACGAGGGGCCCTAGAGAAGGACCCCATCTCTAACTAATATGATGTCATGCAGTGTCAAACGTCGGCTACAAGAGACGGCTAGTCATTCAATCGACGGCCAGTGAACCTTAGGCATCAATTTGACGGGACTGAAAGTTTTTGATGTCTGTCCCAAACGATGGACCCCCTTGAAGGGGCGTCCATAAAACGATGGCAAGTAGGTGGTGGGTGTTGTTTGGGCCTACATTTTCCTACTGCAACTGGGCCAAGCTTGGGGTGATATGGTAAATTCACCGCATGTCTTTTAAAAGGAATGAACGGTTATTTTATGTTTAGTTGGGTATTTTAAGAGTACTAAAGTGATCAAACGTTCTCTTAGACACTAACACCTAAATCGGAACCCATTCCCTCCCAGGTTATCTCCAAAAACCCCCCATGGAAGCTCAATGTCAAGATGCAGCTATAATGGTGGATTTCTTTAACCTTTTTTTATAATTCACTATAGACTTTTTAATAAGTTATGAGAGTGATTTATCTAAGGGTTTCATCACATAGAGGCCATTCAAATTTGTATTTTTCAAAAGATCTCCAAAGTTATTAAAGACCATTTTCTACTCTAAGTCCATGGTTCCTTGCATCAAACATTTTTCAAAAGATTAGAAATGACATTAAGTGATGTAAATTGATGTTTTCCAATGAAAATATCCATGAACCCATGATATTCTCAAATCTCTTAATTTGTCATGTGAATGGGTTAATTGCTTATGATCTAAAGATCATAGAATTGAGTTTAGATTATGTTGTATTGTTGATTTCTATGGTTAATTATGCTAATATATTTTTAATGGTGATCTTAACTATTTGAAGAAGGTAAGTTGACCTAATTCCATTAGTTAATGTAGAATTGATATAGAATTGCTTTTGATTGGTATGCTCTGCTAATGTTTGTTGTACTTATGTGTTGAATATGATTATGATCATGGCCTTATCGTCATTTTATTTGAATTGTGGTAGTATCATGTTACGATTTATGTGAATTTAGGATATGAAGTTGCTTATAAGTTCTATAATGTTATGTTTCTTCTCCAATTGATTTAGATGATAAATAGGACTAAGAAATGTCCTTAGAGAATGCATGGTTTTGTTATGTGTTGTGTTTTAGACTTAGTTGTCAACTTGGTTCTTGAATTTATATTGGATAAATGATATGATGAATGTTATGTCTTGATTAGTAGACTTAGGTCCCTTGTTTTTTATATATGAAGTTATGTTAATATGTGATCTCTTGACTTGGTAGGCTTAGACACCCTTCTTATGTATGTGTATGAATGAAAGAAAGAATGAATGAAAGTCTTGGATCGCTAGACCTAAATTTGTGCCCTTCTATGAAAGACATATGTAGAACCTTGAATATGAAAAAAATCTTAAGAATGTGAAACCTTGAATATGAAAAGAAGGTTAATATTGGCACCTTGATTTGTATACCATAATGGTGCCCTTCTTGAACATAAAGATCGCTTAGAGGTAGTTTGGCGGGATCAACATGAAACAATCTCTAATAAAGTCACAGGAGTTATCCAAATAGACCTTGGTTTGAAGCCCTAGTTGGACTTAGTAATGGTTCCTTCTCCCAATACCACCTTCAAATGATTTTATTTTATTAGGAAAAAAATGGCAAATCGCCGATGGACTGATTGAAATATTAGCTTCTACTTGGTGGTGGGACTAGAGTACAAGAAATACCTGATAGCCCCTTACCATGTTCCGAAATGGGATGAGGGTCCTACTTCACTTTTGCCGTAGCACACCTCCACACGGTCGTGTCCATATAACAACGGATCATACATAGGTAGTATTGTCTATATCGGTTATTGCATATTCTCATTATATGGGATGTGAGGTTTTTTAATTGATTACTTGTCTCTTAAATGGATTTAACGAATAAGGTTGACTTAGTAAAAGCATATTGAATAGAAAGGTTCTTATTTAGTAGCATTGATGATAGGGCTTAGGCTGTAGGGTTAGAGGTGGTGGTATGGGATGGTCTTGCTTCATGTCTATAAAGTGAGTCTTCGAGTAACCTTAGGTAGAGATTCTAAATGACGAATAGGCATACTTGATGAATATGGAAATTAAGAGTTATGTGTTGAAAAGGAAATACCTTTACTTTAGGTATTCTTGAGGATAATCTAGGTGTGTTTGAAGGGTTTGTATTGGCGGCCACTTCATATCATACTTAGGCGTGTCATAAAATAATCGTTAGTAGGGGATCTAAATGCTTAAATGGAATCTATGCGATTATGTTCCTATGTTGTGGATTATTTGGGTATTATGTTATATGTGATTGTTGGCTTGTATTATGTCTCTTACACTCTTAAAATGAATGTTTTATCAAAATTTCATGAAAGCAAGTTTCAATACTAAATTCCGTTTTTCAGATTTTTTTGCATGGCTTCGATGCTTAGTGCTTAAAGTTTTAAACCCCTATATTTCCTTTTTTTTGACTAAATTTCGGGATTGGGAAGTCTTGATATGGCATGTGGCTGATGATCGGTTTCTAAGGATTGAAGATGAAGTCTTTTGTGAGTCCTCATAGATTCGAGAGTAGATCCCACATGTCCGTTTATATCTTTTTTCTTTATTTCAGTCTTGTATGGGCTTAGGCCCAAATGTTGGTATGCTAAGTATACGATGTTTTTATAAGAATTGTGAAGGTAAAATATTTTTAGAAAAGTCTTAATGTTGCTAGTTAATGAAAGTATTCTTTGTGTTTTAAAAAAGTTTTAAATTCTTTTTTATTTTGAATATTTTATACAATGAATGATCTAAGATGATTGTATGACACTTTTTGGATTCTTGTACGCTTATAACTTCTAGGGGTGCTCCTCGGTCATTACATGAAAAGAAATTGCAATTAAAAAAAATGAAGGAACCACTACGATGTTACCAAAAGACGTTGAATAGACAATATGTGAGCTGTTTTCATCTCGTTATGAATAGTCGTGTGTCAAAATTGATTCTCTTGTTATAACCATTGCACAATACCAAAAGTGTAGACCATTATTAAATTAAGTGTCGATGCCTTGTGTGATAATCATTCCTTGAACCATGCAAGAGAAAACTTACAACCTTTCCCGTTAGTCTAGTTTGAGCAAATTTGACATATAAATTTCTATTTCTTGATGTGTAGCTAAAACCTCTTATTTTTAGGGTGCGATTTAGCAAATATGGGTTAATATTGTTGTTTAGTTTTGCTTATTTAGAGATCAATTGTAGTTTAATGGCGATTTTTGTTTGGTAGTAGTGGTTGAATTTAATGAATTATAGTTTCAAATACATGTTTATTTATGTGTTTTCGGCTTGCTTTAGATAGAAGTCGCGTAACCAAGACAACCAGATTGATGGCGTAAGTAGTGTGTTAACATGAGGTTCAGCTCGAGTGACTAAACCCTAGTTTCATATCCAAAAACTCAGCTCGAGAGAGTGAGTGGGGTAAGCATAGCCTGGTCTTGATGTTTAAAATTGTTGTCCTAGAGGAACCCATTTGAAATGATAACATTATAGATCACAACTAACCCTAAAAACCTCATTCAATCATCAAAACGTTATCAATGCACCCTAGATCCTTAAATAGGAAAGAAGACTAGGAATATAACTTCACATGTGTGATGATCATAACCATACTCCACAAAATCAATTGCCTTCAATGCCATGATTATCACATTGTGAATGACAAGAAAGTAAACACCACCACCATAAGTGGACCATACCACACAATGCAAGTCAAGGTCAATTCTATAATAAGTTGAGGGATCTAGGTCACTTACCAATTCTCCAAGCTTTGATCATCATTGATCAAATCCCAATAATTCATGTAAAGAACACTAGTAATAGACAATTCAACATGATCGAGTAATGGCATTGAAGGCAATTGATTAAGAACATAGGAGAATCATGAGTTCTTTGTTAAATTTGATTGAAATCCATATTAAAAACAGTTGTTAATCATAATTTCATCATGAGCTTCCTCTTGTTCAATTCCTTTTGGTTCTTATCTTTTTTCTAGAAGTTTTCCTGTCTTGGGCAATATATGGAGTGTTGCTTTGAACTTTTGTACAGACCGAGTACTTGTTTCCCCATTCCTTGTTACTAATTGTACCAATAACCATGTAACTGATTATAGGGGCCAGTGTCAGAAATGTTTTTGTCATCATTGTCCCTATGAAGTAGAGACTTTGTCATAATAAAGTAGAATTACTGCCTGAGTAAAAAATTTCTTCATTGCTTTCACAGTAACAAATTCCTCAGAAGGAAGGTAAATTAAACTTAACAAATCAATCATATTGTCCTTTTAGCCGTAAAATAAATAGTTCTTACAAATAACAATGGCTGACAATTTATTCAACAGGTTGAACTTTAGAATCTTCAAAACTCCGGGGATACAATTGATGATGCAAGTAGTGGGCAAGCTCTAAGAGGCCAAAATCTTACACATTCTTCGGGTTCAACTCATGATTTGGTTCTTCAAAAGGTATTTTGTGTGGTTCCTTCAATTCTACAATTGTCTTGGTGTCTTTGTCTCTTCAGTAGAGTGTCTTGGTGTTTTTGGAGTTGAGTTTCCTCAATTTCCATGCTTTGTTTTGTTTGACTGTTATCCTTATTTACAGATCCCCACTTTGGAGTAGAGTGTATTTATCTTGTGTGATTGTGATCTTGTGTGATAGTGATGTTGTTTTGCGAGACTTAGCTTCTACCTATCTTGGTGTATTCTCTTCATGCAAAAAAGTTTGTCTTATTTGCAAGTTCTTTAGTATTCTGGATCTATATTTCAGTTTCTTGTGATGTACTGAACATCAAATATTTAGTTGTCTCTTTAGAGTGTGCGCATATGAGAATTTTAAAATCCATGATAAATTAGCTAGTTTTCAAAACACAATGGAAGCAATTGATTTATATAGGTGATACTAATTATTTGAGATTGAGTTTTAGTTGATATTATTATATTTTCCATTAGGTCCCCTGTTTGGTTGTAGTTTCTTAAATTTAATTAGAAATTACTACATCAATTACAGGGATATGTATGAGGAGGGACCTAGTATAGGAGAATCATTAATTATTGAAAAAATTGTAAATTATTGAGCATCAGAATGAAGTGAACAAGATGCAATCAATACAGAATCGTTTTCGCCAACCCTATCTAGTTAGATTCTTAAATTTTTATTGATTTGAACGATTGACTTTCAGCGGAAGTTGAACATTCACCTCTTATATTCTGTATGTGATTATTCTTATCTATAAACCAGCTCAAGTTCTATTTCAAAACTGTCCATTTACAAACTTTTATAGTGTTATACCATGTTATCTTTCCATTGCCTTGACCTGTCCTGATCCAGCTTCTCAAAATGTCAACAGTGTTGTTTAGCAGGACCATTTGGCTCCAAGAAATTCCCAAAATAATTGCCAAATTTGGGTTGCACAATGATGATCTTGTCTCCATTGTTTCTGTTCCAGAACACCCTCTATTTATTCTGCGAATTCTAATTATCAACAAAAATATGTTAGGATTTTTTATAAGAATTAGTTTTATATGGAAAAATATTGTGGTCTAATGAGAATTTGATAAGGTCCTATACGGGTTGTGTTCCTGTAGTTTATTTATGCTTAAAGAATTGTATCTGCAATGCAACCCTGTATGGATTATGCAGTAGGAGCGTTCTCTGTTTTATGTACAAAAGTGATGGGGATGGAGACAAGTTAAGCACTATTGCATCAGCAATTTGAGCAACGCTGCTCCCTTAAATTCTTAGGGATTTTGCATATGAGATTTATGACAAGAGAGTGCTTTAGTTTATGGTTTGTTTTGGTTACAATAAAAATGATCAAACTGCCTATTTTAAATCATAATTCATAGTTTCTTTCAGTACATTTGGCTTGTAAATTAAGTTAGAAGTTGATTCCTACTCTAGGAAAGGAGGTTTCGTCAATGTCAACTTTTTATTTATAAAAGCATGTATTGATGTTTTTGGCATGTTACTTTATTGTTATGGATTTGTTTGGCTTAGTTTAAATTTGAGCATATAAAATACATATGATGTATTTTACTAACTTATAGTATTAATTTTAATGTGCAGGAAACTGCCGATAATTGGATTTGAATAGTGACATGAAGAAAACTAAGTGAATGATAAAGAGTTTTTGTACTATTTTTATTTATGTTTGAATTCATTTGGTTTTGTAGAATTTATTGATGGTAGAGATTTTTAAGCAATTGTTTTCTATGTATTGGTTGGACAAGACATTTTTCTCGAATTTTTTTGTAATTGTAATTTCGATTTATTTATTACTCAATTTTTTGCTTTAGATCACTTATATATCTAATTATGTGATTATTTGATATATTCAAATAAAAATTATTATTATTAAAACTAAAAAAGTTGTGCCTAAAAAAACTCTAAACAACATTGACACACTTGAAAAGTGTTTCTCTAGGGACGTCCAAATTACACTTTATAAGTGTTAGTCTACATGAGATATAGAATACAACATTTTTTAAGTGTACCCAATAACTACGAAAAGGCCAGGCTTTTAAGTGGAGTATAATCAAACAAAAAGTGTTACTAATAAATTACTATAAAGTGTGCCCTTATACCTCTTTGGCCACACTTTAAAAGTGTAGCTTCTATAGCGACATTTAAAAAATGTGGTCTAATTTCAAAGGTTACGCTTCTTTTGATCACCCACTAAAAAGTGTTGCTGAAAGTCTAAAAGTGTAGCCTTTTATCAAAGTCCACACTCTTTGCTAGTTTAGGCTACACTTTATGGAGTGGTCGTAGGCCTTAAATGGTGTAGTGGCAATATAGAACAATAGTATGTTCATAAGTGAATCGAACATCATATAGGATCGTCAAACGTGTAAAGTCAACATATGCATAAAATTTACTTCATATATAAGAACAACCTTGTAGGACTTCCATCAAGTCGAACTAGTCCAATGCATAGGTACACTCCCATATCCCTACCTAGACTAAGTCAAACCCCTTAAGTCAACTATTTAGTGTTCACTTTATTACTTTATTTTTACATTACGGAAGTAATGCCTTAACCGACATAGACCATGTGAGCAAAACATGGAATCGGTTGTGATGACCCTACACCGAAAGAAGGTGCTTTACTTGCTAAGGTAGAACTAAAACACTAACATTGATTTCTAGGGGGAAACATAGTTAAGAAACTAGGATATATGTCTTAAACCCTCTACATGTTCATTAGAATTAAAGCCCTCATCTCTTGAGTAGCCATAGGGTCAATGTCCTGCCAAGGTGAGTCAAGACCTCATGTGGAGCTAAAGGGTGAATGTCCCTCCAAGGGGAGTCAAAACATCTCATTGCTAAGTTTACTCGGTGCTAAGGTAAAGTCCCTTTTTGAAATGTCTTTAATCCTTCATTATTAATCATAGCATAGTTTAGGTAATAAGAGACTAACCCCTTATATATCATTATCATTAGCACAATAGAAATTGCATTAGAACATCCTTAAAATACAACCCTCATATGTGAGATTAGCATATCTTCATCATCATATTATAATAAGGCACATAGGCAATTCACAACCAACCTTATATCATTACATCTTAACCATAATCTCACAATCACATAATAAAGAAATTTTCATTTCATCATCATCATCATTCTCAACAAGTGGAAGATACAAGGGTTAAGAGAAAGAGTAGTATGCCAAGAGGGCAAAGTCTTTTGATGGTGGTTCTCCAAATGGTAGGTTTGATACCAAGACAAGCCAAGGTTTTATTAGAGGTCTTCTGATAAAGTTCCTACAAAATTTCCCTACGCTTGTGATGTTAGGGTTTCTAACCCTAGGTCTCAAAATGGTAGAGGCACTAGCTGTCAAAACCTACAAGCACCCCCTAGAATTTAGGGAGGACCCTTGGGTCATGACTGGGCATACTTGACCCTTTGGGGTCTTGTACAAGCCCTTTAACTATCTTTCATTACATAAGACATGAAAAGTAGTGAGAAATTAAAACTTTTCACGAAAATTATTATCAAAAGGAATTCTTTTATAAATACATAGAAAATCTCATTGTCACAAGTGAAACTTAAAGACACGAGATATATAACTTAGGGACACGACCCTTTACATTTGAAAGAAATACATAAGAAGAACTTGTACAAAACTAAAAAAATTAAGAACTATACCCTAGAATATATGATAATATACTTTGTCTTGAGAGAATCAACTCCCAAGCATGCGTTCTAAACTTCAACCTTGCTTCAAAAACCTATACTTATAGAGTATAGAAAAGTATGGGGTTAATACAAAACAATTACTAAGTATGACATATGCTAAAACATGTAAAAAGGGACATTCTAGTAAAATAATCTTTCATGCCAAATAAGTCAAATCATCATGAAATGGATGTAAAAAAACATAAGAAATATCATTTAACAGTTAGAGAAGAATTTCCATAATTTAAAACAAAAAGGACCATTTTACAGTAAACCCTCCAAAACTCACAGAGAACTCCCCTTTTTAACATTTACAGTGAACTCTCCCATTTAAAAAATAGGGAACTTCCAAGGCCAAGCAAACAGGAAGTGAACTCATTTCCATAGGAGTTTCCCTAACTATAGATTATCCAGAGACTCACCAAGGTAAGACATGAAGGAAATCCACATACACCTCCTTCAACACACACTAAAGTGATCATCAAGATTACCCCTTTCAGCTTGCTCACCTAGGGAAAACAAGCCACCACTCAATAACAAGACATTAGAAGAAAACTGAAATAAGACACCAAGACTTCCCTTTAGGAATATCTACTGAGTGAAATGAGTAGATAGAGTCCCATACCACCACCTACCCTAATTAGTACACTCTTTTAGAAGTCTTGGCACCAAGACTCCCCTTTCGTAAGGTTCACTTAGTGTAATAGATAGCGTCGCCTTCCACTACCTACCCTAAGTAGTACATTCTTTTAGGCGACTTATTTCATTCAGTTCAAATAAGGCTTAGCAAGACTCCCCTTTCGAAATGCCTAGCTAGTGGAATGGATAAAAAGTGTCCCATTCAACTACCTACCTAAGTAGTACACTCTTTAAGAAGACTTAGAACTTTCATTACTTTTGTGGGGTTAGCTTAACCGACATAGAGCATGAGAGATACACATGGAATCTTTCTAATTCCCTTATCGGAGAAGGGTCCTCTCACTTGCCTAGGGTGAGGTCTTACTTTGTTTTAGCTTTTTCATAGCCTTCCTAATAGATATACCTATGTGGGCGCATAGTTAAGGGATAAGGAGATTGCTACTAAGTAACTCATTATCTACTTATGAGGACTACTCATCTCAAGAGGCACATTCGAATACAATATGTCAACTCATTAAGTGTAATCACCTCTTTTTCATATCCTTTCGGTGCTAGGAATAACTCCCCATGGATTCTAAACATTACAAACTATAGGTTAAGAATAACTATTTAACAGAACATCTCAACTCACGAAGGGAAATATATGATTATGCTTCACATAATCATATATTTCATTTTAAGCATACTCCTAGCCTACTTCACATAATATCTTCATAAACCACATTTAACAAGAATAACATCATTATCATGTTACTTAACATAATAGGCCTTCATAGCCTCATTCACAATAAACAAGTAACTTCACATTCATACGATTCAATTAAATACCTCCACTTAGAAGATACCACTCATAAGCATTTCGAAATTCAAGATAAACAACATAACAAACTTATCCTTTAATCCAATGTTTCATCACCTATAACATTTTACACAACAATTAATCATAAATTATCCCTTAGGGCAGTAGCTAAATTCAATAACAACACAAGTAAAGCAAAGCTCAAAGACTACAAAACCAAGCTCATTTAACCCATTTCTTATGCCACAATTTGATAAAAAGTGTTATTATGATTTCACTGATGTCTTAGAATTAATATCATCAACTAACATTTGAAACATCATTTTTGAATCATTAGAAACATTTTCACGCAAGATCGATACTTAGAGTCAAAGATAGAAGAAGTTAGGGATGAAAACCCTTTTTGAGATTCATTAGAATGGACTCCTTGAATGTAAGAGATTTTAAGGATGGATACCATACCTCATATATAAGAAACCCCAATGATTTTTGATGAATAAACGTCCACCAACAGCCCCTTCTAGCGCTTTTTGAGTTCTATCTTCAATGGTGACTTGAGAGAGTCTTCTAAGAGATAGGGGTTTTGGGTTTTAGGAAATGCAGTCTAAAATTAGGTCTTAGGATTCGAATTGCTTTAATATATATAAATAACCCTTAAAATGACTTCCTAGGTTCATAAAATACTTGGGATGAATTTACAAAACATCCCAAGTCATTATAGGAAAAGACAATTTTCAGGAGGCTTGAACGATGTTTTGCAACAAACGGACAGTCTGTCCATCAATGGCCAGTTGCTGGGGGTTTCGTGGGCGGACACTTAGCTCCATTTGGATCCTGTATAAACTACCTTGCAGTTACAATTGATGAGGAAAGTTTTAGGTCCATTGGTTGGACCACTGGCCATTATTTGCCCTCGTTGGTGGAAACTACCAAGGCAATATTGGGTCCTTCTCTTGGGCCCTTCTCTAAGGCCCCTTGTGGGTCCTAGGTAGGTTCATACCCGAACGTTAAACTCCTAAAAATAGTCTTCTAGGTCTTAGTAATATCCCACATCAATTTTGATCAAAACAAACACGTAAAACTCAGTCAAACACACCAACACACAGAAGCACTCTCTAAGGCACACTTTGCGAACATCATGGACATTGTTGGACATTTGACCTCCAAACATAACATAAATTCACACACTGCCTAAGTACACTAATATAACTTATTTTAAAACAAAATTAACTCAAAAAAAATCACTAAGATCTAGTTCATTTTAGTTCAGTTTAGGGTGTTACACTAGCTAACCAAGGAAGAAGCAAACTTGTGGAAAGTGTGGCAAGAAGTATTATGGTGATTGCCTTATTGGGATGGACAGTTACTTTGGGTGTGTCAATAGCATCCAAAAGGTTATGTATTTACCAAATTTGAAGGGTCAAAACAAGGGTAGTGGGCAAGCTCAAGCTAGTGTTTCTAATGTTGACGCTCTTAAGAGGAATAGCTTTTGTGCTCCTCGCTCGAAGAGTTGAGCAAAAGAATTCTCCCGATGTGGTACCAAGTATGTTGAATTCGTTTATACTAATGTATATTCCTTACGGATCCTAGTGCATATTAATCTTTTTTACTCCTATGATCCCTTAGAAAGTTTTACATCATGGAAATGGCCCGATATTCTAAATTCAACCTTTCATTGTACTAAACCCCGATGGTGAGTTGTGGTTGCAAAGAGGTGTATATTAATGTTTCTATAATTTCCACTCATAGAGTGACTCACGTTGAACTAGTAGAACTTGATATGGTCGATTTTTAAGTCATTTTTGGTATGTATTGGTAGAATGCTTGCTTTGCTTCCATAGATTGTATAACAAGGGTGGTGAAGTTTACCTTTCCAAATGAACCTGTCTTAAAGTGGACGGGGGGGAATTCTATTCCTAGAGGTTCATTCATTTGTAGTTTGAAATCTTATAAGATGATCTCTAAAGGGTGTGTATATCATATTGTAAGAGTCAAAGATTTAGACTCCGAAAATCCTCCCATTGAGTTAGTCCCGTTAGTATGGTAATTTCCAGAGGTATTTCCTAATGATGTTCCTGGAATCCATCTTGAACCGGAAATTGATTTTGGTATTGACTTGCTTCCGGATACCAACGCCATTTCAGTTGCTCCTTATTGGATGGCTCCGGTTGAATTGAAATAGTTGAAGGCTCAACTCAAAGATTTACTCGACAAAGGATTCATTAGGCATAGTATTCTTCCATGGGATGCTCCGGTTTTATTTGTGATGAAAAAGGATGGGTCCCTTAGAATGTGCATTGACTATATCCAACTCAATAGAGTTACTATTAAGAACAAGTATCCTCTCTCTCGGATTGACGACTAGTTTGAGCACCTCAAAGGGACAAGATACTTTTCTAAGATTGACTTGAGACCAGGGTATCAACAACTTAGGTTGAGAGGTTAGGATACACCAAAAATTGCATTTCGGACTAGATATGTTCACTTGATTTTCTTTATAATGTCCATTTTTCCTCATTAATTCCCCGATGGCTTTATGGCGATCGCCATAGAAAAGGGTGTTTTGAAGTTTACCTAGAATCAGTGTCCTTTGTGTTTTTGTTGACAAAAATCTTGGTATAATTCAAAAATTAGGGTGAACACAGGGAATCACTTTAGGGTGGGTGTTACAAGTGCTTAAGGAGAAACAATTAGTTGCTAAGTATAACAAATGTTAGTTTTGGTTGAATTCAATGACATTTCTTGGTCATATCATCTGTAAGTGAGGGACTTGAGGTTGATCCAAGGAATATCGAGCTGGTGAAAAGTCGGCCTAGATCATTGACTCCACCCGACATTAGGAGTTTATTGGGTCTAGCGGGTTGTTGTATGAGGTATGTGGATAGTTTTGCGTACATTGCATGTCCCTTGAATACTTTGACCCAAAAGAATGTGACATATGAGTGGTCGGAGGCATATGAAAGAAGCTTCCAAATCTTGAAGGATAGGCTTACTTCCGCTCCGGTGTTGACTTTAACTAAGGGTACCAAGGGATTCAATGTGTATTGTGATGCATCCTGAGTGGGATTAGGGTGTTTTATTATGCATCTCGGGAAATTTATAGCCTATACTTCTAAGCAACTCAAAGTTCATGACAAGAATTATCCAACTCAATATCTTGAGTTAGTAGTCGTGGTATTTGCTTTGAAAATATGGAGATGTTACTTGTATGTCTACATGTTGATGTGTATACCTACCACAAGATTCTTCAATATGTGTTTACTCAAAAGGAGTTAAATCTCTGACAAAGAAGGTGGTAGGAATTGTTGAAGGATTAGGACATGACTGTTCTCTACCATCCCGGCAAGGACAATATGGTTGCAGAAGCTCTAAGTCGTATGACCACGGGTATTGTGTCTCATGTGGATGAATCCAAGAAATAACTTTTGAAAAATGCTCATAGTTTGGCTAGATTGAGCGTTAGACTAAAAGATTCTCCAAATTAGGGGTTTTATGGTCCATTATAACTCCGAGTCATCCTTGGTTGTGGAGGTGAAGTCCAAAAAACACCTTGATCAAATATTGATGGAGTTGAAGAAGTTGGTTATAGGTAAGCTTAATGAGACATTCTCTTATCTTGAGGTATCAAGGAAGGTAGTGTGTTCCCAATGTAGATGGTTTGAGCAACCAGATTCTTGAGGAATCTCATGAGTCTTGTTACTGCATTCATCTAGGTTCTAAAAATATGTTTCATGATCTTAGAGAACTGTTTTAGTGGGAAGGTTTGAAGAAGGACATAGCGGAATTTGTTGCAGGGTGTCTAAATTGCCAACAAGTGAAAGTCGAACACCAAATGTCGGGTGGTCTACTTCAAGAAATCCAAGTCCCTACTTGGAAGTGGGAAGACATTAACATGGATTTTTTTCTAAGTTTTCCTCGGATACAAAAGCAATATGACTCCATATGGGTGATTGTGTATAGGTTGACAAAATCAACTCATTTTATTCCGTCAAGTCCACCTACTCGGCGAAAGATTAAGCAAAGATCTTCTTACATGATATTGTGTGTCGCCATTATGCATCATATCGGATAGGGGTGCACAATTCACATCTAGGTTTTGAATGTCATTCAAAATAGTTGGGTACCAAGGTGAAGTTAAGCACCGCTTTTAATCCTCAAACTGATGGTCAAGTGGGACGCACTATTAAAACCCTTGAAGATATGCTTAGAGCTTCTATAATTGATTTCAAGGGATATTCGAATAAGAACTTACTTTTGCGTGAGTTTTCTTAAAACAATAGTTACCATTCATCATATTCAAGGCTCCTTATGAATCCTTTTATGGTAGGAGATGTATATGTCTAATTGAATGGTTTGAAATAGGAGAGTCTTCACTTTTGGGTCCCAATTTGATTTATAAGCCATTGAAGAGGTCATGTTTTTAGAATCGCTTTGCGAAATAGCTAATAGTGGCAAATTCTTATGCCAATCATAGGTGAAGGGAATTAGAGTTTGAAAAAAGGGCTAAAGTGTATCTACGAATTTTGCCTATTAAAGGAAAGGTTAGATTTTTCAAGAAAGGAAAGTTGAATCCTTGTTATGTGTGTCCCTATAAAATTTTGCAAATGATTGGCAAGGTCGCCTATGAGTTGAAGTTACATAGTGAATTGGCTTTGGTTCATCCTGTGTTCCATGTTTCGACGCTTAAGAAGTGTATCAGTGATCCTTAGTCCATTATTCATATTGAAGGTCTAGGTGTTCAAGAGAACCTCTCGTATGAGGAGGTTCCAATTCAAATCCTTCATAGACAAGTGAAGAGATTAAGGAACACAATGGTGGCTTCTGTAAAGGTGTTATGGAATAATCACCTAGTTGAGGGTGCAATATGGGAGGCCGAGGCCGACATGAAGTTCCGTTACCTTCATCTTTTTGATAACTAAGGTTAGTTGTTTGTATTAATAATAACAATAATAATGACTAAATTAGAAGTTTTTTTTATTTTTGGTGAACTTTTGCAAAAAAAATTCTATTCACAGTGAAATTACAGTGAAGTATGCATATTGACTCTGTCACAAACGACGGACTAATAGAACGGTTGGTCCCTTGGCCGTGGATTGACAAATGTGGCGTACGTCAGGGTTTCATCTGTGAGGACTGGTTTTGCTGCACGTTCTTAGTTTGCTCATAGTAATTAATTATGTAATTAGTTAGTTAGTTAGTTAGTTAAGGGTTAAGGGAGGTCTAAATAAGTTGGTTAATGACCTATATAAAGACCCTAACATAATTAAGCTAACCTAACCCTCATAATTCCCACAACCCAAATTGCTCTTCCTTCTCTCTTCTTTCTCTCTCCCAAGTACAAGAAGACCATAGAAAGTCAAATTCAAGGGGTTTAGGGCTGGTAGAGATAAAAGTTTCTCAATCAAACCTCATCAATCAACACGGTATGGGATTCCTTTCACCTTTGAGATCTCTTTACCCAAAGGTTTCCTCCAAATTGACTTCAAAAAGTTGAGTTCCAAGTGAATTTTTTTCCAATACGAAATTGGTTTTTGTGAATTGCTTTGTTTATGATTTATTTTGGATATTATGAGTATATTATCATGAATTATTATTAAATTATACTACATATTGATATATTATTGTAAATTGTAGAAGATGACCTTTTCCCCTTAACCTAGGTTGTGATCTTGAATTGAATTGTATAATACTGACTTAATTAGTTTGGTTAGTGTGTGAATTAATATACTATAATGTTATTATGCTAGTTATGAGTAGATTGTGATATATTGTATTCCAATTATACTAGTTCTTGATTAATTGACCTAGGTGGTGAAGTAAGTTATGAATTTGACCTAAGTCTCTGATTCTAGGCTATGAATTAGTTATGGATTGTTGTGTAATGATTCAATTGGCCTTTGTTATTATGTTGGTTACTATTATGTGATGCTATTGTACCATTGTTGGGTTAAGTTGAAGGTTGATGGTAAGACCGATTATGGTATTATGAAAGAGATTGGGTAAGTCTTTCGATCTCTATTCTTTACTTTAATTGTGGTTACTTGTGATTAATTGATGATGTTGTATTGAAATACATCTTATATTAATATTGATAGGGTTGGTACGATGCTGAATTGAAATGTCTTGAACTATGGATTCTGAGTTGTTGGCTAAGCTTAAAATGAATGTTTTTTCCCCCCACTTATTTATTGGTAATATCCCCCCCTTCTTGTACGTGCATAAAAGATTTTC
This sequence comes from Solanum habrochaites, assembly GCA_027704765.1. Classification (NCBI taxonomy): domain Eukaryota; kingdom Viridiplantae; phylum Streptophyta; class Magnoliopsida; order Solanales; family Solanaceae; genus Solanum; species Solanum habrochaites. The sequence goes on along the minus strand of JAKWJA010002489.1, from coordinate 43,781,277 downwards.
AAAGGAAATTGCATTCTTTAAAGAAATGTCTCTTTTTCGCATGATCTTATGTAGTGTGTGCATATGTCTCATACTTAGTATAAGTGATGTACTAACCCCATTTTTTTCCTTTTCCCCCAACATTTTAGGTTTCGATCATTGAAGGGATTTTTGAAGACGACTTTGAAGGAAGACTTGGAATTCTCACTCATCCAAGTTGTGTAGGTCCTCACTTTTCGAGGGCAATGCCGCTATCAATATATTGATGTTTTTCTAGTAATAAGAGTTTTAGTTCTTTCCTTTTCATTTGAGTAATAAAGATTGTATAGCCTATAGGTGGCTTTTATTGTATTGTTGTATGATCTATGTCCAATTGTTGTACCGCTTGTTTAGCTAGTTTATGCGACTGAGCCATCCCATTTTTATGACTATGTTATCTGTTTATTTATATATATATATCTATATATATATATAATATCATATGGATGAATGTATGTTATAGCATAATATAACAATAAAACGGAGAAACTAAGTAATTTTTATATCCGAAGGGGGCTATCTATACTTGATAAATGATTATCATTATGTTATGCGAGAGGTTTATGTAAACCTCAAAGAGATATAAGGGTAAAATTTTTATTAAAACTTTTTTTTCTGCAAATTTTAACTGGTGAATGTAATGATGTAAGCTAAGAAGCTAGTCTCAGTCCTCAAAAAGGACGACAACGTTGGTTACGACTAAGGGGTGCTCCCCTTATATGACATATGGTGTCGTAGGTCCATACAATTCCATTACCAAAAATGGCTTCCAAGACCCCCTCTCTGTCACAAACGACGGAGTGACATTATGGGGCCGTCATTTTATCGACACCCTGTAGGCGTGAGTTCATCGACTTAGGATTGAGTCACTTCCATGTTTTCTTAGTTACTGAGTAAGTTGGTTAATTATTTAGGTTGTTAATTAAGTGTTTATGAGGGGTTAATTAAGTTATTTAAAGGAACCCTAAGTCATAAACTAACTTAAAAACCCATTATTCCAAACTCCAATTCTGTCCAAATTCTCTCTAGTTAATATTTCTTCTCTATTTTAACTCCACATGAAGACAACCTCCATCTTGATTAGGGAATTAGACACAAGATTTATTCAATTAATCTTAAAGGATTGTTAAGGTTAGAAAACTATTCACTCTTGGGATCTCTTTCCCCAAGAGGCTCTTCAAAATTAGTTACCAATGATGTCAAAAAGATGTGTTTTCTTCCAATTCTGTGAATAATCTTCAATTTAATTTATTTTGCATCTTTTGATTATTATTGATAGATTAATGATTGAGTCCAAAGTGGTAGAGCCTTTTATTAAAGCTACCTTTTTACTAGTTTAGGCCAACATTTTAGGTGGTGTGTGAGAGGTGGACAGACGGTAGGATGGCGTGGGGAAAAAAAAGAGAAGAGGAGGAGGGCGGAGAATTGTGAGATGGTAGAAGAAATCAGAAAAAAGAGGTGTGAAAGGAAGAGAAATAGAAAGGGGATAAAGTGAATGAGGGAAGTGTAAGAGGGGCGGATGTTTCTTCTTCCTCACCTTTCTTTCTTGGCAATATAGAACAATAAATGTTTCATAGTCAAACTACATCATATATTTTCGTCAAACATTTAAAGTCAACCTATTCATAAAATTTACTATCATATATATAAGAACACACATTCTACTACTTCCATCAAGGCCTACTAGTGCAAAATGCATAGGTAGACTCTCATACCCGTACCTAGACTAAGTCAAACCCCTTAAGTCACCCTATTTTGTGTTCACTTTATTACTAATTTTAATATACATAAAAAATACCTTAACCGACATAGACCATGTGAGCAAAACATGGAATCTGTTGTGATGACATTACACCGAAAGAAGGTGCTCTACTTGCTAAGGTAGAACTAAAACACAAACATAGATTTCTAGGGGGCAACATAGTTAAGAAACTAGGATATATGTCTTGAACCCTCTATATGTTCATTAACATTGGAGTCCTCATATCTTGAGAAGCCATAGGGTTAATGTCCCTCCAAGGTGAGTCAAGACCTCATGTGGAGCTATAGGGTGAATGTCCCTCCAAGTGAAGTCAAAACATCTCATTGCTAAGTTTAGTCGGTGCTAAGGTAAAGTCCCTTTTTGAAATGTCTTTAAGCCTTATTTATTCATCATATCATAGTTTAGGTCATAAGAGACTAACCCCTTATATTTCATTATCATTAGCACAATAGAAATTGCATCAGAAAATCCTTTCAATACAACACTCCTATGTGAGATTAACATATCTTCATTATCATATAATAATAAGGCGCATAGGCAATTCATAACTAACCTTATATCATTACATCTTAACCATAATCTCACAAATCACATAATAAATAAATTTTAATTTCATCATCATACCAACACTTACTTAATTGACTTACAAGACATGTTTCAATTGAACTTCATCACCAAGTACAAGCAATCACAATTGAAATGAAGGTTCAGGATCAGAAAGTCTTACCAATTCCTCATTCAAAATCCATCATTGTTGGTCTTACCCTTAAGAAATCATATTTCATACATCAATAAGTGTAATGACATAATACAATGGTAATTAACACAAGCACTAAGTCAATTGTGTCATCACTATCCCAATTAACTTCAATTCATTACCTAGGGTTAGGGGGAATAGGGTTCATCACGACTTCATCTAGAATTAGATCCAATCCCAACAATACATTACCCTAGGCGGTCCATGAACTAATTAGAATAGATAAAAACAAGTTTTAAAATCAATACATTTTTCAATTCAAATAAATTCATAAGTAAGATCAAAGATTTGGGGAAATTCAGGAAAGGGACATGATCCATAAGAAATTTCCCTAATTAAGATTGATTACTCAACAATTCATACTTAACTATCCATGGGTAATCACAATTAGTCATAATCAATCATCAATTGCAAGTTTACAAGAAAACTCGTTAGAAGGACAAAACCCTTGGAATTGGGTGATTTAAAAATCTACTTTGAAAGGACCTCTTAGACAAAGTAATCCCAAGAGTTAAGAACTCATAACTTATTGAAGCCCTTAACGAAATCCAATTGAAATTCTAGAGGAATTGACCTTCTTCTTTCAAAAGCTTCCTCCCTCTTCCGCATGGAGTTCAATAGAGAGATAAAATAGATAGAGGTGAAAGCTTTTGGGTTTTATTTGGGGATTTGATTTGAGCGACTGAATGTGAGGAAAAACTAATTTAAAATCAATATATAGACCTCCCATGAAATATAAAAAGACCCCTCACTTATGTTGACCCTTTAATGAAGCCAGCCTTGAATTCCAAATTTCTTATTTTCGTCGGGGAAAATGTTTGCGACACGGAGCTGCTCCCGTAAGATTTTCAAAATTAATTTTTGATATAGTAGATCCCATGGTGCAGACTTGGTTTTTTTGCCAAATATGCACCAAGTCCGCGACGCTGACCCACTTCATCCATGTGCGTTTTAGTTGCTGCTTTGGCAGCTTGCTTGGCAAAGTTTTGGGTTCCTTCATGGACCTCTAGGGAAAACCCTTGGAATGGAGGTTTCTTGACGTCTTGACTCTAGAACTTCCTAAATCGTTTATAAACATTATTTTAGGGTTAGAAACAGTGTTACCGACCTTAGACAAATATGTGAGGCTCTATATTAGATTTTGGACTTTCAGAGTGTTATAAAAGAACTTGGAAATACATCCCCTAGCTTGATGTTGAGTTTGGTCTCCAATGGAGTTCTAGAGAGAGTTTTATTTGTGAGGGAAAGGTTTAATTTGAAGAATGAATTCTATTAAGGGTTTTCAAGGTTTAAACTAACCTAATACCCCCAAAATAGATAAAATAATCGTCCACCCTCTAATAAGGACGTGGGGTGAATTTCCTAATTTACTTTTTACTTGGCCGATATATTGTAGAAAAATACAGGTTCTCCGTCATATTGGTCATAGGCTACTCATTTGGGGTCTAATTTCCCACAACTGTGTGGAGCCACACTCACTTTTGATGGGGCGTCGTTTGGTTGAAGAGGCGTCAAATGAAGTCGTGGGTCAGGGCTATCTTGGCAACATTTACAAATGCTTAGGTCCTCCTCAAGGACCCTTAGGTGGTCCTTGGTGAGTCATACCCAGAAGTTTCAACTCTAAACATGACTATATAGAAACTACGGTACCCTCCTATCATTTTAGATTTCAAACAACACTTCAACACAAGGCAAATATACAAAGGGACACTAGTACACAAAGGACTAGTTTGCAGACCTCTTGGTCTTCCTTTTTTGTTTACCTCAAACCTCTTCAAACAACCCATAAAAAGTTTTGACTCAACTTATAAAAAAGTAATTATTAGTTAAAGCACATTTGAGGCTCTAGATTATCCTAGTTAATTTTTAGATCATAACAGTATCCCCCACTTGGGAACATTTGTCCTCGAATTACACTTAAAAAACTTCCAATCATTTTCAATAACTCAATGTCCCACTTAGAAGCTCAAAATACAAAACATAATTCAAACTAATGGTCAATGCAACATCCTTACAAGGACCGCCAATTTCATATCATTATGCACTCAATTCAACACGAACAAGTTGAAAATTCACTCACTTCAAATGCATCAAACATAGACAATTTTCAAGTTCATAGGAGTAACTTCCTTATCCTAATCATGACATGACCTTTACTTTCCATCTCATCAACAACTCAATATGAAATAACCTTTAAATAACACATAGGAATACTCAACATTGTAACTCATGAGGCAAATAAGTAACTCATACACAATGCACATAAAGCATGAGTAATATAGATCAACAAAATTTTAATCATTTAGATATAATACAATTAAAGATATACATAACATCACCATCTTTAGTTTTTCTCAACGAGGAATCTCCTTCTCCTTAACATACTCACATGTCAGCATAAAGTTCATATACAAGCATTTCACCAAGATCACTTCATTTTAAGGAGAAATTCTCAATTTCTTACAAAAATTCTCATATTCTCTTCCTGATGAAGTCAAAATAGCACATCAGACCAAACACATCACAATATTACGAAATTATTCCACAAAATTTTAGTTTCTTGTATAACACTAGTTTTCATGAGCATGCATCATTTAGGGAAATATTACAATTCATAGGCACACATTAATAAGACTAGCTAGATACACCAAAACATTTCAAGAGTGAGCCTATATTAACACTTCACAAATCATAAAATCACATATACTTAAGGGAAATTTATCTTTTGTCATTTAAAAAAAATCAATATATCATTGTGGGGCCAAAATACCCTAACCTCAAAAGTGAAAATCAAGCATGTTCAGACAACCATCTCATGAAATCAAATGTGCATTTACAACATTTACATGTATAACAACATGAGAGACATGCAATTTATCAAAAAATTATTTCATGGAATAAGAATCTTCCAAAATATACATAATATTGCAATCTAAGACATGCATAACATATGAAGAACATGCAAAATATACTCATATGCAAGACTCCAAAACATGAACAAGCTACTTAACACTCTTTGCTTCAAAGATTAAGTAAGAACAGAAGGAATAGAGAGGGGTGTCAGACCTGAAACCACCCCCTAGAAGATAGGGTTGACCCTCCAATCGTGGTCGGGCGTACTTCACCCTTTGCGGTCTTGTACAAGCCCTTTAGCTAGCATTCATTACATAAGACGTGAAAAGTAGTGCGGAATTAAAACTTTTCAAGAACATTTAATTAAAACTAGTCCTTTCATAATATTTATAGAATTTCACAAGCCAACCTAAGACACGACATAATATATTAAAAAAAGCCCCTATACATAAGTAAAAAAAAAAATAAAAACCAAATCAAGTCTTTAAATAAACTATGAAAGGACTATCCCCTCGCATATTTAGGAACATACCTTTGTCCTGAGAGGAACTTTCCAGCTTTTGCCTTCAACCCTTTCAAAGCTTCAAACCTATACTTATATATGTATAGAAAAGTGTCGGGTTAGTACAAACATGTACTAATTAAATCATATCCCAAAAAAACACACATGCGAAAAGGGACATTTTGGTAAATACATTTCAAGCTAATTAATTATATTCATAAATTTAGAAACAAATGAACATAATAAGCATTATTTTACACTTAGAGAAAGACTCACAAAATTTTTAAACCAAAAGACACTTTACAATAAACTTACAAAAATTCAACAATAAGCTTGAATGAAAATTACAGTGAACAGTTTGAACACTTATAGTTAAAGCCTTACAGTGAATGGCACGATCCAAGTCATATGAACCCATTTTCCTTTGAAGCTTCCCTAACCCAAGGCTATCCTATGATTCCCTTATGTGAGCCAAGAAGGGATCATCCATACACCTCCTTCAAGGCACACAAACGCGACCCTTAAGATCACCCATCTTAGGCCTTACCTCATTGGAATAAATCCCACTCCCGTGGCTAACATTTGCAACTCACTCATGGAAATGTCGGTCAATTACTAAGTGCAATGTGAGAGTAGCTCATCCCATATCTACCACTCACTTAGTGAATCCTAATGGAACTCCATTTAACTCAGAACTTTCAGAATAATCATCCATAACATCACTCATAAACACTCATTCACATACCGGATTCTCATGAAAGTACTCTGCTCCCATAGTCGGTATAGGTCCACACAAAAGTGCATGTGAGAATAGCAATCTCATACTACTACATCCACTTAGTGCTCCTAATTTGTTTACTATTTGGATTTAGACTTTTAACGGGCATTTATTCACAACTCACTAATATCATTGCTACCTTAGTTCAAGTTCAAACATTCTTGTGGGAGTTAGCTTAACTGACAAGACTCATGAGAGCTAGACATGTAATTCGATATTAACCTCTATCGGATGAGGGATCCTTACTTGCCTAGAGTAAGGTCATGCTTCTTAGCTTTTACATGGATTTTCCAATTGCTACACCTATGCTGGCACATAGTTAAGGCATAGGGATATTGCTACTAAGTAACTCATTCTCTACTAACGAGGAGTACTCATCACAAGTGGTACATTGGAAACACATCTCAACTCACGAAATTTAATCCACCTCTACTTCATATCTTCTCGATGCTAGGCATAACTACCCAAGGAAATCATAACATTTTTGACTATAGGTCAAGGATAACTAGTGAATACCACATCTCAACTCACAAAGGGCATTCATCCTCCAACCTTTGTTAGATAGATCATTAGGAATAATGGGGTTGCTACTTAACACTTCATCTCAACTCACGGAGAGTGTTCATCCCAAGACTCCCCGTCTTTTACGCTCACTTTTGGACTTATAATTCAATTACGTGTGTTGTACTTGTGAGCACAACCTTTCATATAATCAACCATTTCGTTATATACCAACTTCTAGACTGCTTTAAAACTTCATTAATCAAAACACACACTCTACATACTTCACATACAACATATACTTTTAGTTTAGGCTAATATAAGTCAAATATCTATTCAAACTTCAAAACACAAGATCAGACTCATTTAAATATTACTTCTTTAACCTACTAGGCCTTCAAAAGCCATACACTCACAAAAACATACAAGAATCTAAAGTTCATCAATAAAACCAACTCGACACCCAAGAAGGTGGACCATACAATCTCAAAAGCAATTTCCCATAGAACTATGCAATCTAAGCAACTCACAATTGAGAAACCGAAGCCATAATCCAACATATCAATTTCTAATTTCGTTCAACAATTTTTTTCATCATAATAAGTCCAATTCTGCCGTGTTCTAAACCAACATTGTACCTACCCTGTTTAGTCGTTTAAGCAGCAGATTTCATTTCTGGAAAACTGGCTGAGAGACGGACCCCAAGACGGACCGTCATGGCCTGACGGACCATCGCAGGGTCCTCGTTTCAAACAACTTAGACATTCTTAAATTGGTTACTGAAATCTACCCTCCTGAACGTCTGACGGAAATGGCAGGTACGGAACCGTCAACAGGCTTGACTGACCATCACAACCCTTTGTTGGAAATTGTCTCTGAATCTACCTTGCGACACCTGCAGACGGACCGTCGCAGGCACGCGGGCCGTCACAGGTTTGCGCAGTCCCGGCTGGGTCATTTTTTGTTAATTTATATTTAGGGGCGTTTTTGACTATTTCTGCTTTATTATAAAGTGGTGGGTTAATGTTAATAAGTCCTAATTACTTGGGGGTTAAAAGAGGTAATCTTAAGTTCATTATGGGTGATTAGTGCCATCTTTTCTACTCTAATTAATATGATTATTAGGTAAAGAAAGAGGGGTTTGAATAAGAAAAATAGAAAGACAAAGAGAGACAGAAAAAGAGAGAGAACAAACGAAGAGACAGACCAGAATTTGAGAATTTTGCTTTGCGTGATCACGAATCTTTTCGGTGGAGGTAGTTTATGGTTTTTTTTATGCTACTCGTAGTAAACTCTTAATAGCGAATGAATGTGTTGGGTAGTATTGTAAACTCTTCTATATGCTATGGTGTGTATGCGTGATGTGATTATATAATATGAGTTGTGACGAAACAAGCAGGATGAATCTATTGAATCCAAATAATCGCTTGTTAATGATGATGCCTTGGGTATGAAAAGAATGCTTGGATGACTAAAGAATGAATGATGATGCTTGATTATAAAAGAAGGCTGATTTACTAATAGATTAGATTAGTGGGGCGGGTGTCACGAACTCGCATGGTATATTTCGGGGATCGGGTGTCCACGACGACACGTATATTTAGGGGATCGGGGTGGTCACGAACCGACACGTAGATTTAGGGGATCGGGTGTCCCAAGAACCACACGAGGTTTAGGGTATCCGGTGTCACGAACCGACACGTAGATTTAGGGGAATCGGAGTTCACGTTTTCGACACATAGTAAGTAGGGGATCGGAGTGTCACGTACCGACACAAGAGGATAACAGACTAACGAGGTATCGGGTGGTCACTTACCGACACAAGAGAAATATAGATATGAACCTTGAAAGAATGTCTAATCACTCAATCTAAATAACATGTTTCCAAAAGAGTATGGTGTGGGAGGCTTGAGTCCTCATGCGTTATATGGCGATAATATAAATGATGTTTATACTGTTGCCTATCACCTGTTAAGAATAGTATTTGATTTTATGATGTTACTGAGATATATTGCTTTCTATTTTGAGTTGGCCGATGATACCTACTCATTACTTTGGTTTGTACTGACTCCCCTACTGTTATGTTTCTTCTTGTTTTATTTGTGGAGTGGCGCAAACTGTGCCGTCATCTTAGCTCAACAGTAACATCTGAGCCAGTCTCATTACTTCGGATATCAGGGTTGAGCTAATGCTTCTAGCTTGACTGGATCTTCTTCCTCAATGTCCTTGGATGCCTTGAAGTTTCCCGGCATGGACTAGCTTTTGTTAGTTTAGCTGTTTTAGAATACTCTAGTTTGTAATTTGATCATAGATGTTATTGTTGTGATTACTTCCATTTTTGGGATAATACTAGAATGTTGAATTTTAGAAGTATTAACATTGGTTTTTAAATTTAATGAGTTTAAGTCTTCCGCATTACTTCTGTTGATATTCTTGAAATGGGTTAAGGTGTTAGATTGGTTGGTTTCGCTCACATAATGATAAGTGTGGGTGCCATCGTCGATCCGATTGGGGTCGTGACAACATAGCAACATAACGAAAACAAATTTCCTACCTTACCCAAACATGCCTCATTTAACCCATTTCTTAAACTAAAAGTTTGAAATATGCATATACATGAGTTCATTAAGTTTTTATATAAAAATAATCAATTTATACAAAAATAAACACATTTAAACTATTATAACACTTTTACATGGAGACCCATAATTAAAATCAAAGATAGAATGAATTTGAGTTTGAAAACCCTTTTTGAAATCTTTTGGAAATGACTCCTTGAATGGAAGAGGGTTAAAGGATTTATACAATACCTATATTGAAGAAATATAAATGATTTTTTATGAAGAAACAACCATCAACATCCCTCCTAGCATTTCTTGACTTCTAGCTTCCATGAGACTTGAGAGAGAAATTCCAAGAGACAGGGTTTTGGGTTTAGGAAGAGGGGCTAAAATGAGGGTCTTAGGGTTTATAACACTTTAATGATGCCTATAAAATCTAAAAAATACACGTCCTAGGGTAATAAAAGACTTGGGGTGAATTTACTTTACACCCCAATCCAAGGCAGTCCATTCTACAGCTTATGGGCAGTCTCACCAACGGACCGTTTGTCAAAGGACGGACCGTTGGTGAGGTATCGTTGGTTGAGACTTAGATCCATTTGCAAACTTCACAATCCACACTTGCAAGACAATCGACGCCCTAGGTCGATGGTCCGTTGGTGGTCCAATGGACCGTCCTTATGGTCGTCTATCGGTCACTGTTTTTGGCAGCTTGGTCCAAGTCTTGGGCCCTTCATCTAGGGCCCCTTGTGGGTCCTAATGGGGTCGTGCACGGACGTTAAGCCCCTAAACTAAGTCATCTAGTTCTTAGTAACATACCACATCAGTTTCAACGAAAATTAACACGTAAAACTCAATCAAACACATCAAGACACAAAGTACTTTCTAAGGCACACCTTCCGAACGTCATGGACGTTCTTAGTTGTTTGACCTCCAAACTTAACCAAACTTCACACACTGCATAAGAAAACTAAATAACTCCTTTTAAGGAAAAATTACCTCAAGAAACACTCATGAGGGTCTAGTTCACCTTAGTTCGTTTCGGGGCGTTACATTCTCCCCCACTTAAAATAACAATTCGTCCTCGACTGACACTAAAACTTCAAGAACAAAAATGACTCACTTAGCATCACATAACACATTAAAATCAAGGCTCAAACACTCAAAATCAAAGCATCAACTAGCAAGGAGCACAATTTTACACTTTCAAACATTTAGCAACATAGGCAACTCTTGCCATGCATCATAAACTTCAAAACTCACCCTTAACCTTCTTTTATGGAGGAAATACCTTATCCAACATTAAAATGATCATATACAAAAGTTTTACACACAATTAAACTTCAATCAGATACAAATAATTTTCTTCAAAAATGAGAAATTTCAAAGTGAGCATTCACTGTACTCACTGCCAACATGCTTAAAATTTTAAAAAGCTCATTCTTTGAGCAATTTATCAAGATTACATGATCATATGAAGTATAATACCATATAAACTCATATCATAACACTTTAAAACCATAGTTTTTCACCCGCAGATATTTTAAAATTTGACTCCTTTATAGTGACTTCAAAACTTCATTGTGTCACATGCTTTAAGTTTCAATAATGCACCTTTCAAGCAACTTTAAAAAGATTTTATGACACTATGAGGGACAAGACTATACTAACTTACGCCAAAGAGACTAGGTAAGTTTCACTAAATGCGATGTGAGAGTACCATCCCGTACTACCACTCCCACTCAGTGACCCTTGAGGATTCTCTTGTACTAAATACATTAGATGCAATTCTATCCAACTCATTCTCCACCTCATTAAAATCTAAGGCATAACTTAACTAAATCTCATGGAATAACACTCTCCTACTAGGTATTCATACTACATTTCCATCTTCGTGTAATCCTACACCACAACCTCAACCAAAACACAAGAACAACTATTACAACATTAACCACACAAGAAGGTTGCCCTCAACTCCTATAAAATCTCCACATTTTCTCAACACTCCTCAAATTTACACCTTAAAACTTTCTACCACCATTGGACATATTCTCAAGATAACTCATTTGCTCTAAACATCACTTTATTCGATCCTCATAACTCTAACCATGCTTAGAACTACATCACCACAAAGTTTCTCATCGCAAAACTTCCAATCTCATAAATCACACCTAGCCATAAATGGCATCACATCACAATTTTTTAAATCTTACATTTATATTTACTGTTCTAACCACAAAACCATCATATAATGAAAACTCACCTTTTTGCCTCCCTCAACATAGAAACATCTCCCTTTCCAAGCAACACATCCTGAAAACCACTTGACAAAGGAGAAGAAGAGAGAGATCTTATGGAGTTAAGTTCTATGGCACGATTCAAGAGTAATGAAGAAAGTTAAACTCAATCGTACTATAGCCTCTCTTTCATGGATGTGTCGCGACTGAAACGAATGACCAAGATACTACTAGACGTGGCTTGTGAGACTTTGTGACCTTAAACTATTTCCCAAAACCTTATGCTCTTATACCAAGTCTGTCACGACTCGAAAGCACCCTCTAGAAATTAGGGTTAACCCTTGAATCGTTACCGGGCGTACTTGACCCTTTGGGGTCTGCGTTACCGGGCGTACTTGACCCTTTGGGGTCTTTTACAGGCCCTTTAACTAGCATTTATTACATAAGACATGAAAAGCAGTGCGAAATTAAAACTTTTCAAGAACATTTAATAAAAACTAGTCTTTCATAAATATTTAGAAAATCTCACCGTTACAAGCCAACCTTAAGACATGACATAATATATTAGGGACACGCCCCTTTATAATAAAGTAAAATACATAAAAAGTCATTAAATAAAAACTAAAAAAAGTACTATGCCCTCGAATATAGGAGAACATACTTTGTCTTGAGAGGAACTTTCTCAAGCTTCGCCTTCAAACCTTCAAAAGCTTCCAACAAATACGATATAGTATATAAAAGTATGAGATTAGTACAAACAAATGTATGGTATGGCATATGCAAAACAAGCAAAAGGGACCTTTAGTAAAATAATATTTCAACTAATTAATTATAATCTTCATAATTTAGAAGAACAAAGTTAACATAATAAGCCTCATTTTACACTAGAGGAAAGACTCACATATTTTTAAAACCAAAAGACACTTTTACAGTGAAATTACCTAAACTTAACAGTAAGCTTGAATGAACATTATGTGAACGTTTGAACACTTAGAGTGAAAGCCCTACAGTGAATGGACGGTCCAAGTCATATGAAGCCATTTTACTTTGAAGCTTCCCTAACCCAGGGATATCCTAAGATTCCCTAAGGTGAGCGAAGAAGGGATCATCCATACACCTCCTTCAAGGCACACAAAAGCGACCCTTAAGACCACTAAATCTTAGGGTTACCTCATTGGAAATCAAATCCACACCCTTGGCTAACATATGCAACTCACTCATGGAAATATATGTCACACTAAATGCAATGTGAGAGTAGCATCCCATACTACCACTCCCACTTAGTGATCCTAATGGATTCCATTTACTCAAGCCATTCACAATAATCATCCATAACATCACACCATAACACTCATTCACATGGATTTCATGAAAGTATTCTTCTCCCATAGTAGGTATAGGTCACACCAAGTGCAATGTGAGAATAGCATCCCATACTACTACTACTCACTTAGTGTTCCATGGCATATCAAGACTTCCAATTCCCTACACATTAGTCAAAAATGGAAAAGAATGAGCTAGCACATTGAATGCATTAAGTATGGAAGCTATGCTAAAATCATGAAAAAGGGATATTTAGTATAGAAACATGCTTTTATGACATTTTAATAAAAACCTTCATAATAAGAGTTTAAGAGACATAATACAGTAACAAGCACCTATAAACTATTCAAGTAAAATCATCGCCTACCCATATTCACTTAGACCCCCTACTAACTGTTATCCTGGATAACTTAATAAGACAAACAAGTCCCACAAGCACTCCTAGTAATCCTTAGGACTAACCCAACTTAAATATTCTTTTCATCACATAGCATAATTCCATATACATAATGTAAGACGTTACATCATTAAGGACCTCTACCTAAGATTGAATCTCTACTCACCTAAGTAAAACATGAGGGACCGACCATACAACCCCTTCAAGCCTACTGACGATCCTCAAGCTAACCTTATAAAACCTTTCTATTTCATCTTCATTCATAGAACCTTATTCATTGAAATAAGTTTAGGACAACTAACTTAGGGGACTTCACATAATGGTCTTGAAAGAGCTAGGGAAACTCACATAGCATCTTCAAAGTCTACTCGTGCACTGTATATATAGTGCCCCATTCCACTACCTACACGTTGTAGAACCTATACAATAACTAGAGTATGCATCCCACTTGATGAGAATAGTCATTAATCGACATACACCATACTAGCAAGGTATGGAATCCGGAGTCTACCTTACTCCATTGAGGGTGTTCTACTTGCCAGGGGTAGATTTTGGACATATACCATGTTTGCACATAGTTAAGGAATATCAAGGGTTTCATTGTACTCTAGTCTCATCTTAAGTAGAGCTACTCCCACAAACATATCAACTCGGTTCTTTGCCTTGGTTTTCATATAGTAAGTTCATTCATATTAATGTATTTTAGAAGGTACTATTTCTTAGTTCTACCAATTCACAATACCCTTTTCTCCCAAGGATAGGCCCACTACAGCTGCCAACCAAGGTCTATTTGGATAGATCATATGACTTCCTTAGAGATGGTTTTATGTCTTTCTAGTCAATATATCCCTAAGTCCATCACTCCACTCAAGAAATATACAATTACGGTCTTTCACTTCAATGCTTCTATTAACCTTCTTTTCTATGTTCAAGTTTTCACATTCTTAAGCTTTTTTTTCATATTCAAGGTTCTATGTTATTAACCTCTTTTCATATTCAAGGTCCTATACTAGTCATCCTTAAAAGGGGCCCATCTTAGGTCTACCGATCCTAAACTTTCATTCATCATTCGTTGACACACACATACATGTCAAGAGTGCCTAAGCCTACCAAGTCAAGAGATTACATATTCCCATAACTTTCATGTATCAAGAAGAGGGACTTCGGTTTACCAAATCAAGGCACAACATTCATCATATAACTTATTCAATGTCATTCAAGTACCAATTAGGGACACTAAGTCTACCATACAAGATACAACCATTGACACCAAATTTTGGTCTGATAGTTTTAAAATTAATACATTTTAAGTATTTTATGTTAAACAGTTCAAAACACATGTTTTTGTCATTTTAATAAAGTTTGTTGATAATCATCCTCTTTCTCAAAGTATAAGTGGGAAGGATTTTTTTTCCCCCCCCTATTGGGATTGTGAGGTTATATTATGTTTTGCCACAGCCAGACGTTCAAATATTTTGTATATATTGATATTAGGCAAACCATAGGCCGATATTATTATTTTAATTTATTGTGTATATTGCATTTTTATTATATTTGTACATTAATTTATTCTTCTCCTCAATTTGAAAAAAATGAAATCAGTCGGGGAACTACAGTTGTGGCTTTCAAAGGTTGTCTAACCTCTTCTCTTTGGAATAACGTGAACCCCCTATCTATAATAAAATCAATTTCGCAGATATTTTTCAAGTTAATTGATTAATCGGTTTCCTAGTTTTCCAAATATGGGGGCCACTCCCTTTAACTCTTTTACCGCTTTTTATAAAAAAAAAAAAAAAAAAATATAACCTTTTTCTAAACCTTTTAGTAAATTCATTAACTAATTCTTTTTTTAATTAATCACCCATGTTGCTCCCATTTAAAGGATGTCACAGAATGACGACCTGGCTAAGGCCTAGAAGGTTTCTAAACCATTCTGGGTTTATTTTTTTCATTGAGATACTAGTCTTTGTTGTGTTAATTCTTATATCTGTAATTTGTTTATTATTTTGAATATTGTATCATTACTTATTCATTATTTAATTGTATATTGTCATTGCATTTCATTACATTATTTTTGCCAATGAAAATAGACTGCATTAGGACAAAGGGCGGTTATGTGGGCTTCCACGACTGTCCTTTCAAAAAAGCACAGTCAAATTTTTATTTGTGAAGTGATAAAAACTAGTTGGCTTTGGTCGTCACGTTTTTATATATAAACTGTCATCCCGAGGTTTATTCCACTCGGCTAAACAGGTCTCTTTTTAGGCCACTCTGAGTCAGCTAGTGTAGAGTGAAGCCCAAACCTCGTTTTTAGCATGACACTCAAGACACATTTGTATAACACAGGCACCCATTGTTTGTATTTTATGTTATATATCTCTTATACGTGATGTATGATAGTCCATATTTCAAAGTCAGTATTTGCTAACCTAGTTTTGGAATATTAACAATTTAAGTCCAATCTTTTTTCAAGTTAAATAGGTTTGAACTACGTTTGACCTGATTCCTGTTTCAACGGGATACGTAGGCGCCATAAGGTCTCGGTCATCTTCCTCGAAAGCTTTCCAAATCTTTAAAACAGAAACTAGGGCAAAATTTTTGTGAAAGTCTCCAAAACCTTTACAATGGAGATAGTTGTTACAAGATTAAATACAAGAGGTTTTTTGAAGCTTAAAAAGGGGCAAAATTATTTAGGAATGCCCTCAAAAATTTCACAAAGGTTGTACACAGACTCTAGAATTTAATGAGGCTTCACTCTGTGGGTGTTTATACATTTTGAATTAATTTTTTTTACATGATGTCATATTCATTTTTATATTTATTTATCTTATATCCACTAAAATCATTATTTTCCTTGACATATTTTTCAGCTCGGTTGTTTGCCCTTCAATGTGACTCATTAATTTTTTTACTGCTTGTTATTTTTATGAATTGTATGAAAATATTTTGTTTTTATTTTGGGTAGTCTACCCTTCATGTTAAACGCATCATTTCTATTTTTTATTTTTGTTACTTTTGTTTAACTTGGGGTGGTCGCCCAGCAATATGACTCACTGTTACGTCATTCTTGTCAGTTTTCGTAAAATTTAAAAATAGTTTTTGTTAAATTTTGTTTTTGCCTCGCTTTTTTCAATTGGCTCATTGGTTTTTCTCCTTTATTTGTCATCACAAAATATCTTGTTCAATATAGATTTTATTTCATATCATGAGAACTACGTCCAACCTGATTCCTATCATGAAATACGTAGGCAACCCTTATTATTGATTCGGTAGCTTTATTCAAGATCTTTATTTTTATTCATTTCATGTAATATTTTTGAACCATTTTATTGGTTGGGCTAACTAGTTCAGTGTGCATTTGAAAAGTCATTGTAACATAAAGAAGATTCACTTCTGGATTAAAACCATAGATTCTTTTTTACCTCTAATTCATACTTTTGGTTACACTTGTAAATATTCTCTGTTACACATTCACGATTAAGAACAAAATTAGCCATTGTATTCATGTAGTATTCTGTGTTGTTTTAATGTAAATTCAATTTGTATGCATTGTTGAATCTAGAACCTTGGCGTTAATGTTTATTGATGGCGAATTCAAGTAATGTTGGATTTGAAAACTAATTGTTGCCTCCTAGAACCCTGTTTGAGGCCTTCAAGCCTACCCAAATACAATTAATCCTTATTTTGTCCCACTTTAGCCTTAGCCTTTGCTTTGGACAAGCACATTTAACCTTCAAACCTTTTTTGAGTGCTTATACTCATTAATCCTCTTTTGGCCTGACTTTCTTGAGCGCCCTGAAGATGTGCAGTTAGAAAGAAAATTTAAAGTTCAAAATTTGTCAAAGACAAAAGTTATCAGAATCCGTGAATATCAAGAAAACAAAAATGGACTTTAAAAGCAAGACCAAAAAAAGAGAGAGAAGTTCAAAGTCCCCACTAGTTTTAAGAAGCAACCTTCATAAAAAAAAAACACGCCAACAAAAAGGATAAATTCAAAAGGAAAATAAATGAGACAACATTTTCACAGAAGTCAAAAGGCAAAGTAAAGGATAACAAAGAGAATCAAACGTCAAAGTGTAACAATGGTTTACAGCACATATTGAGTTCAATGCTCAGAAGGGATAAGTCATTTTTTTCCCAAATGAATATCCTACCCTTACCGTAAGCCTACATTACAACTATTCATAGAACCTACATGATTTCAATTCAATTGTCACGCCCCGAGCCTCTCCCCGGATATGGAACGAACCATAGAGCACACCGTGATCCCAACTAACCCTGTGGCATGCTCATGAGCATACTAAATATATAAACCTTTGCTGAAGCTAAATCTAAATTATAATGCAAAAATGAAAATACCTATATTCCTATAAACTGAGATATTTGAAATACACTAGTTTAATACATAGGACATAATAACTCAATACTAAGATGCAAATCGATCTATGTCTGAATAAGCTCTAAAATAGACTAAATACTTGGACCAGCCCCCAGCTAATCTAGCAAAAACTACAAACTAAATGTCTAAAAACTGAATGACACTCATGAAGTTGTCCTCGGAGAATGAGGACTCACCACTGATCTGCGGACTAGAGTCGAACAAATCGTCTATGTAGCCTGATCTAGCTCAGACCCCTAAAATACCGAACCTAACAAAATGAGACGATTAGCGCACGTATGCTTCAGTACAGAGGTCTAGCCTGTAGGATAGTGTAAACTTGCAATAAACATAACTGAACAATGCATAATAACAAGTATAATAATGTGACATTATAAAGTGAATTCTGAGCTAACCGGATACAATTACAAATTATAACATGCTATCGGAATACGTAATTACTGATAATGTCAATGGAGAGATGTCTGACTGATCTGTGGAAGCTCTAATAACCGATTAAAACCACTAAGCTAAAATGTGGAGTCTGATGTATAACCGCCCCATCGAGAGGACCAATGACCCTGCCAAAGGTATAAAAGCATGCTGATGTGATCATCTAAACTGATTCCCCACATAGGGGAACTTACACTACTTGGCTCTATTCTAGGACTATTCGTGGT
>JAKWJA010002489.1:43617878-43762430 GCA_027704765.1 Solanum habrochaites | reverse complement strand
TTCCGGCGTGCCCGTTAAGTTCTCGTGGAGTTTGTCACCCTCAACCTATTTTTCCCAGAAATACTCCCCTGCCAAAACGATAAACAGGTCTTTACAGATCATTGATAAATATAATCGAAGACAGAATACAAATATGTTTGGTAGTTGAAAAAACTATAACACAGAAAAATATAACCACAAGAATCAAAAAGAAACTGTGAAAAAATAAACTGAAAAAGAAAATAAGTTACAACACTAGAAAAAAAGAAGGTTCGAACAAATATTTAGCAGAAGTATGTCAATCAATACTAGCCCAAAGAAAGTTATATTTATTTTAGGATTAGAATTGATGTCCTTGAATAATATGCATTCAACCTACTATCTACTCATCCTAATGCATAAAGAAGAATTTGCAGATTAAAAAACATATAAAATCAAGATACGACTGATGATAAAACAATATTTTAAAATTTAGGAAAAGATATAATAAAATCGGAATAACCTAATATTTCAATGTTCGAAAAAGAAACACAAATTAGGATAGCTTGGACTTTATGGTAAGAACCCCAAAGAAAATGAAGAAATATACAAATCAAAAAAAAATAGAAAATAAAAATAGAAGCAAAACAGAATTACAACAATAGAAAACTAAAAAAACACAAGAATATAATGAAACAGAAAACGAATTGTCAAATTACAATTAGCTAATTTGGTAAACTAGCCACAAAGCCGAAACAGATAGAAAAAGAAAAAGAACTAGACAAGAAAATGAATAAAAACTGAAATAAATAAAATGGAACAAAAACTAACCTAATATCTTTAATTAAAGAAATACAATGAAATATATGAACATAAAATGACCAAGAATCAAGATAAAGTTTATAATTGAAACATAGCAACGAAATGCTAGAGGAAACCAATAAACTAAAAAAGATTAGAAATAAACACAGATATGCAAATAACCTAGTACATCAGAGTTAAACAGATAAATATCCCAGACTAGTCTAGATCTAATCCAATACAACCCACCAACTTATTACACAATTTACAACCTCAATATAGCTTAATGCCAATTGGAAAGTAGACTAAATAAACATTGGATACCAAGACCAACGAGTGAACAATAGAATTTCTTAATTAGCTTGGGTCAGAATATAAATAAAGCAATATTATTAATGGACAGGAAATATATCTAAACCATGATAGATAACAAAATAAAAACAACAGAACCCCAAGATATATTGAAAGACCATTTGTAGGAAACAGTTAAATTATTATCGAAAAACTTCCACCCAGAACTTTAGAAGTACTTAGAATGAAAAAAAATGGATGCGGATCCCCATCACGACAAATATAGAATTTAGATAAGTATGAATCCGCGATAAGAAGTGATTTGGAGGCATGCCACAGTAATAATAGAACAAAACAAAAAAAGAATAATCACTAGACAATTAATACAATTAACTATATGTAAAATGTGCTATATAGAACAATATGCTTGTTTCATTTAACGAATATTATTACAAAGCAAAATATAATCTCAATGAAGCAAAGAAGTAAAGCACACAATATTTTACAAAATTATCCAGAACCTTTAGTACAAAAGTAATTAAAGATTGGGAAGATGAAGGACTTATCAGATACTTTAGGATCTAGAATAAAAATTTTTATCCCATGGTTTTACACAATTATGTCTGCAAAACCCAAAAAGAAAAATTAAAAGGAAAAAAGTATTAATAAAAATCGATCATGTTGGCAAAAATAAAATGGCACCACAATTTGATGCACAAAACAAAACCAAAGAATTAAAAATTATACAAAAAATAAACTAAAGATAATATCAACAACCAAGAAGAAGATAATTATATACCAATTATAATAACAAAGAGACCATATAGACCGAAAAAGAAAATTCCCAATGTACATGTTACAATTGCGGAAAAGATAGGGCCAACATAGCTAAAGATTGTAAATTTACCAAAAATATAAAAGAAAACCAATTTGCAGAATTAAATAATAGATGACCGAAAAATACATACACGGAATATATAGGATGTATAATTACATGAAATGATAGCGTATATGAAGTATCGGAATAGAAAATGAGGAATAAATTTTACTAAAACTTTTACAACAAACCCGATAGTGCATGAAACAGATGAGGAAATCCCATGACTGAAGTGAATAAAGATAATAATTGAAGAAAATCAGAAAATGAAGAAATATCACAAACAAAAAAATTATATTTGACAATTACATTTTTGAAACAAATAAAAGGAAAAGAATTAGATTTTAAGTGTGAAAAGATACTCGAGATACCAAATACAAAACTGGTTTGAATACAAAGAAAGAACATTATGTAGTTAGTCCGAAGAACAATTTTATAGACTGCAAATCCCAAGCGTGAAAGGCATATATACCTATATAAGTAAAATAATAAATAAAGAAATACAAATATAACAAATAAAGCAATTGCAATAAATATGTACATTTGTTAGGAGCAACAGAAATATTAATAAAAGCAAGTTTCAGAGAAGGAAATAGATACACCCATTTGGAAATAATTTAGCAGACGATCGAATCTAATCCTATAGAAAAAAAGCTTAATCGTGCAGTTAAAGGAAATCTAGTATATCAAAAATTTTAAATTTTAATAAGTGCTAATCATACAGTAGCATAGACCGATCAAATATAGATAAATCATTATTAATTATAATGGAAAATGTCAATAAATTAGCACCAGAGTAAGATATTCACAGCAAGATGTAAAAAAATCTATATATACTAACACAAAACATAAAATAAATGGCAAACATAAAAGTGATAAATAAAAATAGAAAATCTATTTACAGAATAATTACAGTAATAATAATTATGATTAATAGCTACCAAAAAATTGCAATAAGAAGATTTAGAAATAGTAAAAGAAAGATTAAGTCCCTCTAGTATACCAAGTACAAGTACAAGTACACACACCAAATACCATAACAAGAACATTCATCAAGAATAAGTACATCTAAAGGAAATATGAAATACCCACAGGAATTTCTAAAGAAATAACCCAAATCATTATTTTCTAACAGGAATAATGGTCAAAGGAAATATAAATCTTAATAAACACAGGACAAGAAAAAATCATATAACAGAGAAACTAGTATTAGAGAAGAAATAATAAAAACAGGACAACACATGCCCTGATTACCTAGTGAAAATAATAACTACAAGTCAAGAACAACAGAGACAGAAAATTATAGGTGGATACATTAAAAATACATTTTTTAAAATATACCAAGGACATTATAACCTCATTTGGATAAAATGGCTAGAAAAAGTCAAACCATACAATCTAGAAAACGAACAAATGACAATGACCTGTCCAAATAACAGATAATTATAAAAGACAGATGAATAATGAAAATAATATATAATTGCAAAATTATCATAGAAGGATATCACAACAGATACTATACCCCTATGATAGATACAGGATCAGAAGCAAACATATGTAAATATAATTGTTTACCAGAAGATCAATGGAAACATTAAAAACAAACCATGGTAGTCACAGATTTAGAATGAAGGAAGTATGATAAAAATAAAAGCAAAAAATATAAAGATACAAATATGGGAAAAAATTAACAATAGAAGGAAATCTATAATTTCGAATTTTACAGAACAAAGATATGTTTAGAATGCCATTTTTTAGATAAATTTTAACCCATATAATCACAAAAAACACATTGGTAGGTTTACTACAACCTTGTGGAAATAAAATAGGAGCAACAAGAGTAAAATTAACAAAGAAAGGCTATGGATGGATAAAAGGCAGCGAAAAATAACCAAGAAATGAAAATCATAATAAAGAACAATAAACAAAACATTATAAATTATTATATTTCAATAACACAGTCAAATAATTATGAACATTAGAACGATATACAATGATGACCCATTGCAAGGATGGAAAGAAACATACCACGAAAGTAAAATGAACTATAAGATTACACATAGTATAATTTACAACACAAAACCATTAAAATACAACCTTGATGACCGACAAGAATTCAAATACATCTAAAGAATTATAGAAAAAATTATATACCAGAAAGTAATAGAAACATACAAGCCCAACATTTATCGTTACTAAAACATAGTGAACAAAAAAGAGGTAAGAAGTAGAATGGTTTATAGATACAGAAACTAAACGCCAAAACTAAAACATATCACTAACCCAATCCCTATAAAATACTTCAAATCAGACAAATACAAGGTATACCTTTTTAAAGCAATTTGACTGTACATCAGGATTTTTATCATTTTAAAGTGTAGAAGAAGAATCTAAACAATTAACAGCATTCACAGTCTCCGACCGCAGATGTTTCTATTAATGGAAAGGGGGGGGGGGGGGGGGGGGGGGGTTATCACACCATTGTGATATAACAATTGCACCATGGGGTGGGTGATATCAACTTTTATGGTATAATTATCTTAACCAATAGAAAATTCATTGTATACATAGGACGACAATATAAATAGATTCTAGAACCCAAGAAGAACATATAAAAATTATTAGAAAAATTTATACTATAAATAAACTTCAGGTATACTTAAGCAAAAGTAGCAGAATTGAAACCACCGATAGAATTTTTAGGAATACAAATAGATAAAAATGGAATAAAAATGCAAACTCATATAGTCAAACAATAATCACCCTTGAATGAAATATAGCTACACAAAAGAAGTTACACTCCATTTTTAGATTAGTAATCAGGACGAGAATACATACCAAAACTTAGCAGAACATTTAAACCACTTAAATAAAAACACTTTAAAAAAGATGTTGAAATTATTTTGACAATAAAGATAAAGAACATATAAAAATATCAAAAATTATGCAAAATTACCAACTATATTTTCCTGATGAAAGTAAAACATTCACATATTAGTGAACGATTCAAGCGATCATATGTTATGTTAGGATACTAAAATATAATATACCAAAGAAAAAAATATAACACCATTGTAGATATTACTCGGGAATCATCTACTGAAGCACAGGCAACATGGAAAATAAAAGAAAAGAATTATTTGCATTAATATAAATGTTTTATTACATTGACCTATATTGTTTTTACAATCAGTTTATTGTAAGACAGATAACACACAAGTAAAATGGTGGATCAACAAAAGTTAGGATGATTCAGTTACCACACAAAATACATACGAGACTGGTGGGTTAAAATAAATTGAATTTTACATTGACAATTGAACTTAAAAAACTGATGAAAATCTCCGTTGCAGATAACTCTGCAAGAAAAAGGAACAACACAAACTGAACCAGAATACAACAAAAAAATACTCAAAAAGCATTACTACACTTTCTCTACGAAGTGACAATATGATAAAGAGTTTACAAACTTTGAAATTAAAAGTCAGCACAATGACTATAAATAATATGCGGAGCTATGTCGAATCGGAATACACAAAAATTCCATGAGCTACAAGGCGACGATGGGAACTCCCCTAAACCATCACAATGTTTGTTTAAATGCGCTACTACAGCCACACATCTTCAAAGGAACAATCTACAAAAAAGCGGAGAATAAGGAAATATACAAATCAATTTGAATAAACTATTCTCAAAATCATACACCCCTCAACATTACCAAGAATATATCTTTATCTGTTACCACAACAACTACTTATTTACAGCCATCCTAGACTCTCAAAAACAGACATATAAGTACATCACAAGAACATACATAGAAAATATACACGAGTACAAACATTCTAAACCTAAACCCAAGCCCCAAAGCAACAAAAAACCCACCTGAAAACTATATAACCCAATATTTACAAGGATACAATACGCTAATTGCACAACCAGAACCAACCCAAAATCTTAGTAGCAACCTGCTACACACGTAACGGATTATTAGTACTGTATATCCAATAACGGGAACGATATATCAAGATACCGTAATTATATAAAGCCTTTTTACAAAATAAAATAGTAACTAAAGACTCTTTGTTTATATAAAGGTTTTACGCAGCTCCAGCAGAGATATCTATATGACGAACGTAAACTACAACAAAGCTAAAAGATTGGAACTTACAAGAGAATGATAATCCCAGAAAAAAAGATATCCAGAAGAACTACAGAAAGTGGATATTTCAGATTTATGCAAATAAAACGACTAATCGGATAGCTCCATACTAAAGAGATGACAAATAATTACTTAACGAAAATGCAATGTGGACATATTACAACAGAGACCAGACAATCATGCTACGCAAATTGGCAAAGAGGAAATTAGAATAGCAGATATGTAAGATCTAAGACAATGGATATTGAGCTTGCTAAAGCCAGAACAAATACCCTCACGACAAAGATATACGAAAGAATTTAATTTCAGCATCAGCAGCCAATTTCATGACAAATATTGCAAATTAATAGGACAAAAATATCTGACCATATATGTTCAAAATGTGAAGGAGAAGACAATTATGTGCCAGACGTCCAACTAGAATAAAAGACTGTGAAGAACAAGATCTTGGAAAGAAAAAAGGAATAAAGAGAATAAAGATATATGTACAATTAGGTCATATTCATTGTCGGCCATTTGGCCAAGTTTATTTTGTTTTCATGTAAAAAGTCGTAAAGTTAATATGTCCAGTAGGTCTTTATCGTCAATATTAAGAGTCAAGTACTTTGTAAATAGTAAGAGTCAATTTACTGTGTAATAGTAAAGGCCAATTGTCTTTTTAATAAAGAATGAAGGTCATTTTGTATGTCTATATAAGGGTAATTTGCCTTCATAAAATTTAAAACATACTAATGCCGACAAAGGCATATCATCACAATATTTTAACACTCATAAGACCACCCCCATAAGTTGACACCACACCAATCAATAACGTTATATATACACGTCTAAATTAACTAAAGGAATTAGGTTCCAAAGTTACCTTCGTGCTAAAATCCAAGTATCACAATTTCTTAATATCTCCAACAATTCACAATAAAATAGCATAATTCATCATAATAATCAACGTTACAACATAATCTTAACTCAATTCTATCATTACTAGAACAATAAGCAATTAACCCACTTTAAAGAAAAATTTAGAGATTTGAGAAGATCAAGGGTTTATGGAAATTTTCAATGGAAAACATAAACTATACATCAATAACCTCAGATTAATAATTGTTCGAACACGTTTTGTGGAAGAACCCATGACTTAGAGTGAAAATTGGACCTTTTTCATAAATTTTGAAATCACTTTGAAATTGGATCTAAGGTGATAGATACCTTGGTAAATAAATCTCTTACCTTATTATAAGAAATCCAAAGAGACTTGAAGAGGAAATCATTTTTAAATCCCCTTCTAGCTTCATCTTGACCTTGAGCTTCATGGAGGTTTTTGGAGACAACCGTGGCTGCAAAGGGTTTTGATTTAGGTGTTCCTTGTCGCAATGCAGAGTTAAATAAATGCTTTCAATCGTCTTAACATACCCCCTTACTCCAAAACAACCGTCTCCCCATTTACAACACCACGACTTGGGGTTGAATTTACCACTCTCACCCCTTGACCAAGTCGTGTTGCAGATATATTGCAGACCCCTATACGACGCCCACAAATGACGGACCGCCGTTTAATCGACGTCCCCTTGATAAGGGCTCATATTTTTTGTTTGCAGATCAATAATACGCAGGCCTTCAAGTCCATTCGACGCCACTAGTTGACTAGTCGTGATTTGAATTACTGTCCGTCGTTTGGGTCGTAGTTTGACACTTCATAGATGCTGATCTCGCATCTTCTTGCCTTTGATTTGGGTTCTCGTCTAGGGACCCTCGTGGGTCCTAGGTGGAGTCGTACCCAAATGTTAAACCCCTTAAGATTCTCATCTATGTCTTAGGGTCCTCTCTTATCAAATAGATGTCAAAAAACTCACGAAACATGCAAAGGCATACTAGAACACATGCAAACACATAGGTGGCTAGTTGTCAATTGTCTTGGTCATTCCGTGACGTTTGACTTCAAAATATACTGGACTGACTTCAAAACTCATATACAAATTAATTAATCAATTTTGCAGCCCAAAAGTGAATCTTTAGTTAAACCTAGTTCATTTTGATGGTCGATACACTTTCTAGGTCCTTCCATAGGGGAAATTAGAACAAATTTGGCAATAGAAGCCTCTTTGTTTTCTTCCAATACTAGAGGAAAAGAACTTCTATACCATTTCAACCCTTATCATAACTTTCGGTGGAATCTTCCAACCAACCATCCCTATGTATCATCTAAGCACTCTTCTCAAATGAACATACTTAAGATCAATCATAAAGGACAACTAACCTCATTAAACGTGGTCAACATCTATTCTGTTCTTCTCCATATGAGTTTAGGGGTACATAGTACCATCCAAGTCAATCTTATAGTAAAATATAATCCCAAATTATCGAATAAAATCCCTTCTTCCTTTTTTTCCACTCTTAGGATAGGCTTATGTAGGAACTAATCAACTAGTCATACGGTTCTGTAACACTTTGAAAATCCAAGGTGTGTTCTAGATCCTAACATAGGTGTCATAAGGTTTAGAAACATTTTTAAGGTCCATTTTGTTTATAAGTCATTTAGGGAATCTAGATACCAGAATATCCAAGTACGTCCATGATGCCCGGAAACTAGTTCAAAGAGGTAATAGCGTGCCTTAACCTATTTGACTAGCTTTTGAGGTGTCGAAAATTTATCAAATTTCGTGGAATGGTGTCTGACATGTGTTTAAATGGACTAATGATTGAAACGTCTAGGTACGACTCATAAAGTACCAAGCAATGGACCTTGAGAAGGACCCTTGAACGTCGAAGTCAAACACTGCATGGGCAATGTGCACCCACGAAAGACCATCGATTAAACGTATATAGATCGACGTGGTGTCGATGCCATACATTGACCAACACTTAGCTATTTTGGATAATTGTCCATTTGGACCAGTCTCTAAACTCATCGACGGAAGAGCAACACACAAGTAGTCCGCCATCTTTCGGTGTAGGGTTCTATTACACCTGATTCCACATTAGCTCATGTGGTCTATGTAGGTTAGGAAAAGATGTTCCCAAAAGGTAAAATGAACTAAATTATTGAACTCTATCTAATTTGACCTAAGGGGTTTAGCTTAGTCTGAGGTACGGTATGTTTACTTCTACCTAAACCTTGCACTGAGTTAGCCTTGAAGGGAGTGTTAGAGGATTTCTTATGCATGACAAATGCTTGAGCATCTGACATGTTATGATATAACTGGTGCACATTGTTGATACTATATGTTTATTAATTGGGTATCACTTAGGAATATTTTGGTCTATTGGTTCTAGTAAGTGATATTGTTTCTCTACATTCTAGATATGTGAAGTAGGAGGTTAGTCCACTGATTCTTGTTGGGTTACTTGACTGAGTAAAGCTTATGGGGGCTTGCTTAGCTTGCACTTTTGACTTTCATAGGGGTCTGGGTAATTGTCTTCCTTTGGTTATGTTGAATGTCCTCTTATTCATGCTTGTGTTTTGGGCTAATTATCAATTGCGGTAGAGTTCTACTATGACTATGTCTTCATGATGTGTTCTAGTATGTTGACTTTAACTAGTTTTTGATGTTGTTGGTATTGTGATCTACACGCTTTACTTAATGAACATGTCCTATTGATTGGTCTGGTCTTGTTGAATGTGCATAAGCGTTTTAAAAATAAATTGCACATCTTTATAAAATGTCCCTTTTCTTAGCACGATTTTAAAGTACGTGAGCATATGGTCTCATACTTAGTACAAGTTGCGTACTAACCCTGTTCTTCCTTTTTCCCCAACATTTTATATTTCCATCGTTGAATTTTTAGAAGACGGACTTTGAAAGAAGGCTTCGATATCTTATTCATCCAGTATGTAGGTCCTCCTTTACGGGGTGATGCCACTAATCTAACTAATGCGTTGTTTTGATTTTTAAGACTATTGATTTTCTTTCCTTTCATTAGTATGAAACATTGTATTGCTCATAGTGTGGATGCTTACTTGATGTATGGGTTTTTCCCAAGGTCCTTACACTCTTTTAGATGGTCACGAGATGAGACTACTATTAGGAGATGTTTATATTCTATATAATTTATATATATCTATATTTATATATATATTAATATATATATTGTATATATAATATACTAGGTATATATATATAAATATAATGTTGTTGTGTGTTTGTAATATCCACACACACACACACACACACATCCACAAATACCCCCCACACACACACACACACACCAAACACCGGCACACACTATCTATATATATCTATTATAGGCCTAGTGGTATACTAGATATTATATAAATAATATGTCGATGATTAGCGTCTATGTAACCTCCAATTAGAAGTAATGAAAAGTTTTAATTTCGCCCAATGTTTGACCTTGAATTGTAATATGGAAGTAAGAGGCTAGTCTTAGTCCTCAATGAGGACGACACGCCGTTTCTATCTAGGGGTGTATTCTTCCGATATTGTAAACTATTTATCAGAGCAGGAAGTTGAATGATCTTTGAGTCATGACTCTCTCATCAACGTTTTATGGATTCGTATTTTATAAATTGTGAAGTGAGCCACACTTATGGATCGGAACCTACGTGATTGCCTAGGAAACTCTCATTTCCTTAGAAAGTCCCACTATTGGTGCCTTGGAGTGGTTAGATATTTGTGATTTTACATCGATCCTAATAGTGTGATTATAGGAAATAATACGCAAGGAATGCGGGCACAGACTTAAGAAGGATTGTCAATGGCGGGATTTCTCTTCTTGTAAGGAAGCTGTGAATTATTACCACCACGGTGATCCTCCTTCTTTTGACGTATAGTACATAAGGGCCACTCTCTTTCAATTTCCTCCTAAGCCATTACTACCCATGCACAAGCTGCCACTACTCAAGCTCAAGCAAAGACCGCCCAAGTTAATCGGGACGTTGTACCAAGGGCAAATCAATAAGTTGCTACTATGGCCCCTCATTTAAGGGACTTCACTAGGATAAACCCTCCTACTTTTTATAGGACCAAGGTTGAAGAAGACCCCCAAGAATTCATCGATGAAATCTATAATATCCTCTATGCTATGGGGTTGTCTAATAGTGAGAAGGCAAAACCCCCCTATTTAACTCAAGGATGTGTCTCAGCATGGGACGAGTCCAATGGAGGGAATAACATTTAATAGGTGGACTCATACTTGGGAAGTTTGTTCAATAAGGCTTTTCTTAATCGGTACTTTCCTAGGAGCAAGGGAAGCTAAATTGGTAGAGTTATCAACCTCGCCTAATAGGTATGAGTGTTCCATGAATACTCTTCAAATTCAACTAAATTTTTCAAAATATGATGATTCTTTTGTTTTCGATCCTAGAATAAATTAGTTGTTTTATGATGGAGGCCCAATGAGTTTGCACGAGAGTGTAATTCGGATATGACTCCATGGAAAATTAACATTTCTCATCTTGTTGGTTCATGCGCCCAACATAGAGAAAGGCAAGGTAAAAAGGAGAGGAAGACATAGATGCTAAAGAGGGCAAAGATCTTTTTGAAGGAGGTACTTCAATAATGGCTTGATATATAAGACAACCTATGTTTACGAAGAGTTTTATAATGAATTTTCCCTTACAAGGTCCCATGATATGTATGATAGGGTGTCTAACCTAAGCCTAACAGAGGAAAGTGTAACTACTTTTTCACTAATCGATGAAGCAACTTGTGGAAAAAGTGTGGCAAAACCATTAGATTGATTATCTTACTTAAGGGACTGGATATTATATTGTTTTGTGGTAAAAGTGGTCACCACCAGGTTAAGGATTGCTGTAATGTGAGGGATCAAAAAAGGTAGTGCTCAGGCCTTCCAGAAAGTTGTTCAAATGAGCTCAAAGCAACCTCTCTAGCTCTCCGTCTAGGGAATTATCAAAACACTCTCCCACATGGTAACTGGGTATGTTGACATCTTCTTTCTTGATGTGTATGTCTTACTTGGGATGCAGGTGCTACCTATCGTTTCTTATTCCTCTAGTATCTAAAATGTTTGACTTTTCCAGTCTATCTGCATGAACCTTTAAAGTGTCAACCCTGTGGTGCATTGGTTGTGTTTGCCAAAAAGTGTGTATAGCACATTGTCCTTAATATTGCCCAATAGACTTTTATTTGTTTGAGCTATTAGAACTTGATATGTTTGATTTTTGATGTCATTTGGATATCGATTGGTGTTGCAATGCTTATCTTGTGCCTCTACAGATTGTAGTACGAGGTGGTGAAGTTTAACTTTCCAAATGATCCTATTTTAGAGGGGAAGAGGGGAAATAATATCCCTAGAGGTCATATAATTTCTTGTTTGAAAGCTTGTAAAATGATCTCTAAAGGGTTTTTATACCATATAGTAAGAGTCCAAGATTTAGACTCCGTACTCCCATTGAGTCGATCCCCGTTGTGAGGGAATTTCGTAGGTCTTTCCTAATGATCTTCCCAGTATTCCTCCCGAACGGGAAATCGATTTTTGGTATCGACTTGTTACCGGATACAAATCCCATTTCAATTCCTCCTTACTTGATGTCTCTGGTTGAATTGAAAGAGTTGAAGGATCAACTCAAGAATTTACTAGACAAGGGTTTCATTTGACCTAGTACTTCTCCATGGGATTCTTATTTTTGAAGAAGAGGATTGGTCCCTTAGGATGTGCATTGATTACCACAAACTCAATAAAGTCACTATTAAGAACAAGTATCCTCTCTCTTGGATTGATGAGTTTTTTGATCAAATCCAAGGGGCAAGCTACTTTTATAAGATCGACTTAAGGTCGGGGTATCACCAACTTAGTGTAAGAGGTGAGGATATACCAAAGACGGAATTTCGGACTAGATATGGTCACTATGAATTCTTAGTAATGCCATTTGGTCTCACAAATTTCCCATTGTAATTTAATGGATTCTCATGATTCTTGTTTTGAAATTAAAATATATTCCTTTGTCTTGGTCTTTATTGACAGACATCCTTGGTAATTTTTTTTAAAAAAAACCAAGGTGATCCATTACGAACCATTTGATGGTGGTGTTTAAAAGTGATTAGGCGCAATCAATTATTTCCCAAGTATAGCAAATGTTGTTTTTGGTAGAGTCGTGGCGCTCCTGGTCATAATATCATCTTTAGAGGGAGTTGAGGTGTACAAGGAACCCCTATGCGGCTCAATAATTGCCTAGACCATTACTCCATCGCCATGGAGTTGCTTCGGTCTAGCAGGGTTACAATCAGAGTTTTTTGTGATGGTTCTATCTCTACGTCATTGCATCTCCTGTTGACTACTTGTTAACCCAAAAGAAGTATCAACTTTGAGTGTCGAATGCCTGGAAAGATCTTCCAACTCTTGAAATATAGGATTACGTTTGCTCCGTTTTGATTTATACCGGAGGGTACAAAGGGTTTCGTTGTGTATTGTGATGCATTCCGAGCGGGCTTAGGGTTTGTGCTTATGCAATATGGGAAGGTAATAGCCTATGCTTCTAGGAACCTGAAGGTGCATTAATTGTATGAGAAAACTTATCAAACCATATCTTTAGTTAGGAACGTCGTATTTGCCTTAACGAATTTGAGGCATTACTTGTAGGGTTCCATGTTGAATGGTGTATACCGATCCATAAGATCTCTCATATTGTTTACCCAAAAGGATTGACTCTCCAACAAAAAAGGTAGTTAGAATTGTTGAAAGATTATGGCATGAGTATTCTCTATCACCCCGGTAAGGCCAACGTGGTCGCGGATTATCTAAGTCATTTATCTATGGGTAGTGTATCTCACATAGATGAATCCATGAAAGACATAATTAAAGATTTTCATCGGGTGTCAATATTGGGAGTGAGATTGGAAGATTCTCCAAATGGTGGTTTCATGGTCCATTAGAATTCTGAGTCATCTTTGGTTCTCGAGGTGAAGTCCAAACAACACCTTAATCAATCATTTATAGAGATAAAGGGTCGGTTCTTATTAAGATTAATGATTCATTCTACTAAGGGGGTGATGGTGTCTTGAGGTACCAAGGTAGGTTGTGTGTTCCCGATGTAGATGGGTTGAGGAACCGGATCCTTGAGGAAGCCCATGAGTCTCTTTACTCCATTCATTCGGGTTCGACAAAAATTTACCATGACCTTTGGGAAGTATTTTGGTGGGAAGGTTTGAAAAAGGACATATCTTACTTTGTTGCTAAGTGTCCGAATTTCCAACAAGTTAAAGTCGAGCATCAAAAGCCGGGTGGCTTGCTCCAAGAAATCCAAGTTTCTACATGGAAGTGGGAACATCAATATGAATTTTGTAGTAGGTTTGCCTCTGATTCAACAAAAATATGACTCTATATGGGTTGTTGTGGATAGGTTGACCAAGTCCGCTCATTTTATTACCACCAAGTCTACTTATTCGGCGGAAGATTATGCAAGGATCTTCATAGATGAGATTTCGTGTCGCCATGGTATTATGTTATCCATAATATCGGATAGGGGTGCATAATTTACAGCTAGGTTTTAGATATCATTCTAAGAAGGGTTGGTTACTAAGGTAAAGTTAAGTACCGCTTTTCATCCGCAAATCGATTTCCAAGAGGAGCGTACTATACAAACCCTTGAAGATATTCTTAGGGCTTGTATTATGTATTTAAGGGAAATGGGGACAAGAATTTTCCTTACAATAATAGTTTCCATTAATCCATATCCATTACTCCTTATGAAGTCTTGTATGGTAGGAGGTGTAGGTCTCCTTTTGTATGGTCTGAAGTAGGTGAACCTTCGCCTTCATGATCCCAATTTTATTTATAAGACTTTGGAGAAAGTCCATATTATAAGGATTCACTTGCAAATGGGCTATAGTCTGCAAAAGTCTTATGCCGATCATAGGAGAAGAGACTTAGAGTTTGAGGAAGGAGATAAAGTGTATTTTAAAATTTTTCCTATGAAAGGGGTGGTTATATTTGCAAAAAGAAAGGGAAGTTGAGTCCTCGTTATGTGGGTCCCTATGAAATCTTGCAAAAGGTTGGTAAGGTTGCCTAGTAAATTGACTTTGGTTCATCCGGTTTTCTATGTTTCCATGCTTAAGAAGTGTATCGGTGATCCCACTTCTATTCTTCAGATTGAGGGTCTTGGTGTGAAGGATAACCTCTCTTATGAGGAAGTTCCGGTTCAAATCCTTCATAGACAAGTAAAAAAGTTAAGAAATAAAGAAGTGGCTTCAGTAAAGGTGTTATGGAAGAATCACTTAGTTGAGGGTGCAACATGGGAGGGCGAGTCCGATATGAAGTCCCATTACCCTCATATATTTGGTAACTAAGGTTATTAGTTCTTACTAATAATGAAAATAATGACTAAAACTTGAATTTTTGTTTATTTTTGATGAATTTATGAAAAAGGTGCATTTTTTTTTCATTATAGTGAAATTGCGCATTGGATTAGAAATTTGCAATTTTGCTTGTTTTGAATCATGTTGTGCATTTTGATATGGTGAGTATTTATGAAATGATATGTATCATGTTTATAGGTTGAAATTTGTCATAATTAACTCATAAATGCTATGTTGAGCACTTGTTGTTGTGAGAAGGATATTCTTCATAATGTAATGTTGAGCCTTACGTGTGGTAATTGAAGCCTTTTGAATTTCCTTGTGTAAGTAATATGATTTGTGCTGTGACTCATGTTGTGATGTGTTGTTTTTTGTTTGGATGCTATTCTTGCGTCTATTCCTTCTTTCAAAAGAATTTTAGTGTCATCGGGGACGAATGTTCCTAAGGTGGGGGATGATGTAAAACTTCAAAAATCGAAGACCGCCTAACATAAGTATCCTAAAGTTTATACAATATTTTAAGGTGAATTTTAATGAATATAAGTTATTTAGTAAGTATAGAAACCAAAACATCCAAGAACGTCCATGACGTATGGAAACTAGTTCAAAGAGGTACTAGAGTCCCTTAGTCTATTTGACTAGCTTTTAGAAGTCGTAAATTCATGAGATTTGGTGGAAGAGTGTCTACCATGTATTTAAGTTGATTCATTATCTAAATGTACGGGTAAGACTCCCCATGGACATAGAAATGGCCCTTGAGGGGAACCCTTGCACGTTTGAGTCAAACACTGCCTCGGTAGTGTGCATCCACGAAAGGCCATCGACGAAACGTCTGTGGATCGACGGGGCTCGATGCCATCCGTCGACCAAAACTTAGCCATTTATGCTAATCGTGCATTTGGACTAGTCTCTGAACTCATCGACGGATGAGCAACACGGAAGGGGGCAAGGGTCGTCGACTCACAGACAGACCGTCGATAGGGGTGTCATCTGTGAGGGGTCCAATTTTATGCACGTATTTAAGTGACTCAATTTAATTAATTAGGGGTTCATTCATTATTTTGGGGTTAAGGTAAGTCTAAATAAGTTAATTAACCTCCCATATAAAGAGCCAAACCCCATTAGACTGATCACAACTCTCAGAACAAAAGTCTCTTCCTTCTCTCTTCTTTCTCTCTGTACTGAAGACTCCATTGAATACCAAGATACGGCAGGGATATAGGGATTAAAATACCAATTTTATCCATAAATATTCATCAATTAACAAGGTATGAGATCTAATTCACCTTTGAGACCTCTTTCCTCAAAGGGTTCCATCAAATTGATTTCTAAAATTTGAGTTTTCAAGTGGGTTTTCATCCCATACGAAATTGATGTTATGAATTGATTTTTTTATGATTTATTTTGTATATTATGAATATATTAACATGTATTCTAACCTAATTATGATGTATCTTTATTGTTTGGTCTAATTTGTAGAAGATGACCATTAACCCTTAACCCTAAGTTTTTATCCTGATATGAATTAGATTGTGTTAGTTCAGTTGACTTTGTTATTGGTTGAATTACTACTAGATGATGTTGTTACACTAATAGTGAATGAATTAGGTTGATTTATAGTCTTTCATGCTAGTTATTGAGAAGATGATCTAGGTTATGAAGTATGTTGTGAATTGACATAAGTATCTTTTCTTAAGCTTTGATCTAGTATTGATTTGTGATCTAATGATTATTCTAGCCTTTTTTCCCATAATGGTTATTTAATTATGATGATGCATACCAAAATTAGGTTGAATTGAGGGTTTGTGGTAAGACCTTGATGATTAACTATGAAGGAGACTTGGTAAGTCTTGTGATCCCTATCCACTTTAGATTATGGTTAATTTGATTAATTCGTGATGTTGTATTGTAGTATGCCTTGTATTAGGATTGGTAGGGTGGTATAATGTTGAATTGACATGTATTGACTATGATTTGCGAGGTGTTAGCTTAAGATGTAAATGTTATAAGGATGGTGAATGATTTACCAATGTGCCTTATCATGATACGAGAATGTTAATGTGCTAACCTCACCTATATGAATTCTAATGGAAGGATAATACTCATTCAATTCTTATTGAGCTATGATGATTATGTTATACAAGGGTTAGGACCTATGACCTACAATAAGCTATGATGATTAATTAAGGCTATAAAGACATTTCAAAAAGGGACTCTAGCTTAGCATCGAGAGAAATAGAGTGAGGAGTGTCCCTTCCCACATAGGGAAGGTAGGATCACTATGTACTCTTGAGATTGGACACAATAATGCATTTAGCATAAAGTGGGTTCCAATTGTATCTCCTAGTTCTTGAACTATGTTGCCCCCATAGGAATACAAGCTAGTGGATCAAGGTAATTGCTATGTTCATGTTTTGATTCTAACTTGGCAAGTAGTCCGCCGTTGCTTAGGTGGAGGGTTTCTGACACCGGATTCCACATTAGCTTTTGTCGGTCTATGTCGGTTAGAGGAAGATGTTCCCAAAAAGTGGTAAAAAAGGAAACTAAGGATTGAATCAACTAAGAGACTCAGGGGTTAGTTAGTTTAGGTAGGTATGGGGATTGTACCTAAAAACATTGCACTAATTAGCTTGAGGGAGTTTTAAGAGGATGGTCTTATGCATGGAAAATACTTATAATGCTATATGACATGTATATGATCAACTTGCACATTGTTGATACTATATGTTGATTGGTGTCACTGATGAAAATGTATTTTTATAACGTGAAAGTAAATGATATGTAGTCTAAATACTAGCTTGTGAAGTAGGATGTTAGTCATGATGTCTTGTTGGATAACTTATTGAGTAAGATATGGGGCTTATAAGTCATTACAATTGTGGACTTGATAGGGATCATGGGTAATGTCTGCTTTGGTTATGTTGGAAAATTATACTCTTATCATGCTTTTTTGCTATTATGACTCTAGATGATTAGAGGTACTTGACTATGTGTTTTTAAATTATAGTATATGTATGTTGACTGACTAGTTGTGTATGTTGTTGGGATTGTGATTTACAGCTTGTATATTAAGTAACACTTACTATGATTGGTACGGCTTGTTGAATATGTATTTTTCAAAGGAAATTACAGATCTTTATTATAGAAGTACCTTTTCTTAGCACGTTTGTAAAGTAAGTGTGATATGGTTCAACCTAGTACAAGATGGCGTAACTAACCCCATTCTCCTTTCCACCATCATTTAGTTCGGTTCATTGAAGTTTCTTAGAAAGAAGAAGTGGATCTGTTAGTTTCCAAGAAGAGTGTAGTCCTCACTTTCTGAGGGCGATGACAGTGAGCTAGCTAAATGGAGTTGTTGGTTTAAGCTAGTTATGTTGTTTTCATTTTTCTTTAGTATGAAACATTTGCAGGGAGCCCATGCTGAAAGTATTCTTACTGATGTATGGGTTATCCCAAGTCTTGACAATTGATTAGATGGTCATGACATGAGACGATATATTATGACTATGCGGAAAAGGGCCCAAAATTACCCTGAGTATTGAAAATGTACAAAATTTCCATTCATCAACATATTGACTCCAAATTCCTGTTCATCCACCTATTAGCTCCAAAATAGCCATTCTCATCCACCTCTTGGTTCAAAATTGACCACTTATATTATTGGTTTGTAAATTAAATTCTTTAAATATTTTTTTACATATTTGGCGTTCAACTATTGTTATAGTATTAATGATTAATATAATTTATAAATCATACCACTACCCAACTCATTAATTAATTAAGCCCCACCAAGTAATAATCAATTATAATATCAAAATCGTCATAAACATACTAAAATATGCGTGAATTAGATACAAGAAAAGTACATAAAAAATTTATTCAAGTCCGGAATTGAAGCCCCAATTAAAATTTAGTTGCGCCGCTATTTAGGAGGGACTCTTTCATAGGATTTCTCTTTTCATAAACGAATAGGAACTTATGTTAAGCTAAGAAGTAATACATATCAATAATTCATGCACTTTTTGTAAAATATAATTCTAAAATATGTATGATTGTTTTTTTTAAAAACTGTTTAATATATTATTTGAAAAAAATTACCTATGAACATAACCATCCATAATTAGACGTAAGAATAATTAAGAAGAAACATAGTCAGGACTAGTTTATTGGTAATTTTGATTACACACTTGAAGGTATGATAATTACGTCTATAGACATTTTCGGCCTCAATTTTTAAACTCACTGGTGAATGGCAGTAGATAGCTCTTTTCTGTTGTTTGCATTTAATATGTGACAGATTATTAATTGTAGGTTAATTAGTAATGGGGGGTAGTGGATGATGTATAAATTATAGTTAATAAGTAGTTATAACAAAATTATTGAGCGCCACATATTTAAAAAAATTTAATAGTTTAAATATAAAATATTAATAGTGGTCAATTTGAAACCAAAAGGGTGGATGACAAGGTATTCTGGACCCCAAAATAGGGGGTGGTGGGAATATTATTTTGGAGACAATAGGTGGATAAAGGGTAATTTTGTACATTTGCCAATACAAAGGGATTTGAGGCCCTTTGACGGTTTCTATGACTATGTTATAATAGATATATAGATATATATATAAATATATTGATTGTGTGGTGTGTGTGTGTGTGGTGTGTGTGTGTGTGGCAATAAAAGTAGAGACTATGCAATCTTCCTATAGCTTTTCGGTGTTGCATTAATGATGTGACAAATTTTAATTTGTAGGGGTTTAATTAGTAAGGGTGGGGTAGTGGATTGCTTTATAAATTATATAATACGGTAGGTTATACAAATATTTGAGCGGCCACATATTTTTAAAAAATATTTAAATAGTTTAAATATAAATCTATTAAATGAGTGGTCAATTTTGAACCCAAAAGGGGATATGACTAAGGGTTTTATTTCGGACCCAATAGGAGGGTGGGAAGATTATTTTGAGCCAATAGGTTGATAAAGGGGTTAATTTTGTCAGTTCAATACAATAAGGTTTTAGGCCCGTTTTGGTTAGACTATGTTATATAATATATATATATATATATATATATAATATATATATATATATATATATATATATATACTGTGTGTGTGTGTGGGTGGTGTGGTGTGTGGTGCAATACAATAGTAGACTATGCAAATCTTCCTATAGGCAGGTCTATGGTATATTCAATATATATATAATATTTTTATGTAGAGGTCTATGTAAACCTCCCAATTAGAAGTGAATGAATTTTTTTTAAATTTCTGCTATATTGCCTATAAATTAATGTTGTAAGCTAAGAGGATAGTCTTAGTCCCAAAGAAGACGATGACGCCGCGTTACTATCTTTGGGTGTATTTCCGGAGTGGATGTTCTTCCCAATAACTTAGGTATTGCTCACCAATGTCCAAGATGGTAAACAACACTACTCCTTCTCTTTTGGAGTAAGCCTATGATAAGGACTCCAACACAGAAAATATGAAGAATAACTATATTAAAGGCAAGCTGTCATATAACTTACATATATGACATTCCTCTAAACTCTACAAGTCTAAACAATGAATTCTACGATTGTTGCACATAGCGATAAAGTAACATATCATCCCTAAAAGGACTTCCTCTAAGCATAACAACTCTTATCATGGCTAGAAATTGCCACATAACTTCTCCACATAATACCTAAAATCTCATCTGTCACATATAACCATAATTGACATCACATCAAAGTCATCCAAATCCACCTTCAGATAAACTCGTCTAGTCACAAAATCATAATAAGCATCAAAACTCACATTTTCTCCCTCAAGCCTTGAGAAATCACCCTTCCAAGCAATCACATCCAAAAGATCACAAGAGAACGGAACATAAGAGAGGTAATATAGAGTTAAGCTATATGGAACGACACAAGAATAATCAAGAAAGGGAAATTTATCATCAAGAGCCTCTCGCTCAAGATGTTATGCGACGTTACCCGATGAACAAGGACCTCCATAGACGTGGCATATATAATTTGAACCTAAAACCACTTAAACCGGATGATCTAATACCAGTTGTTATGACCGGAGACTATCCTTTAGACGCAACATGGAGATTGACCTCCCCAAGGTCTTATAATACTTTAGACATCTTTCCAGAGAATTGTATAAAAATAAGGGGAAAATTTTAACACTTTTTAATTAATAACACAAGACCAAAAATATCTTTTTTAAAAAAACAAGCACACAGTTAAGCCATTAAGTCTCGTCTTTCCATCTTGGATACGACTCCAATAGAATAAGTACACGACCCTTAATAACATAAAAGAATATTTCTATCTATTACATGAAATTAATTTAAACTCTTGACATTAAGTCCCTTGAATCATTAAGGATATTCTTGAACTTGAGAATACTAATAAAATCTCCTTATTATAGGAAAGATCATCTAGCCATCACCACCTATACTTTGTGTAAAAAGATGAAGAAGAATGATGTTAGTACAAGAATAAACTAAGTATGATAACCATTTAAAAACATGATTTAAAGAGGATTTTTTGTTAGAAACCACGAATCATGTATTTTAAAGAAACTTGATAAGCATTTGATAAAATCCTTACAATATTGTTCACATTCAATATCTTCATAGCATTACCTTTTCTTTTTACCTTAACTCCTATACCTAAAGAAACCCTTAAATAATACTTAGTACAATGTATGAATAGTGTCCATTCT
This sequence comes from Solanum habrochaites, assembly GCA_027704765.1. Classification (NCBI taxonomy): domain Eukaryota; kingdom Viridiplantae; phylum Streptophyta; class Magnoliopsida; order Solanales; family Solanaceae; genus Solanum; species Solanum habrochaites. The sequence continues at coordinate 43,740,361 of JAKWJA010002489.1, read as the reverse complement.
ACCATTCATACCAAAGTATCACGTTAAGGTCAACAAGGTAAACATTTATACAACCTTCATCAATTAAAGCATATACATTCGTAAGGACATAACATATCATGGAATACAACTTTTACATAATAACAATAACCTAAGACAACACTATCTCACACTAGTGTGATGTGAAAGTAGCATCCCATAATACTATTCACACCAAGTATTTCTATGAAGTCACCATACACTTAGGCACATCACATTCAACAAGATACAACATATTCATTTAACATCAGACATAAGACCTACATACTCAATAGGTAATCATATAAGAAATCATTCATTTATATCATCATAGTCATAATCCATTTATTCTTTATGCATATCTCAAGACAACATGCAAGTCAATACTAAATATCACCATAATGAATCAATAGTAAACAATGCATATTTATAGTTCATTTCATCAACACATCATAAGACCTTACTCACACCCTCAATACAAGTCTACTAGTACAACGTATATGTGAAACCCCATATCCTCACACATACCAAGTAAACAAACAAAGAGACCAAAAGCATTGCCACTTAATTCGTACATCAACATGCAATCTATTTAAGACCTTCATAATATAGACCTAATAAGATTAATGCATTGGTAAAGTCTCATTCCCTTACCTACGCTAAGAAACATCCCTGAGGTAGACCTACTTAATTTTCATCTTCTTACTTCCATTGTTCATTTAATTTGCGGGAAACTACGCTAAAACAAACATTAGGCCATGTGAGCTTAACATGGAATCCGGTTCGAACCCTCACACTGTCGGAGGCTATCCTTGTTGCAAAGGTACTACATTAACATCATCATAGAATCTAGGTGGATCGCTTTGTTGAGGTTCCTATGGGGGCGCACATAGTTAAGGAACTAGGAGGCTTTTACAACAAACACTTTTTATGCTAACAAGCATTCTTGTTTCCATCTCATGAGAACATCGGGGGAAACTTCCACTTGAAGAGATCCCGCTCATTGTCAATTTCATTTGGTGCTAAGCTAAATTCTTTTTTGAAGAGACTTTTAGTCTTTCTTAAACAATACCTCATAAGATAGGCCTTAGGGGATTAACCCCTTATATAACATGTACATAGATCATAGGTTATATGATACAAATTTCATTTCATCAAAACCAACATCATGTTAGAATGTCCTTTCACATATTTATGACATCTATATTGTGGTATATTTTAGAGGACAATTGCGGAAACCTTTTAGAGTACAATTGAGGAAACCTTTCAAGATACTCTTACTCACTAGTTTATCATTAACATTCTCAAATAATACATTCATGTGTGTGTGTACATGAGAAAACATAAACACCTTTAGAAAACACATGTTCATACTTCATAGTCATATACTTTTCATGCATAATAAAAGACAAAGATGCATATTAGAATTATCTTTTCATTTGCCACCATGAACATATCATGCTCTAGAGTGCATGATGTTGCTGTGTACTGAGTACTGATCACATAAAGCAATACATGTTATTGAGGAAAAACCACGTTAAAGGGGATCACAACACATCAGTGGTTTCTCCCCATGTCATGAATACTCACAATAACAGACCTAGGTGTTTTTTTTGCATAATGTAGACCAGACACCCAAATTTCATCATAGGAGGCAAAAACATATTCAACACTTGAAATAGACAACTCCTAACAAGTAAAGGATCACATATTCATATAGGGTTACATTGGTAGGGGTCATAGTAGAATAGTACTTATTACAATAAATTATGTAGACCATACTTTACCGAGAAATCATCATTTGCATTCTACTCCACATTATCAAACTCATGATACTAGCATTGAGGACTACTGTAACGCCCCAAAACTAGAGCCTCATTGTTGTTTCTTGAGTTGATTTTCAGTTAAACTAAGTTAGTTAGTGTCCTTAGTCAGTGTGGTGAGGTTCGTTTAGTTTGGAGTTAATGTTGAGTGTAATCGAATCTAGAACTTCCATGACATGTCGGAAAGTATGCTTAAATGTAAATAGGGTTGTTTGTTGTGTGTAGACGGTTTACTGTTTTCGTTTGACTGTGAAACTTCATGGATGTTACGAAGACCTAGAAAATTAGTTAAGGGGTTTAGAGTCCTATCACGACCCCTCCAGGACCACAAGGGGCCCAAGATGAAGGGACCAAGACTTGGGAAAAATCTGCCAAAAAGCAGTGGCCATCGACGACCCTATCAACAGTCCATACGTCCCTCAACGGTCCATCGACTTAGGGCGTAGATTGTACCAATGATTTCAGTTGTCCATTATCCATTTGTAGCTGAGTATCCACCACCGATACACTACCAACGGTCCTTTGTCTCAACGATGGTCCATTGGTGAATGTCCGTCTGTGAGGACTGCAAATTTGTAAAGATGTTGCCAACTTGGGGTGTTTTATGTAAATACACACCAACTATTTTAAGACCCTAGGTGCATAATTTTATTTTTTGTCAGTTATATTAAAGTGTTATAAACCCTAAGACCCCATTTATACCCCTCTTCCTAAAACCCAAAACCCCTCTCTCTTAGAAGACTCTCTCAAGTCTCCATGGAAGCTAGAAGTCAAGAAAGAAGAAGGCTGATGGATGTGTTTATTTCATAAATAAAATTTGTTATTTTCAATGTGAATTATATTATCCATACTTGAACTAGCTTTCATTTCAAGGAGCCCCTTCAAAAACTAATTGTCAGTAAGGGGTTTTCAACCCTGTTTTACTAGCTTCAATCTAATATGGATTCTAAGATTGAAAACGTTTCTAATGACTTAATAATGGGCGTTACTAATTTTATTTATATGTTAAGGTTTTAAAATTCAATGAAATCATGTAAAGCTTGTATTCAAATGTGCTAACCCAGAAAGGGGTTAAATAAGCAGGTTGTGTAGAGAATGAGCGTTGGTTTCTATTGTGATTTTGTTGTTTTAGCTAATGACCAAAGGTCTTTTTTTAATGAAATATAGATTAACATGTTATCAGGTGATTGAAACTTGGATTGAAGGGTAAGTTGTATAAGTTGTATTAGCGAATTTTCGAAATGCCTTTAAGTGGTATGGCACCTTTGGGGAGGTATTTACTTGAATTGTATGAATGTTGAAGTTATAGAGTATATGTGAAATGAGGTCTATGAATACTGTTATGTTAAGTAAGCTGCAAGTATGCATTCTTGTTGAGATGTGCTTATGAAGCTATTAATTATGAAATAGGCTAGAAGTATGTTTAAATGAAGAATTTTTGTGCAAGGGTTTTTAAGCTGTTAGAGAGTAATGGTAAGGGAATATGTCCTAAATGACTGATTGATTATTAGTATGTAAAGTATATGATGTGATGATGAAGGTCGAAGCATGTAGAGCAAAATAAATAAGGAATAAGTGAAGCTATGTGCAAGGTGTGCGTCACATGTACACAACACAAGCACAGTTGAATGAAGGAATGAAGCTAGCTAAGGCCTAAAGGTGGAGTTTTGGGGCGTGAACACTCTCTGTGATTGTGATACGAGTGTTTAGTAGCGACCCCACTACATCACATGAGCTTGCTAAGATAGGTTTGAGGATGAATGACCTTCGTGAGTTGAGATGTGGTGTTACTCGTTATTCTAACGATAGTCCTTAGGTTGAGAATCCGTGGAAGTTATGCTAGAATTGAGAGGATATGAAGGAGAGGGGTGGGATTACACTTTGTGAGTTGAGATGTGTATCCCAATGTACCTCTTGATATGGTACTCCTCGTTAGTTAGAGAATGAGTTAATTAGTAGCAATATCCTACCCTGACTATGCACCAACATAGGGTGTAGCATTGGGAAAACCCATGTAAAAGCTAAAAAAGAATGACCTTCCGTAGGCAAGTGAGGATACCTCATCCCGATAGGGTAATGTCGGGATTCCATTGTCTAGATCTCAAGGGTCTAGTCAATTAAGCAAGCTCCACAAAATAAAGGACCGTGCTAAGTCTTCTAAGGAGGGTTCTACTTACGGGTGGTAGTGGAATCAGACACTATTGTCCACTGATTAGGTAGAAATTCAAAAGGGGAGAGTCTGGTGATAATTATTTGAATTGGTGAATGAACTAAGTCTTCTTAACAGGAACGTACTACTGAGGGTAGGTGGTGTATATCAGACGCTAATCGATCCATTGACACAGTAGGGACTTTCCTAAAAAGGGAAGACTGGGTGCCAAACCTTCTAAAATAATGTGCCTACTTATGTGGTGGTGGTAGGAGGTCTGCACGAATCTATCATGCACTAAGAGGATTCCAAAAGGGAAGAATTGGTGTTTGTTGGGTGTCTTTAATATCTTGCCATTTTATGAGGGGCTTGTTCTCTCCTGATTTGGAGTAAGCCAAAGGGGTCTCTGCTGAGTTGATTGGTGTGTATTGGAGGAGGAATATGAATACTTCCTTCATATCTTACCTTGATGAGTCTTAGGGAATTCAAGGTAGGAAAGTCTTAGGAAAATGACCGCTTGCCTTGGAGTTCACTCATTTGATGTAGGATAGTGATGCAATTGCGTAAGTTGAATTATTGTGAATGCTTTAAATGCCTCATTGTCAAGGTCAATGTATTACAGAAATGCTTAGAGTTTACTTGGAAATGGTCAAATTGGTTTATGTATGTTTGACAAGGTTACGGAACTTTTCTTTGTTGATTAAAATTATGGGAATTCTTATCATAGTTGTTAAATGATTTGTTAGTATAATGTTTTGCTTTGTATTCAGAATGTGTTACTTAAATTGCATGAAAACTAGTTACTAAAACGGTCCCTTTTTACACGTTTTGCATATGCCATACTTAGTTACATTGGGATACTAACCCATTACTTTCTATACATATAAGATAAGTTTGAAGCTTTGAAGGTTTGAAGGCTAGGAAGGAAGAGCTTGGGAATGTTCTTTCAAGTCAAAAGTATGTCCTTCCTATATATCGAGGCATATCCTTTTCTTAGTTTTTATTTGGACGATGGTATGTATTTTTATTTCAAAAAGTGTTCTGCAAAAAAGGATTGCGTAAGGTATCACCACAGACATTGTGCGGGCATATTTTGGATATACGACATGCAAAAAAAATAAATGTTAGATGATAATTTCACAGAGTCCTTCAACTCATGGATCTTGGAAAAATAATATAAGCCAATCGTGAAAATTCTTGAAGTTATAGGAATCAACATAATAAATAGGATAATAGAGAAGGAATAGGATGCAAACAAATGGACTACTGAATAAAGTCCTAAGTGCATGAAATTGCTTACTGCATACATGAGAATAACTCAATTATATAGTGTTGATTTCAATGGTGATCTTTGATATGAAATGTCTAAGGGTAAATATAGGCACAGTGAACATTGTGGAAAAACAAAGCACGTATAGTGTCACATCGGGAAGTACCCCCAAGTCGCAACCGGCGTCCTCGTCCTCAAAGAGGACTAAGACTAGACTCTTAGCATTCGTCATTTCATTTCATAGGTTAAAAATGCGGAAATTTTAAAACTTTTCATCTACACTACTTCATGAGGTTTACTTAGACCTTTCTCTTACACATAATATATTAGTAGCGAGTATACATAGACCCTTCGAATATATAGTCTTCTACTTTTATGGCATGTATATATATACGATACATGAAATTGTCTTAAAACGAATGTCTAATATTAAACAATCTAAACAAGAGTACGAAAATTGAGTGTATCCCATACATAAATACAAATAAAGCCAGATAGAATGACCAAAGTGTCTTTAAGACTAATCAACATCCAATGGTAGAAAGTTGCATTGTTTTCGAAGTAGTGAGGACCTACCCAACTTAGAGAATGAGGATCCAAGTTTTTATCAAATGTTATCACAACCGTTTAATGACCGGAACCTAAATTTTTGTGGAAAAAAGGGAGAAACGGGGTTGGTACATCACTTGTACTAAGTATAGGACCATATGCACATACAACATAGCAATCATGCTAAAAAGGGACATTTCATTAAACCATGCTAATTTACTTTTGAAACACGTTATGCACATTCGAGAAGCAATGCAAGTCAATATTACATATTCATTAAGTCAAGACCCTGTATAACAGAAGTCCAACAATACTAAGTCTAGTCAGTTAACATGCTTTTCAGCATAATTAAGCACATAATCCAGACAACTCTATCATCAATTTATAATATCAACAAACATGTATAACAACTCATAACATCATAACCAAAGCATGACCATTACTCATGAAACCCTGTTAATTCCACTAGTGCAATGGCCAAGTAAGGACCCATAACCTCACTTAACCAAGTAAACTCAACAAGAACCATAAGCAATGCCCACTACACAAATTATATCATTAAGAGTAAACATCATCATACTTTAAAAATAGAGACAAACCACATGTCCACAAGTGAAAACAACATCACATAGTGTCATTAACATGTAATATCAACATATACATATCATTTACATTTATAATCATATAATCATATAGAACATCTTTCTAAGACTCCCTTCAAGGCTAACTAGTGCAATGTATAGGTACAGTCCTATAACGCACCAAAATAAATTAATGTTAACTAGAGATTTGTGAATGTTTCTCGATTAAATTTTAAGTTAAAATGACTTACATTTATGTTCTAAGGCAGTTTGTAAAATTTGGTAATGTTCGGAGGTCAAACGTCCAAGAACGTCTATGACGTTTGCAAAGTGTGTCTTAGATAGTGCTTGTGTGTCTTGATGTGTTTCAATGAGTTTTACATGTTTTTTTTCTTGAAATTTATGTGGGATGTTCCTATGACAAATATGAATTAGTAGGGGTTTAACATTCGGGTACGACACTACATAGGACCCAGAAGGGGCCCTAGAGAAGGGCCCAAGAGAAGGACCCAAACTGTTTTGGCTGTGTCCACCAATGAGGGCAAATGACGACCAGTAGTCCAATCAACAGCCTATAAACTTGCCCCGTCGATTGGAACTTCAAGGCGGGCTAGCCAGGCCTCAAATAAGGCTAAGTTTCAAACCACGAGACCCCACCAACGGACCGTTGATGGACAGACGGTCTGTTGGTTTCAAACCATCGATGTAGGCTGTCAAAAAACTGCATTTTTCTGCCAAGGCTTGGGGTGTTTGGTAAATTCACCCCAAGTGTTTTATGAACCTTGGATGTTTATTTTAGGGTTATTAGGTATATTAATGTGTTTTAAACACTAAAACCTAATTTTAGACCTTAGTTCCTTAAACCAAAAACCCCTCTCCCTTAGAACTCTCTCTGAAGTCTACTTGGAAGTTAGAAGTCAAGAAGAGCTAGGAGGGCTATTGGTGTAACAAACCGTAGACAAAATAGACAAAAAACAGTTTTTTTTCAAAAAAATCTGCAGGTGAAACCAACGGTGGCATTGACGGTCCATAGGACAGACGACGGTCCGTCCTTCATATTCGTCGATGGGATCAGAAATTCCCAAACACTCAGTCGGGAAAAATTGGCTATGTCTTGATTGACGGACGGACCGACGGTCCGTAGGTCAGACGACGGTCCGTAGTCCGTGACCATCGATCGAGACCCCCATTCAGCCACTCTCTAACAAGAGCTACGGATGACTAGCACGGTCCATAGGTGGGACTACCGTCCGAAGGTCTGACCGTAGTGGAAAATTTGTAGACATTTAAGGGGTAATGCAATTGGGTCAACTTCAAGTGGTCATAACTCATAGCACAAAATGAATTAGGTGTCTCATGACCTACCCACAGATAGATAATTGAATTAGCTTTCCATATCCACCGACCTTGCTAAACTCTGACCTCTGAATAAACAGTAATTCCCATTTTAGTAAAGGCCTATCGAACAGGCCCTGACGACGGACCCAATGACGGGGCGTTGGGCAGACGAGGACCGTCAGTCTTGGCCGTTGTTTGGCCCGACAACAACTTTCCCAAGGGTTTTTATAACCTTTACCACTTCATTTAAACCCTAAGTTATGTTGTTTTAACCCTAAATCATCATATTTAAGTCAGTTTAAGCCTAGAAACATCATTAAAACATATCTAAGTCAAATCATGGAATTAAAAGTTAGAAAATTAGAAGCAAGAAAGGAGAAAAAGCTCAAGAACCCTAGTTCAAGAATGAACCAAGTTCCAGCAGTTCCAGCCCCAAAACCTAAGTATTTTTCCGCGGATTTCTTTACCAGGTATGTAGGATTTCACTAGTGGGTTCCTTTCACCCATTGGGTCCCTAGTTTTTAGTCAGAATATTGTTTCTCTTATCATGATTAAGCCTAGGGTTTCTAGAGCTTTTATAGAACTTCAAGATTTAGTTAAATATATGTTCCAAATTATATTATCATGTTATTACTCAGATTATCACCTGAATTTCAGAACTCTAGCTTTGTATTTCTTTAGTTCTTGAATTATACATGCTAGGTCAGATATTTCAGACCCTTCAGATATATATGCCTCAGTTATAAATGCATAATTACCATATTTATTGTTGCATTCTCAGTTTGCATGTTAAGTTTCGTGCTATCCAATATTTACAAAAACTCAGACATAATTAGTAAATTTTTTGATTTCATTTGAGTAGAATAGTACCGAGTAGGCTAGCGTTCAATGTACCCAAATTGTCCCGGAACTACTATCCAAGTAGGTTGTAAGGCCCCTCTGTGGGCAATCAGTTTTGTGATCACGCCAGCATGCCTTTATACCACTGGCAGGGTATATTGGGTCCTCTTGATGGGGCGTATACATCGGATTCCACATTTAGCTCATGTGGTTTTATTATCGATTATTAGTAGCTCCCATAGATCATTTGTCAGTATATTCAGTATTCAGTTTTAGCATGTTATAAAATGGTCATTGCATCCAGTTAGCTCAGATGTCAGTTTATCATGTAAGATTATTATACTTGCTCTTATGCTTGTTCAGTTATGTTTTATTTCAGCTTTACTCTATTCTACATGCTCAGTGCCTTTCAAGTACTGACGCATATGTGCGCTACATGTTCTCGTGATGTAGGTTCAGGTTCTCATCATCCAGATCACAAATAGATTGATTTCCAATCTCCAGTTCAGAAGATTCTGTGGTGACTCCTCATTCTCCAAAAACAGTCATGAGTTTCATTTCAATCTTTAGTCATTTAGTTTCAGTTTTTGCTAGATTTAGCTGGTGCTTGTCCCAGTATTTCTAGTCCACTTTAGAGTGCTATTTTAAGACATAGTTTGTAGTTTCAATTATTAGTGAGTTAATATTCTTTGGTAATTAACTCATCGTTTCTTATATATCTCAGTTTTACATATGGTATACCATCTTTTCATTATAATTTATGATAGCCTTCCGCCAACATAGTCTTTTATCTTTAGTTTGTATGCTCATGATCATGCCAGCAGGGTTAGCCTTGGATCACTGTGGTCCTAGGTTCCGTGTCCGCGTCTAGGGGGTAGATCGCGGGCAGTGAAAAACTAGGATCAGAAGAAAGAACTAGGTTCAATTGAGTCCTAGGCAGTCTTAAAAGCCGCACTAAAGTAGAGTCTTTTTCAGGGACTGCAAGTGCACCACTCTAATAAGAGGGAGGCTCTATGAGTGTTTTAGGAAAAACTTCACTTTCTTGTCTTCATCGTGCGTGAGTAATTGATCTTATTCTATTCTAAACTTGAATTCGACGTTTAGATCAGGCCTTCTCGTTAGCGGCTTGCATGCGGACTGCTAAGTGCCGAATGCTATGCCGTTCCCTAGTAGGAACATATAAGAATTTAAAATGCGGATTCACAAAGGACAATTGAGCTTTTTGCTCAGTGTATGATCTACCAGCAAACAATCAACTGTTCTAGTCCTATAATAGTAATGACGATTAGTGGCAGCCAGCGTTTGTGATTTGTTTTGATGAATACGCTAAGTTTTAAAGGTTTGCAAGTTGGTAAGGACCCCAGAAAGTTCATTGATCGAGGTCAAGAAAATATTTGGTGTTTGATTGTCAGTAAATCGTAGTGACTAGGTGAGATTGGCATCCTACAACTCAAGGTATGTGATCACATATGGTTTCATTCTGTGGAAGCAACAACATGAAGTTTTTTGACTTAGTAGTTTAGAAGAAGTTCCAATTCAATGTTAGTCCTGACTGCTAGAACCTTTCGTCAATCTCTACATTAGTTCGGTGACCCAGTAATAGATAGAAGGGTTATACAGAAATTGACCTGTCATAGTCTCTCAGAAAGTTCACCTCGACAGATCAGTAGAGTTAGAAATGGTAGACTTTATATCACTTGGACATGGATGGTAAACTATGTTAGTCTGTCGATGTAGAACTAGGATTGTTCTTTTCAGTTTAGATGAACCAATATTAGAATGGCAGGGTAGTAGCTTCGCGCCTATGGTTTGATTTATTTCTTACCTTAAGGCTAGAAAGATGATCTCTAAGGGTTTTCTCTATCACCTAGTTTGGGTTAAGGATTTTAGCCTTAAAACCCCAACCCTTGAGTTAGTTCCAGTAGTCTGTGAATTTCCAGAAGTGTTTGCAAAAGATCTTCCCAGAGTCCCTCCTGAAAGGGAAATCGACTTTGGAATTGACTTCCGTCCAAATACCCAGCCTATTTCTACTTATCCTTACTGAATGGCTCCAAAAGAGCTTAAGGAATCATAAGAGCAGTGAAAGAACCTTCTAGCTAAGGCTTTATCAGACCTAGTAATTCACCCATGGGGTGCATTCAGTGTTGTTACTAAGGAAGAAAGAGGGTTCTTCTAAGAATGTGCCTTGACTATTAGACAGTCAACAAGGTCACAATCAAGAATAAGTTCCATTCCCCGGATTGAGACTTGTTTTGAACAACTTTAGGGTGATAGCACTTCTCAATATAGTACATAAGATGGGTTATCATCGCTTTGAGTCATAGATGTGACATTCAAAAAGAGCTTTAGAAGTCGGTTATGCGTCATGATGCAATTGGTATTTATGTGAAGTTTGGACCTACCTAATGCTCCTGAACTTCATGGATTTGATATAAATCGAGTGTTAAATAGTACTTGGACTTGTTCGTTATAGTCTTTATTATGGGACATCTTCATTTAATCTAGCAGTGAGGCGAAAATGCAAGCATTTGAGAGTGTTACAGACTATCCAAGGATCGTCAGTTATTCGCTAAGTTTAGTAAATGTGATTCTGGTTGCAATCGTTTTCCTTCTTAGTCCACATTGTAACTAGGCCAAAGGGATTAGAGTGTATTCGTAGAAGATGGAAGCAAGTGAAAACAGGGCCCAGGTTACCCTCTGCTAAGATATTAGATAGTTTTTAGTGTCTAGGGGTTAGTACGAATGTTTGTAGAAGGATTTTCATCCATAGCTCACCATTGACAAGGTTGACTCAGAAGATAGTCAAATTTCCAATGGCAGATGATTGTGACGAAAAGATTTGCAGAATAAAAACTAGATTACTAAATCTGTCTTGACTCTACCAGAGGGTTAAGATGTTCTATGACATTAATGCATGGAGTTGTCTAGGAATTGTGTAACGCATGCGAGGTAAAGTGATATCTTATGGCCAGTCAAACAACTTAAGGTTCATGAGAAGACTATCCAATCATGACCTCGAGCTTGCAGCATGGTGTTTGCACTCAATCTGAGAGACCATTAATTGTTATGGTGTTCACGCATATGCTTTAGTGACATAAGAGCCTCAGTACGTGTTCAGCCAGAAGGAGTGTGAATCTTTTTAGAGAAGATGACTTGAAGGGCTACGGATTAAGATAGAGAGTTGACATTACCATCCTGGTAGGGAAAATATAGTAGCAGGATTCTCTTGTAGATTCTCTATGGGAGTGTTAGCAATGTTGGGACGAAAGGCAGGAGCTAGTCAGGAGTTCACAGACTGCTCGCTTGGAGTCAACTTATGAGACATATTAGATAGCGATTTTTTTTGGGTGTTGGTATTTGTAACAGTTCAGAATGGGGCATAATCATCTTTGTAGTGGAGCGTTAAGGAAAAGCAAAGACAGTAAACCAATCTGCTGACTTAAGGTGCCAGGGCCATAAATAGAGCGTAGAGCTCTTTCTACCACGGGGGAGATGGTGTACTTCGCTACCACGATGATTGTGGTTCCTAATGTGGCGAGTTGAGAATAGCATATATTGGCAGAAGCCCATAACTTAGGATTCTATTCATCCAGGTGCCACTCAGATGTACCGCCATTCTGCGAGAAGCTCTGCTGAATGACATGAAAAGGATATAACAGATTTGTGAGTAAGTGCCCACTCCAGCAAGTCAAGGGTAGAACATGAGAAACCCAGGAGGGGGACTCAAGATGATGGATATTGTATGGGAAGTGGGCTTTGATAATATGGATTTACACGGGTTACATCGTAACTCGAAGACAGAATGACTCAATATTGCGTGATAGTTGATAGGATGACTAAGTCTGTCGTTTTTATAGAGGTAAGACTACAGATTGGCGGAGGCACTAAGCCAAGGCTTTACCATCAATGAAATTGTTGAGGTTGAATGGGGTTCCTTTGTTTATCATTTCAAATAGCGGTCCTCAGTTTACCTCTCATTTTGCATTAATTTCAGAAAGGTCTTGGTACCAAGTTTACCTTTAGTATGTATTCAGATATACGGATGGGCAGGGTGAGGTACCATCAGACCATTTAGAGGATATATAATGAGAGCTTGTGTGATCGTTTCAAAGGTAGTTCGGATGATCACCTTCCTCTTATTTGAAATTTGCCCTACAATAATAGCTACAATGCCAGCATTCAGATGGACTCTATGAGGCTTTATAGGGCGTAGGATTTAGATCTCTATTTGTTGGTTTTGAGTAGGTGAAGAAGCTTTGTTGGGCCAAAGTTAGTCTTTAGGCTATTGAAGAAAGTGCAAATTCATTAGTGATAGACTTAGACACCCAAAGTCCTTGGTAGAAGTCTTACGCAGATGCATAAGGGAAGGGAACTAGAGTTCAATGGATGAGTAGGTATTTTTGAAAGTTCACCTATGCAGGTTGGGTGGAGATTGAAAGAAAGGAAATCTTAGTCCTAGATATGTCGGCCCTTACAAGATCTTGAAAATTTTTGGCAAGTGGCATATGCGCTTGGAGTTGCCGAGCAGGAGATTAGCAGCAATTTTTTGGATTCGGTCTTTCTACATCTCACTCTGAAGACGGTGTGGGTTGATCCAGCCTCATAGTGCAATTGTGAGAGTTGGTGGTGAAAGATAGTCTTCTTATGAGGATGACAAGTTGAGCTTCTTGGACGTCAGGTACGAAGTTGAGAAAAAAGATTCGCTTTAGTTCAAGGGTTTGTGGAGAAGTTAGATCCATAGAGGGAGCTACTTGGGACAGCAGAAGCAGCCATGAAATCAAGATCTCTAACCTCTTTCCTTCCGATTCCACTCCATATTTGAGGTAATAGTTCATCTCCAGTTTTCAGTCATTCATGCATATATCAGTCTTAGAATCATGTTCCTCAGTGTTTTACTTGCAATTTTTAGAGTATTTGCATGACTCGGAACTCAATTCAGTAGAGACTCAGTTCTCAGTGTTTAATAGTGGGTTTTGCAGTAGTCCCCACTGTTCAGCTAGTTAGTATCATTTGAAGTAGAATGTCCAAGGGGGATATAATGTGAAACCCCATAGCCAAAATAGACCAAAAATCTTTTTTGTTACGAAAAATCTGTAGGTGCAACGAACGGTGGCATCGACGCTCCGCAGGACAAAATGTAACACGCTGTAGCCAAAATAGACAAAAACATTTGTTTTTTAAAGAAAAATCTATAGGTGAAACCAACGGTGGCATCGACGGTCCGTACGACAGATGATGGTCCCCTGCCACACACGGTGATGGGATCAAAAACTTCCCAAATGCTGAGTTATTACAGTTCTTGATTGACAAAGCGGACCGACGGTTCGTTAGGTTAGACAAAGGTCATGTCCGCTAAAACGTCGATCGAGAAAACCCTCAACCCCAACAATCGAACAGAGCTACGGATGACTAGCAAGGTCCGTAGTTGTATTTACGGTGCGTAGGTCTGACCGTAGGTGGAAAATTTACAGACAATTAAGGGGAAATGCAGTTGGGTAAAACTTAAAGGCTCATTACTGATAGAGCAAAATGAATTAGGTGTCTCGTAACCTACCCACAGATAGGTAATTTAACTATCTTTCCATAGCCACGACCTTGCCCAAATCCGACATTCCATAAATTTGCCATTTTAGTAAAGCATGTCAAACATGCCCTTGGAGGACAGCCACGAGGGTCGTCGGGCAAACGATGGACAATCAGCATGGGGCCTTAGTTTGGGCCCCTCCACAGAACCTTTCCAAGGGGGTCTTTTGACCTTTACAACTTGTATTAAACCCTAAGTAGTTGTGTTTGACCCTAAATCATCATGTTTTCATCAGTTGAGTCTAAAACCATATTAAAAAACATATTCTATGTGAAATCGATTTTTTAAAAAATCAAAAGTTAGAACTTTAAGCAATTAAAGGAGAAAAAAGCTCAATAACCTAGTTCAAGACGACGAAGCAAGTTCCAAACAGTTTCAAGCCCGGAAACGAAGTATTTTCTATGGATTTCCACCAGGTAGTGGGATTCACAAGTGGCGTTCCTTTCCCCATTGGGTCCCTAGTTTCTCAGTCAAAATCTGTTCTCTTATCATGAATTAAACTAGCTTTAGAAACTTTATAAACTTCAAGATTTATGTGACAATATATGTGTCCAAATCAGATTATGATTTTAGTACTCAAATTATCGCATGAATTTTCAAAAACCCTAGCTTTGTATTTATTTAGTGCTTGAATTTACACATGCTAGGTAAGATAATTCAGATACTTCAGATATTACATGCCTCGTTATAAAATGCATAAATACAAGATTAATTATTGCATTCTCAGTTGCATGTTCGTTTGTTGAGGCTATCCAAACATTTACAAAATCAGTCATAATCAGTAAACTTTTTCAGAATCATGGGAAGTAGCATAATACCGAGTGGACTTGGGTTCAGTACCAAATAGTCCAGAACTATACCCAAGTAGTTGTAAGTCCCTCTTGTGGGCAATCAAACTTAGTGATAGCAGCCAGAGGCCTTTATACTTCTGGCAGGGTATATTTAGTTCTCTCGATGGGGCGTTGATACATTTGAACTCACTATTTATTAATGTGGTTTATGATCAGTTATTAATAGCGCCAGATAATCAGACTCTCTAATTTAATTATGTATCAATATATTCAGAATTTGTTTCAGCATATTATAAATTGGGCATTGCATACAGTTAGCTAGGAATTTCATTTGATCATGTCCGATTATGATACTTACTTTAATGACTTGTTCAATTTATGTGTTTATTCAGCTTACTCATCTACATGCTCTGTACCTTTAAGTCCTAACGATACTGGCGCAACATTTCTCGTGATGTAGTTAGGTTCTCAGCATACAGATACGAATAGATCAATCTTCAATCTCTAGTTCAGCAGATGGCAATGGTGAGTCGTTATTCTTGAGGAAAAAAGTCATGCGTTTCATTAGTTTTAGTCATTTGTTCAGTTTTGCTAGATTATGGGGGACTTGTTCCAAGTATTTTGTCAGGTTAGAGGCTATTTCCAGACAAGTTAGTTCAGCTAGTTAGTGAGTTAATACTTATTTGTTATTAAACTCATCAGTTTCATGTACATCTCGTTTTTAGCATCATGGTTATCCCATCTTTTTAATTATTAATTTATGATTTCGAGTCCCGCAAACAGTTTATATCTTTAGATGCCAAATGATCATGTCAGCAGGGTAGTTGGGATCACTTGTTGGTCCTAGGTTCTGTGTGCTGCGTCTCAGGGGTAATCGGGGCGTGAAAAAACCTGTATCAGAGACTTAGGTTCAAGAGTCCTAGGAGTCTGAAAAAGCCGCACTAAGTGGAGTTTTTTTATGGATGTCAAGTGCACCAACATTCTAATGAGAGGGAGGGATATGAACGTTGTTTTAGGAACAAAACTACTTTTGGTATTCTTCAAGAGCGTGAGGTATGATCTTATCTATTCTAAGTGACGTTCTACGTTTCAGTGCATCCTTCTCGTAGAGCTGTGGCATGAAATCGCTAAATGCACGCAATGCTAATGCAGTTCCTCTGAAAACCATATAAGGAAGTTAAAATGCTTGAATTTAGAAAGCCAATTAGCTTTTTTGCTAAGTGTATGACCAACCAGGAAATAGACGTTTAGTTCCATGATAGTAATGACTGATTAGTGGCAGCCAGAGTTTGGCTTTTGTTTGGATGAATCCGCCCTAAGTCTTTTAGGGTTGCAGTTGGTAAGGACCACAAATTTCGATTGATGAGGTCAAGAAAATCTTTGGTGTGATTTTCAGTAACTCGTAGTATAGGTGAGATGCATCCTACAAAAATCAGATGGACTCACATACGGTCCACTTAAGTGGAAAAGACAACAAAACATGACTTTGTAGAGGTTGGAAGGTGGGCTTTGAGGTTCTATCTATGAATGAAGAGTTATGTGGAAGATGGTGTTTATTGAGTATTATGAAACTGAGTTGCAAGTTTTTCTTAGATTATGCCTACTAAATGAAGAAATGTATATCTATGAAGCATGTAATATGTGTGATTTGATGAAAAAAGGTCTAACCATGTATAGAATGAAATGTAAATGAAATCTTATGTGCAAGGTGTACTCACATGTACACACACTCACACTTTACATGAATGAATGAAGATAGTTAATCAAAAAGGGGAGTTTGGTGTGTGCTTGTGAACACTCTTCGTGAGTTAAGATGAAGTATTTAGTAGAACCAGTACATCCTCCGAAGATTTTAATATAAGGTGGGAGGATGAATGATATTCATGAGTTGAGATGTGGTGTCACTAGTTATCCTCACCTATAGTTTATAATGTGTAGAATCGTGGGGAAATTATGCCTAGCACTGAGAGGGCTATGAAAAGAGGTGGTTATTTTTTTTTTTTTTTTTTTTTTTTTTTTTTTTTTTTTTTTTTTTTTTTCTTTTTTTTACAAGTCGTGAGTTAAGGATGTTGTATTTTAATGTACCCTTGAGATGAGTACTCTCGTAGTAGAGAATGAAATTATTTCTAGGCCCAATCTCATTATCCCTTAACTATGTTCCAAACATAGATGTAGCTATTGGGAAGGGACAGGTAAAATCTAAGACAATGACCTTACTCTAGGCAAGTTAGGATCACTATCCAAAAGGTAATATCGAGATACCATATCTAGATTCTCATGTTCTATTTTCGGTTATGCAACATCCACAAAATCTATGAAAATAACCACAAGTGAGTTCCTAAAAGAGTTGTATTACTTAGGGTAGGTAGTGCATGGGACGATATTTCTCCATTGCCCCAAGAGGTAGGCATTCGGAAAGGGGAGTCTTGGTGAGCCTTATGTCACTGAAAATGAAATTAAGTCTCCTAAAAGGAATCGTACTACTTAAGGGAGGGTAGTGGAGGGACACTGTTTTACCATTGAACTAGTAGCCCTTCTGAAAGGGGAGTCTTTGTGCCAAGCCTTCTATAAAGAGTGTACTACTTAGGGTTCGGGGGTATGGAGATGCTATCTACTTATTGCATTCAAGTAGACATTCTGAAAGGGAAGTCTTGTGGGTTGTTTGGGTGTTTTTAATGATCTGTTATTCGAGTGGGGCTTGTTCTCCAGCGTGGTAAGCCGAAAAGGGGTAAGCTTGCGATCGCTTTGTGCGTATTGATGAGGCAGATGCATCTCCTCATGTATTATGATGTACCTTGGTTTCACGGTACTTTCAATGCTTTTTCCGTAAGATTGGTATGTGTCTAGAGCATTTTTGTAGTCTTTTAATATAATTTAGTCTTATTTTTGCAGGAAAGTTTTCCAAAACTGAAACGCAGAAGGCTGTGGAAATTAAGCGCAAGTTCAACTGACGAAGCCATTGACGTCCCTTCATCTCTTCGACGAACTGTAGGTGGTGATCATAGAGTGGAGGTTCAAGCATCTAGAAGCAACTCCGAGAATTCTGACTAAATGTGGGTCTACGGAAGGATAGACGATCCGTCAACTGATCAACGGATCCTCCTGGCAAATCATCAATGTGATCAGAGACTTTCCTAGTACTCGATGAAGAAAAGCTAAGTATAAAATGACGATAGGCATCAACGGACCATAAGTTACTCAATGGACCGTGTTGTTGGTCCGTCAATTGGATAAGAGAAGATGCAAAGTGCAGGCTTTGAAAAGATTCTAAGTGTGGATCAACAGAGGCAGTCGACGGTCCATTGTTCCATCGAAGAACAGTCTGTGGGGGCGTCGATTAAAGCCGCGTTTTAGGACAAACTTTCCTTATTTTGAATCCTTTTTAATTTAAGACTCTTTTTTTTTATAAATAGGGGGAAAAACCTTGTTTTTTGGGTTGGATTCTTTTACTAATTTCATACTTAAGTTCTTGCAGTTTTTTTTTGCCATAAATTTAAATTTCCGGATTTGGTTTTCAAGATGATTCTATGATTTCAAGTTGAATTTCTAGATTTTCTTCAAAACTTCAAAGTAAGTTCATGATTTATTTTTTATCAAATATGAATTGTGTTCTTGTAAGCATGGGTAACTAAATCCACAACCAGAGTTGTGGGAACCATGGGTGATTAACAAAATAAGCCTAGCTAATAAACAATTCTCAACTAGGTTATCGCATGCATCAATAATTCTTTCATCTAGAAGTCTTTTTATCGATTGCACGCGTTAGAACTAGCCTTATTGCTATTTACCAGACTAAGTGGGTAGCTAATACGAAAAGAATTATCGACATAGATTTAGTGGATGCTATCTAATAGGCTAGTTTCAATTGGTGCACGAATAATAAGTCAAACACTCGAATATGATGCTTCCTAGGAAGGTCAAGGTAAGGGTTAGTAATTAGACACCATAGACCAGACCAAGGTCCGTGGTGAAATGAATGAAATTCTCTAAATGCCGAACCAAATATTTAGAGATACATAACTTATCACTTTGCATGCAAAAACATTAGGGAACAATTGTTATATGTTAGGATTTTGGCATTATGAACCTAGAAGGAACACCTACACCCTAGTTTATCTCACAACTTGATAAACACCAATAACTCACTCTTTTTACTTGTTTAATTTTACAACATTGCAACACTTTTGTTTCACAAAACCCCCCTTTTAATTACTAGTTTTCGGAAAGGACTTTACTAAATAGAGGTAATCATACATTAAAGTTAAGTTAAAGAAGTTTCTGTGGGATCGACCCCACTAGTAGTAGTGGGAGGTTCTTTACTTCTTACGACCACTTATACTTCTTTTGGGAAGTGTAATTTGAGCGTATCAGGTTTTGGCACCGCGGCCGGGGAAAGTGGCTTTTAGATTAACTTTAATATCAATTACTGAATTTTAGTCAACAATTTCCTAATTTTACTTTTTTCTTTGTTTTTGTGTCTTTCAGGTCTAGCTCTAGTGTATGCCATGTACATGAAGTTGAGGAGAACCAATACGTCCATTCTATTTAGCACTGAACCGTACATTTCCAAAAATGAATGATCAATAGAATCCTGTAAATCTAGGTGATGGGATCAATCGTCAACTTCCTCCGCCGGTTGATGCTCAAAAAAAAATAATTGTCGAGAACCATAGTGATGGTGATTTTAGGAGGCAACCACCCTCCCCACGCCCTCAAGATTTTTATAGGAGCAATGTTAATATCACCGATTCTGATGGGCCTCTTCTCCTACCTCCTCTACCAAAGGGTCATAAATTTGTGGTAACTAGTAGCTTGATGTAGATATTCACCGCCAGAGGTTTGTTTTCGGGGCTACCATCTGAGGATCCACGTGCTCACATCGCCAAACTAAGGTCGGTGTGTAAGAGTTGTTTAGGGAGGCTATATTTGGACATGGACACCATTGGTTACCAGTGTTCCCTCTCTCACGGACAGGAGAGAGGACATAATTTGTTACGAGTGCCCGTAAGTGATCTATACTTGGAGGCAGTTGATGAGGGTGTGTGCCTAGCACTTAACTACTGGTGTTCTAAAAATTTTAACCACCACAAGATAGAGTGAACAACTTTGTGGCTGCTGGGGCGTCGGTGAGAGTAGATCTTGGATAGGTTCACCTCATTTGTGCGAAGTGTTCCAAACACCGATTGATGATGAGTCGTTGAAACGTGTGTGAAACAGTACTTTATCGGGGGCAATGATAATAATAGACAACACTTGATTACTATTGCGGCGTGGTTTCTTATGTGAGTGCTCAAGTGGAGGAGATCATGAAACAAGTTGGAGGAAATGTCTCGCAAAACAGTTTAAGGATTGGAGCCACTAGGACGTCGGACACTAGGCGAAAGAAATTGCTGTGGGCAAGTAAACACAAACCCGACGCAGATGAGATTCGTGAGAGATTGTATCAAATGAATAAGCTTGGGTCGTATTGAAACATGTCCACACAATGGGGGTGAAGTGACCAGTCATGGGTGAGTTTATTTGACTAAAAACCACAGCCAAGGATGACTACTACTATGAAGCGCATCGTATGCATTGAAAAACAGATGGGTTTTTTGGCCAAACTCCCAAGGATCCAATCAAGAAAATTAATGTCAAGGTCAAGGAAATCAAGGTCGGAACTATGGGTTTACAAAAGAGAGGGACATTATGTTCGAGATGGAAACTATAATCGTGACAAAAACTTCAACTGGGGTAACTATGGCAACAAAAATGATAGAAATGGGCCCTATGTTCCGCCTCAAAATTGGGATGTTGTACCTAGAGATGGTGGAGGTAGTATGGCGCGAGTTGAAGATGTGTTGCAAAAGATATGCGAAGGTTTGATACTAGTGATAGCACCCCAAACGTTGAGAGGTGATTTGGCAAACATTGGGCAAAAGGTGGAATGCACAGGTTAATTCAATAAGCATCTTGAGTTGGCAAATGACCAACTGTTACTAAAGGTGAAACCCACGTCAATAGAGAAACTATTCTTTTTGTTTTTTTTGTTTTTTTTTTTGTTTTTTTTTTTTTAAGCAATAACTTTCCAAAATTCAAAAAAATGATGGACATGCATGGCAGTCACTACTGAGGGGGGGGTAAGCATATATGATCCACCGATGCCGTGTGTATTTAAGATGAGGTGAGGAAAAAAGATTAATGGTAGGGAAGAAATGGTGAGTTGGTAGATCGATAAAGCGGGAATCGAAAGAAGAGATATACCCCAAGGTGATCCGTTCTCTAGACCACCACCACCATTCGGTAAAAAAAGACACAGGATAGTAATAACAGCATTGTATAACTATGTTGAAACAATTTCCACCAAGGTCCTTTGCTAGAATACTATTGGAACAATGCCCGGTATGCAAAGTTTATGAAAGATATGGTTACTAAGAAGAGATTGGTAAGTTTGAGGATGATGGACGAATGCAAACGATTGTAGTGCTATTGCTACAAGTTCTTTTGTGCAAAAGAAAAAAGATTTGAACGGTTTCACTATTCCATGCACCATCGGATTTTTACACTTTTCTAAAGCACTATGTGATCTTGGTGCAAGCATAAATCCCATGCCTCTCTCTACTTAAAAGAAATAGGGTTTGGGTGACCCAAAGCCCATTGTGATGCGGTTAATGATGGCCGATCGAACAATGAAGAGGCCTATTAGGATACTCCATGATGTTTTAGTGAAGGTGGAATCATTTATATTTCTTGTCGACTTTGTGATTCTCAACTGTGTGGTGGATTTTAAGGTGCCTATTATTATTATAAAGTCGTTCCATGTTACCGGTCGCGCCTTGGTTGACATAATAAAACGACAGATCAAGTTTATGTTAAACAATGAAGAAGCAACTTTCAACATTTGTAGGTCCACAAAAGCATAGTCGTGAGCCCCAAACGGTATCTGTTATATCCTACAGGGTTGAGAGTACATATGAGGTACAAATCAAAAAGCGTCTAGGTGTTGAGGTACTAACGGCAGTTTTCATGAATTTGGATAGTGATTTTATTGAGGAGCATGGGTTATTTGTTGCGACACTTGATCGAGGTGAATTTTGGTTCAAACAAAAGAATTGGAGTTAGATATGAAGCATCGCGTGTCTCCACTCGCGAAACCATCTATTGAGGAGGCCTCAAAATTAGAACTTAAGGCTCTACCACCTCATCTGAGGTATGTATTCTTGGGAAGATATGACACATTGTCGGTAATCATTGCATCGGATTTGAATGTGGAACAATTAAAGTGTCAGGTAGAAGTTCTAAAAAGGTTCAAACGAGCCATTGATTTGACTATTGCAGACATTATTGGGATCCCACACGATATTTGTTCACATAAAATCCAACTCATGCCTGATCACTAACCAAGTATTAAGCACCAATGGCATTTGAATCCTCCTATGCAAGAGGAACTTAAGAAGGATATTATTAAGTGGTTGGATGCCAAAGTCATATATCCTATCGCAGATAGTAGTTGGGTATGTCATATTCAGTGTGTTCCAAAAAAAGGGGGAACGACTATAGTCCCTAATGAGAAGAATGAGTTTGTTCCAATGAGGTCGGTTACTGATGGAGAGTTTGTAAGGATTACCGAAAGTTGAATGCATGGACTGGGAGGACCATTTTCCCTATGCCTTTAGGGATCAGTATAGATAGCTATTGCAGGGAAAATAGGTGTTACTGTTTCTTGATGGTATCGGGTTCCCCAATAAAATCGCTAGTGCACACGGAGGATCAAAATAAAAACACATTTACTTGCCCATTATGGGGGACATTTGATTCAAGAGGATGCCTTTTGGGTTGTGTAATGCACATACACTTTCCAAGATGTATGAGTCGAATTCCCCGATTATGGTGGAGACACTATTGAGGTATTTACGGATTTATTTTCTAGTGTTGGCGACTCAGTTGATCGTTGTTTGGTCAATTGGCTGAGGTTCTTTAAAGGTTTGAAGATTGCAACCCTTATGCTAATTTGGAAAAAATGTCACTTCATGGGTTGAAAGACGGTATTGTATTGGTCATGGCATCTAGCAGAAGGGGATAGATCTTGATTGAGCAAAGGGAGGTTATAGAGAGGACTTCTCCACGCATCTCGAAAAGGTGGATAGCAGTTTTCTTGGATGCGGGCTTTACCGGCGGTGGTTTAATTAGCATTCTCAAAATATTGACATACTTTGTTGCAGTACTTGAGAAGGGAATGAAAATTTTATTTTGAGAATCCTGTCTGAAGTCATTTGAGGTTGAAGGAGCTTGTGTCTGCGCCCATAATTATTTCACTGTATTGCGTAATCAATTTGAAGGTAAGGTGTGATGCTAACTGGGTTGCTCTGGGTGTGTTAGGACAAGGAAGGGATAAAATCCTTCACCCTATTTATTATGCTAGTAAGGCCATCAATGAAGCACAAAAGAACTACATCGCGACAGAACAAAAGCTCCTTGCGATGGTATTTGCTTTCGAAAAAAATCGCTCCTATTTGCTTGGCACGAAAGTCATAGTGCATACTGACCACTCTGCTTTGAGATATTTAATGTCAAATATGAAACTAAGGTTGATTATATGGGTACTACTATTGCAAGAGTTTTATTTTGAGGTGGAAGATAGAAAAAAAAGGACAAAAAATCAGTTTGGCCGAAATTTTTCGGATTAGAGATGAAGTTTGCGAAGTTGGGTTTTTTTGTTTTTTGAAACGTTGAAACTTGATGATAATTCCTGATGAGCATGCATTGGCTGCTTCTCATGACTTGATTCCTTGATTCGTCGATTTTGCAAATTATCTGGCTAGTGATATAGTCCCATCGGCTTTTTCCTTCCATCAGTGGAAAAAGTTCATGCATAATGTGAAAAAGTTCTTTTGGGGTAAGCCTTATTTAAACCAAAGTTGGGTTGACGGGCTTATTCGCTGGTGTGTGCCAAAAGTGGAGATGCTAAGTGTTTTATAGGCATGACATTCCTCGCCTGTGGGTGGGCAACATAGTGGTATCCAGACTGCACATAATATTTTGCAGTGTGGGGGCTGTTGGCTAACTATTTACAATGATGCTCATGAGTTTGTCAAGGACATGTGATAGGTAAAAGATATGGAGGCATCGAAAGAGGCAAGAGATTTTTTGAATGGCCCATTCTAGTTAATTGAGGTGTTTTAGTATGGGGACATTGATATTCGCCCTTGTGTGAGTTCTAAGGGAAATTGAAATTATATTCATTGTGGCGGTGGATTATGGGTCAAACCGGTAGAGGCCAAGCATGCCAACAATGAAGGAAGAGGTCACTTCGCTTCTTGAAAAGAAACATATTTTCCGATTTGGCACACCTAGGGCCATTATCTAATGATGGGGGATCCCACTTTTGCAACATGTTGTTCAAAGGGGTATTTGAGAAATATGGGGTTCACCAAAATGTAGCCACTCCATACCATCCGAAAACTAGTGGGTAAGTTGAGGTCTCCTATGAGAAATGAAATATTTATAGCTGAAATTATGGTAAAATTGGAGGGAAATTTTGGGGAAATAGACAGAAAACCTCGTCTATCAATTCAAAATATAACACCATTTTTATGGAGCATCCTTTTTCATGAAGGTTCACACCATTCCAAAATGGGAAAGGGGAATCGACGTTCTGAATTGATTCTCTTATACTTGAGAGCCACGTGCCTCAATCGTAAGGCGTGAGAACGAGTTCGCGTGCTGGCTAGGACGAGGTCTTTGAGGGTGGTAGCAGTTGAACCTACGGAAAGTTGTGCGCAGAGAACTTGATGTCAAGAACAGAACATCGCAGAAGGGAAAAAGGCGCATGATGTGTGAAAGCACTCCGTCCTGCGTTGTTATTCACCGCTTGAAAATCGATTGAAGTTGTTGATCAGGTCGCGCCTTCTTGGTTTTCACGCTGCGATTTGGGTGGGTTTTCTTCGCGTCTGGGAAGATGAAAATGTACAGGGATAGGGTCGGCTGAGTCTTTTGGAGAATGTATCGACCCTTTTGCAGGAAAATCCAAATTGGGCCGGGTCACATAATGTAAGGGTGTGGATTGGGTTATCCGAAAGGGAGTGAGAAAGGGGATTGGGTCTTCGTTGAAAGATGGGCCAGCTAGAAATTGTTAAATAAATCGCCCAATTAGGTTTCTCAAATGGGTTTAGGGGGGAAATGAGTTATGTTTTGGAATTTGAGAAATAGTAAAATTAAGTTTAGTTTAGGGAATTTGACTAAAATTTAAATAAGATGAATTAAGAGCCTCTTAATTTTACAAAAATAAAAATAATTACTGTATCTAAACTAGTGATTCAAATATAGCATGAATTTAAACAAAAATTGGAATAGAATACTTGAGTAAAATGATAACCTTTTTTGAGATGATTTAAACAATTTATGGAAATATGAAAATTATATTATATAAAACGATATGAAAGTATATTTACTAATTATAAATTATAAAACCGACTAAGATTATAATGACTTTGAAAATACTTGAATTTTGTCAAAAAACTAATTATTCTATAATGTTTGGAAATAAAGAAGCTCATGAATTAATTCTTCTCGGGGAGGGTCAAAATTGTTCATCAACAACTATCCTTCATTCTATTTGGATTTATCCAAGAAATTCGAGAAAAATAAAATTGATTGAACCAATTTTGACCGACAAAAATGTCATCTTTAAGGGAGGGATTTAGTACGGAGTTTAGCAATTATGGTCGAACCCTGAAAATGGGTTTCCTAAATATCTCAGGCTACATGAGAATTTAGGTCACTTGAAGTTTGATACGCTTTATTTAACGCACGATTTTGAAAGAATTCAAAAGTCATCTAGATACCAGATTATAAAGGGATCACGATTCTAGAGAATAACATACTTTGGCCATGGTAAAGGGCCATGTTGCCTTTTTCTACATCACGGGGGCATTTTAAAAGTCAAGCAACTTAAAGCAACTTAAAGATAAATGGTAGGTCTCAGGCCTCTTTCGGACTACCACAGATTTTTCAATATGCATAAATAATTTCCTTCTACCAAAATGATCTGCGAATCAGGATTGGTGTAGAAGTCCAGTTCTACAGCCGCTCTATAGGATCAGCATCACAAATACCAGCTAGCTTGACCTCATCCTCTATGACAGGATCGATCTTTTAAAAGGTCAAA
The DNA here is from genome assembly GCA_027704765.1 of Solanum habrochaites. Taxonomy (NCBI): domain Eukaryota; kingdom Viridiplantae; phylum Streptophyta; class Magnoliopsida; order Solanales; family Solanaceae; genus Solanum; species Solanum habrochaites. The sequence goes on along the minus strand of JAKWJA010002489.1, from coordinate 43,714,293 downwards.
GATTCTTCCCCTAAGGCAATCACAATTGGCGTACTCCCAGGCTAGAAATGATTGATACAGATGTGGGATCATCTTAGACAATGGTTAATCACTGCTCTTCCTCACCTTTAACTCGTCATTTGTAGGGATGTACCCCAAACCATATCTAGCTTGTTTGACGGGGATTGGAAGATGCTCGACAATTCCTTAGGAATTTTTTTCCAATTTAAAACCTGGTTCGAAACTATTCTCTAGCATCACTGTGGCGATCATCTTATACACGGCAGGCATAGGAGGCTGTGGGGCCAAATCCTCACTGGTGGCACTTACCATCTCCACTGTGTAGAAATCAGTACCTCGTGAGACTTCATCAATAATTGGTGATGCTAAGGAGTCAGACTTCCTTTGACCGGGTGATAAAACCAGGTTCATGGTCCTTCCAAACGAGTTTAATCATCTGGTGAAGAGTAGAGGGCACAACCCCAACCATGTAGATATAAGGCCTTTCCAGAAGAAGGTTATAGCTGTTGTCGATGTCCAAGATTTGAAACTGTGCACTAAACTCTGCCGAACCATTTGGATTACCAATTCACCGCTCCCAACGTTTTTCTTTGTACTCCATAAAAGGCTCTTACATTTACTTGGTTTTGTTCAAGCTTCCCAAGTCAAAGCTTAACTGGCTTAGAGTCGACAGTGGAAAAATGTTGAGACCAGACCCATCATCTACCAGGGCATAATTTATGACCCTTTCACGACATATGACAGTGAAATACAACGCCTTGTTGGGTGAACTCCAATCAAAGGGAAACTCTTTGTCACAGAAGCTAATCCGATGCCCTCAGATAACTTGGTTGGTCATAACCGCTACATTATCATTGCTTGTTCCCACGAGCACATACGTGTCATCCAAGGACTTCATCAAGGCCTGCATGTGCAGCTTGGAGCTCATCAACAGGGCCCACACAAAAATCTGATCGAGGGTTTTCTCCAAATGCTTAACAATCGAATAGTCCTCGGGCTGCATCTTTCTCCAGAATTCCTACGCTTCGCCCTGGCTTGTTGGCATTTTCCCTTGATCCTTCTTCTATCCTCCAAAAGTCAACTCTTCAAGAGTATAACACCTCCCAGATTGAGTCATGCCTTGAGTGGTAGTAGCTTCAATCACAAACTTCGGCATCGAAAGTGCTTCTAATGGCACCAAGGCAACAACCATTTCGGGTGTCAAGATCACGAACTCCTTTTTCTCTATAACGCTCAGCGAGGCCACAACCCTTTCTAACTCATCATGGGCAATCAGAGTTATCACTTTGTCCACACACCAGTCATCATCTTTCTCTATCAATTTGATGCCTCCATTTTTCGGGAAAGGATTGATGTTGACATTAGGCACGACTGTTTGAAGAGAAACCACTTCTTGGTCGATCAACTCTTGAATTTTTGTTTGAGGTTGATACAATCCTCAATATCATGTCCAACGCTGTTGGAGTGATACACACACCTTTTATGGGGTCTGTAGAATTTGGAACTAGTATCTCCTACCTAAGGCCCCACCTGGTGCATGTATCCAGATGCAGCCAGTCGATCGTACAACTTTGTTCGACTTTCAGTGAACGCGGTAAAGTTTCTGGAGGTCTTCTTCTCGAATATGGGTCGTGGGGTATCACAGTTGCCTTGTTTGGGGAGGAGGTATCTGTTGATAATTTTGTGTATTTGGACAGGGAGTTTGGTTTCTTAGATAACGATTTTTTTGATAATTTGGTGGTGGGGCTCGATAGTTTGTAGGATATTCTGGTATACTTATGCTTGGTATACTAGTGGAGGTGCTATGCAGTTTGAATGCACATTGGCATAGTTAGGAGCAACATATTGGTAAATGGGGGATGGTATTTAGTAAAGTGGGGGAGAATTTTTTTAAACGAGAGATGGATATTGGTAATTTGGAGGTTTTTTTTTTGGTATGTGGAGGTTAGCATTTTGGTAAAACAGGAGGAGGAGTATTTGAGAATGGTTGCGTTATAAACAAGCCTGTAAGAAATTTTGGCAGGCTTGAGGATGATATGGTAGGATGATGATCTTCTGGGTCCTTCCTCCTCGTAAGAGACAACAGGAAATCCTATTCTTTTTCTTCTTTAACAAACCCGATCAGGGCTATGCAGACCACACGGGAAATTTTCATGGTTTTCAACCCTTCCTCGATTAGTTGTCACAACCAGACTATTTCATCAAATTTGCCTCCACGAGCATATATAATTCTATTATAGGATCGGTCTCTGAGCTCGTATGAAACACGTCAAATATTTCTTTTGGCATAGAGAGACGAACATAGCTACTTCTTTTCTCCACCTGTGTGCAAGCTCTCTGTAGCTTTCAGTGGACTTTTGCTTCATCTTTTACAGGGAGTAGCGATCGGGAAAGATTTTCATTTTTTAAGCAAATCGATCGATAAAAACCTTTTCCATGTCATACTGACTTGGCCATTGTCTTGTATCATGTGAAGTGAACCATTAGAGACTCCAGCATAGACTTCTTGGATAAAAAGAGTGCAATTTCAACCAAAGCGTCATCTCTACCAAACCCGACAAGAGGTCGCATTACATCTCTAGATGGGCCATAGACTCCCTTAATCCTGCACAGTATCAATTTTGGGATCTCTTAACCCTTATTAGGAGAGTCAGATCGGATGATGGGCACAAATCTCATAGTTCTGACCAACAACGGGGGATTGATTGGAATCTTCACTAATTCCTGATTCTTCCTTATATTCAACATTTGCCTATTCTTTTGTCTCCACTATCTTTCCTTCTCTCCGTAGGTCTAGCTAAAGAAACAGTACACGTCGCTGCTCAGTTAGGATCGGGCATCTTGAAGTTTTTTTTAGTTACGGTGGAGTACGGAAATGACTTTGGGCCATTGCAGGGTAGTTTGGTATTTTTGCAGATAGGTTTGGATTAATATTTCTTGTTTGGTGGGGTGAGATGTTTGGGGGGAAGCATTTTGGTTTTGTCTATTATTGTGGTTTTGTGGTGGTGGAATTGTTGGATTGTGGGCATTTTAGGATGAGGTGTTATTGAGACATGGTTTGTTGTGAGGAGGTGGTGGAGTTTGGTAGGAGGCAGAGGTATACTGAGGTTTTTGTGCATTCAAGTCTATTACTGAGGTATTTTGAGTAGGGGTAGACGGTGGGATCTGAGCTACATCCATGTTTTAAGAGGGGAAGTAGAGAGGAGTCTCCCATCAGTAGCACTATTGACAGTAAAACCTGGTGGATGCAGATCATGTATCCTTTGCATCTCCTTACTCTCATTTGAACGATCTGTTGCATCAAATGCATAATCAGTTCACTCTGATCCGCTATTGTTGGTTGAGCCACCACAACATCAGTAAGACTGATTTCTTCATTGTTGTCTCCATTTACTGCTTTTCCCTTGTCTAAAGTTTGGCCCGGAAAGAAATATGCAGGCCCTTTAGATCTACTGAAGTATGGATTATCAGCCAGTTTAATCCAGGTAGACTAGTTTATAGGTACATGTAGAGGAAAACAACTCAAAGGAAAATTTGTTAGTTTGAGTTCAGAATATATAATGCATGATATCACACAGAGAATATATAAGCACACAAAATTTATTTTGTCTGAGGACATGCTAACAAACGAGTAAAGGGGAAATTATTTTTTTGAACAAGAAGGAGTTTTCCTGTTTTAATTTGGTAAATATCTCAGAAAGGTAAAATCACATCACATTTCCATGTAGAATGAAATTAGGGAGAACGAATATTTTAAAGTAGGGGTCGCGGCGTTATGTGAAGGCTTCCTACGTCTTGACAAGGAGAATCAGGGCCCTACGTAGTCGAATAAAGGATCATTATGATTACAAGGAAATTGCCAAATAACAAAAAAGTTTTAAAAGATAAATAGTGACCCCATCTTAGTCGTTCTCCTTCTTGTTGTAGAATCAGCCACTGGGAACAGACTCAACTTGAATCTTTCCTATGCTGATGAAATATTTCACGTCATGGTGAAATGCAAGACACTTTTCAATATTATGGTCTACGGTGTTGTGATATGGGCAATGTTTTTGAACTTCAAACCAAATGTAATACAAACGTCCATGTCCTTTTAGGAAGGGGTAAAGACTACGTTTCGAATCAATTTTAAATAGACCTCCAACATTGTTTTCTTGAAAGGTGTGAATGAGCAACGATAGAATATATTCCTCTCAGTGAGTGGTAGTCAAGCCGCAGTTCATCAAAAGCATGCTTGATGCGTCCACACCAACTGTTCGCATGTACTGTCATATGAGCAACAACAAACCACAGTCTGTAAACTCTATGCACGATTCTATCGGTCTTCTTTTTTGTTTGGGATTGAACACTAAAACAGTCTGCAAGATCCCTGTCCCAACATGGGAAAAGCCTCTTTCGATGGGCTTCAACATACGCCTGACTCGATAATGCTCGAAAATTAGGGCGCATGAGATGGCTTTCATCCTTGTTTGGCGTTCGTGTGGATATACTTCGAAAGTGATTTTTTGGTCCCCTTCCGCCAGATGTCCTTCAACAGAAGGTTTTCGGGTGACCGCATACTCATAACTTTCTTCAATGTTCTCCAATTCGGGGTTCTCAGGGGGAACAATAGATCATATAGGCGCTTTCCGCGTTGCTTCTATAGGTCGACCATCTCCTCTTTTGTTGGTTTAGTCAGGATACCATTTCCTTTGTCAATAGTGTGATTCACCAATAATAGCGGTTTAGAGTAGGGCTTTTAGGATTTTTTCTTTTATTTGGGGAACTTTAAAGACGCGGAAAATTTTGGTCGGATTTGACTTAGTGACTTTGGTATATTTCAGAAAATTGAAAGGAGTGGGTTAAAAAACCATGTCCTCATTGAAAACAAATAGTTCACGAAACAGTTAAAAAATACATTAAATCGCGCCCCGATTTTCATCATGCATGGTGACCCTTTTATTGTAGGGGGTAGGACTATGCGATTGACTGAGTATTGCGTCATTTATAAACGATTGTTTCATATCCCAAAATAAGTTCAAAATAATATAGCATGGTTATAAGTGCAATACAAATAAAAAAACTCCCAAGTGGGAAAACTAGACCAGTGACGGGCCCTGCCTCCTACCTCTGGCTTTTTCTACTCTTCGGGGATGATGTTATGTGCTTGGTACCACGTCCGGCTCGCCAAACGCATCTTTTGAAAAGAGGGGGTACGGCCCGAAGAGTGATGATATGATCATCTAGGGTTATATGTAGACGCATCAGACAGGACCTCGCATCGGCTAACTCTTGTGACATCATAGCTAAGGCCTTCTTGCTTTCAAATTCTCTTGATAGGTACTCTCGCTCCCTTTGTTAAAATTCATGTTCCCTTTGGTCCCCTTTTTGCTGAAAATGATATGCATGGATCTCGAGTGTCATTTGGACGTCTTTAATTTCTCAATCCACGTGTGGTGTCGGGTTCACTACACCACGCAAATCATCCTACAACCATGTTTATATCCAGTTCGACAGTTTTAACACAATTTTACTTACTTTTATGTTACACGCCCCGACCCTTATGGAGGCTATTTTGGCGAAAGGTTACTTTTAATACACCATCTGGAATCAATGGCCAAAGAAAAGATAGTATCCCATGGGAGTAGTGGGTTTGTCGTTTACGAATCCCACATCACCTAATGGCATTTGTAGGTTGGCATCCCAGATTGATTTTGGGAAGGACCAAAAAAAGGACGTTTGGGCCCCCGAGCTTCTTATCTTTCGCATAAAGTTATTGCCAATCCACTGTCTATCTTCTTCATTATAGGTCATAAGAATACTCGTCATGCATCTCTCGTTGGGGTCTGAATTGGTAACTTGTAGGAGCTTAGACAGAAATCGTAATGTTCAGGGGAGTGAACTCGTCTGGCTCGGTTGGATAACAATCTGGTGGGCGCTCTGTTTACATAGATGTGGAAGTAATCCACACTAAAGCAAAATGTTGCACCCGTGGAAAAATTTAAATCCATTCTTACATAAACTTAGAGCTCAATTGATGTGAGCCAAAATAATCAGGGCCAAACTCTAGTGTTTCTTTGCATCTTTTGCTTTACCAATCCCTCTCAAAATGGCGTATACTACCATCACGACCCAGGTATCGATCTCTTTTCCTTCATCCTGAGGGAACAACTATCGTTCTTAAGAGGCACGCGGAGACGCGATTGTCTTATTTTGTCTCCAAGTAGTGTGATTATGGAACTTATTAAGAAATAATGTAAAATATCTGTCGTGCCCCCACCTTTAAAAAAATCTTATTAATGGTACGTTATGAGCATCCAGCCAGTCCGCGTTCACTAGTAATAAGATGTCTTTAAGTTTTCCACTAGTCGGCCTATTTGGTAGCAGGATGTGATGATCTTGAGACTATCTTTTTTCCCCACATTACCTTTGGAATGCCAACAACTGTTTAACCTCTTTTTTGGGGTGTATTTTGAATCCCTAAATGAGAAAAAACAATCCTTTGCCATCCCAAAAAAACCGAGTACATTACTCGATAGAAATGGGCCCAAACATTGAAGTCCATTATAGAAGGTATACGATGATCCAGTTATTGGAGATATCTTCTTTGGAATTTTTTTTTGGAAAGTCCGTGAGGTTGTCAACCAAGACCATGAAGGTATGTCGGGGTGTCCCATGACATTTCACACATAGGAATGATCGAATCTATAAAACATACACAGATTAGTTGCCACCCCCAAATATCAACAATCCGTAAACGACCCAAACATCCCTTCAATGGATATAACTAGTCTTCCATCGCGCCCAGGGCTCTTTGGAATCAGGGTTGTCATTCTAATGGGCCAACACTATTGGTGTTGGGGTCATTGAGGTCAATGCGTTACTTTTGAATATTGGTTTAAGATCTATCTGATGGATACGAGTGGGTTTATTTGTTTAGTGGAAAAGTTGACCCCAACCCAAACTATTAGACTAGGACATTAACTACTGTTGACTATCAGTAGCTAAAAGATATTCGTCAGGGTGCCCCGAAATATTTGGTTAAACGAACGACTGCAGGCCCACATAATGTTCGTTCGTGATAATACAACAATTTTTTGTTTGTCGGACGGATGATTTGGCCATGAACAAATAAATAGTTGAGATAATACAATAAAAGAAACACATGATAGTTTTTTTCCGTAGCCAAGTAAGTTCATTTTAAGGTTAGATATCCCACCATGTTCCATTTGGAAAAATAATTTTTTGTATGTTTTTGACTTTTTTAGAGTCGCCATTTAATTTTGAGAAAAATCAAGAAAACTTAGTTTTAAAAAACTTAAACATATAATCAATTTGAAAACTTTCAAGGGGGTTCGCAGATTCATATTTATATTTTAGGAAGGTTTTTACGACACCTAAAATATCCGTTAATACGGTTTTCAAATAACTAACTTTGTTTGGCTTAAAAATAATTTTAACTTAATCCAAGTTCATTTGAAATCCTTTGGAGTATCATCTTAATATCTAAGTGAGAAAATAAGGGTTGGTTATTTAATGTCTTTCGTATGCTTGTTGATTTAAAAATTACGTATGGTTTAAATCGGAGGAGTCTTGTGGGGATTCGCAATTTATAACCTTAAACTAACGACAATTAACAACAAATAAATAAACAATAAAAGAGAGAGAGGAAGAGAAAGTTGGGTCCAAATCCGTTATCTGCCCACCTTGACAGGTATTTTGACTTTTTTGTTTTTTTGGGCCTTAAGCCCATTCAATTTTTTTACCTGTCCTAAGAACTAACGGGATACTGATAAGCGAGATTTACAAGGCTTAGGCCCAAAGATAACAAAATACAACATAAAGTAAAAATAGAACAAACAATGGCTTTTGGCCTAGATTCTTCAACTTTGATCCTGTCTGTATTTTCCTTCTTACTCCGAGACATGTAGATTGATTTGTAAGCTTGCTCCTTGATTTTTTACTCAGAAATGGGAGTGACTAGATAATGAGTTTCTTTGGAAGGCCCTCTCGATACGTAAAGGAAGGAGTCCGAAGATCCGGACAGATGTCACATAAACCATAAAATAAATAAATAAAAATTAGCATCTAGGGGTTAAAAAAAAAAGGAAATGCATAAGAAAAATACTCACAGTACACCCCCCTAAACTGATGCATATCAAATACACTCAATAAACTCGTCAATGGGGTTTTCAAAAATGAATAAATAAAATAATGAAATGCAAGTCATAAAGCAACCCAATTAACGCTAATGCAAAAAAATTGATTATCTTCTAGTACTCCCAAAAAAATCAGGCTAGACACTGTCATTCACTTTCATATATCAAATTTGAGCAATAAGTCATACTTATCCGAAACGGAATGGACTAGATCGTACTAATACGTTGACTAGTGAAAGATCAAATAAAGTAGGCAATAAAACAAAGAGATCGAATAAAATATTGGTGTACACCGAACACCTAACAACAGAAACAACACAGACTGGCTTGCCTAAGTTACTAAATATTTTTTGAAAAAATCAGCCTACCATACTCATGAAGGATCAATGCCGAAGAGGTCATGTCTCAAATGATTTTACATACATAAAACCTCAGCAAAACTAAGAGATGACTAACAAGACAATGAAGGCTCAAATTTTGCAAACAATCAGTTCATTATTGACAAAATTAATAAGCCAAAGAGAGTAGATATTCGCGCTAAAACAACACCTTATGCAGATTTTTAATACTGAAAGAGCTTAAATCAAACTTACACAGCAAAGAAATGGGGATCAGAAAATGATTAAAATTATCAGATATGTCAAATGCTAAATGAATGTTGAATTCATGGAAACTTTCTTAACAAACTGACAAGAACCAATAAAGGAAACAAACTAAGCGGGTGATTCCTTGAACAAGCTTTAAACAGTTGCCTACAGTCAGCGATCTAAACTAATTGATACATGAAATGAACTTGGATCGACGATTCAGATAAATATCCCACCAAAAAAAACCATAAATGCGAAAGGAAAGGAGTGGCTCTATTACTTGTCACGACCAAAATGGGTGGACGGACTGCACTCACACTTCCCCCTCCTATTTGACGCGAAAAAACAACCAATCTAAAACCTGAACATTCAAACATAAGATCAACAGAAGAAATGCGGAAGATTAAACTCATTAATAAAACCAATTTCAATAAACGTTAAAAGTCAACATTATTATGTCCCCAAAATCTGGAAGGCATCACCGACAAGACATCTATGATTCAAATTATAACTAAGAGTATTCTAAGAAAGCTAAAATAAATGAAAGCTAAATCCAGCCGAAACTTCAAAGGCATCAAGACGAGGATGAAGATCAGCCAAGCTAGAAGCGTTAGCTCACCTGAAATCCGGGTTGTAATGAAAACCTGGCTTGCTGTCGAGTGCGGTTGAGTTGAAGCGACAGTATGTTTGCTGCAATCCACATACACAAAGAAAGGAAAAATACCAAGTAGGGGTCAGTACAGACCACGAGTACGGAGTAGTTATGCATCAGCCCCCCCCCCCACCAAAATAGATAAACAAAATATATTGTCAGATAAATACCATAAATCAACATAATACGCAACAGTAGGAACAACAAGTTCATAATCATTATACGTACCGGCAAAGTTCACACATGAGGACTCAGACAATTACCATATCATTTGGGATTAGGTTATGAGATTGAGTTATAGTAACATCTTTCAAGAATTATTATCTTTACTCTTGTGTCGGTACGTTAAACTGCTCCCCTATACTATGTGTCGGTCCGTGGCACTCCGGATCCCATAATTCAGGGCGATTCGTGGACACCTATCCCCTAATTCTACGTGGCGGTTCGGACACCCGATCCCTAAGCTATGTGGTCAGTTCGTGACACCCGATCCCTAATTGCGATGTGGTCGGTTGTGAAACCCAGGCGGTCCCCTAATACTACGTGTCGAGTTCGTGAAAACATGCTCCGGACTAATCTCATCTTATTAAGCCTCAATCCTTTTTTTAACCAAGGGCAATCATCAACCCCATTACTTTGAGTTTTCATCAAGCCTTCTCTGTACCAGGCTTCACATTAAAAGGGGTTTTCAAGATTTGGGATTCCAAGAAGCTTATCATGCTTTTTTTATCACAATTGTATAAATCACATTCAACAGCGAACAATTAAGGCATATAGAAGACTTACAATAACCCAAACACATATACATTCGCTATAAGAGTTTTACCTACGAATAGTATATAAAAAAACCACTTAACTACCTCCACGACGAATTAGCGATCAACAAGGTATCTTCTCAAAATATTGCTTATCCTCTTCGTTTCTCTCTTCTCTACTCGTTTCTCCCAGTCCTGCATTTCTGTTATTTTTATGTTGCTATTCAAACCCTCTTCTTGTACCCTAATTAGCATATAAAGTAAGTACAAAACATGGAAAATAAACCCACTATATAAACTTATAGGGTTACCCTCTTTAACCCACCAGTAATTTAGACTTATTAACATTAAACAACACACCTTCATAATTAAAGCAGGAAGGAAAGATAGTCCAAAAAACGCCCCTTAAATTAATTAACCGACCTCTGACCCCATCTGGGGATGACGCAGCTGTGTGACGGGTGAAGGGCGTCGTGTGATTGCCTGCGACGGTCCGTCTGCCTGTTCCGTAAAAGATATAGAGACTGATTTGTAAAAAGTCCTCGGGAATGGCAGTCGTTTGGCCTGCGACGGTCCCTCCGCCTTTCTCGTGTGCCGTTCAGGAGCGTTTGATCTCAGCTACCCAAATTTCTAAATTCTAGAATTTTTGAGTAAGAAGACCCACCACGCACGGTCCGTAGTGCCCATGACGGTTCTCGTTGGGGGGGTCGTCGACTCGGACAGTTTTTCCAGAAATAAAACTGCTGCATCAAACGTTAAAGAGGTGTTACAATAGATACCAATGTACCATCGTCATCTCGAAGATTATGAAATAGAAGAAAAACAACAAGGGTGAAAAGGAGTACATGATCATAAAACAGGTGTGGGTATCTTCTTGCATATCAGCTCCTTCTCCCCGTGGATATTCAATACTCGATTCTTCTGTGTTGCACGCTTTAATGGATGCAATCTCCCTTGGACCTCAAACTTGCGGACTTCTCTTCTGAATGGCAACAGGCTCCTCCTCATAAGATAAGTTCTAATCACGCAGAACTGAATCCAAACGAATGATGTAGTTTCCAGCCCAATTGGTATCTTTTCAGCATAGGAACAGGAAAACCGGATGCAATCCGTGACAGCCCTGGAGCAAAAGCTAATTCTAAGCTCCTTCCCATCTCGCTAAGTACTTCAATGGCCCCCAATATACCTGGCTTAGCTTACCTCTTTACCAAACCGCATTACACCCTTCATTGGTGTGAACTGTCAGCACAAACTTGCTCACCCTCAATTACACTCCCAAGTACCTAACCTTTCGATCGCATTATCCTTTGGGCCACTTTGAGCCGCTATAAAGCTTTTCTTGAATAGATTTCACCTCTCTAACGACTTCCCTCAAACAGGTCAGTACCCCAAAAGGTCTAACTCGAATGCCATCCAAAGCCACCCAATGGAGACCTACATCTCCTCCCATACCAATTGCTAATCGAAACGGAGCCATTCATACTGGAGGAGTGAAGAGTGATAGCTATTATTGTATGAAAAACGCCGTAAGGGTAAGAAGTGATCCCAATGACACCGAATTCTATAACACATGCTCGAGCATTATCTTCCAATACTTGAATCGTGATTCGCTGAGACTGTCCATCGGTTGAGGGTGAATGAATGCCAGTACTAATGGTCCAGGGACTAGTACCTAATTCCGCATGCAATGTTCTCCAAAACATAGAAGTAAAACTGAGACGTACCTCTATCTGATATGATGGAAAGGGGAACTCCATAAACCGAACAATTTCTGGAGATGTGAGTGTGGCTAACTTATCTGCATTGTAAATTCACTTAACCGGAATTGAAAATGGCAGACTTAGTTAATCTGTCCACATACCCAAATAGAGTCAAACTGGCCCAATGTCTTTGGAAGACCAACACGAAGTCCATTGAAATTCTCTCCCACATTCCCTTCAGAATGGGAATTCTATGAATGTTCTCCGGTACTCTGTGTTATACTTACTTGTTGACAATTTGGACATTTGGACAACAAACTTCAACAATGTCGCGCTTCATTCTACTCCAACCAAAAATTGTTGCCTTAGGTCACGGTACAAGTCTGGTTGCACCAGGATGTATAGAATATCCGGAAAAACTAGAGTCTATAAGAATATGTGTGGAATAAAATCATCAAACACGGGGGATACAACATACCTTCCCTTAACTTCTCTCAAAACCGTTCCTCAGCATTATTGCTTCTTACTCGCCCTAGCCCAACACCTTATCTCGGTTAGGGGCTAGTTTCTCGTCATTCAAACTTTTACCCTTGATCTTGTCAAGAAAAGAAAGATCTCCGCCTCCACAATGGCAACAATCCTCCCTTTCATTACTTGTAAACCTCATAAAGTCATTAGCCAAGAGTCTGAACCTCGCTAGCCCAGGGGCGGGTATGGAAACTTGTAAGTGGGAGTGGGGGCAAACTACCCAGCTCCTGCTGTTCACTTAAGGCGTCTCTTGCACACCATTAGGCCTTTCCGGATGATACAAGAGGTAAACATCATAATTCCTTCAGTCGTTACATACCACCTCCCTCTGTCTCAAATTCATAATCTCTCTGAGTAAAGACATATTTAAGCTACGATGTGATCGTATTAGACTTCACACTTAACCCAATATAAGATTTGGTCTCCATTGCCTTTAATGCAAACACCACCGCAGCCAACTCTAAATGTGGGTAGGATAATTACGTTTAGGCACATTTTAAATTGCCTCGGACCATATGCAATACATTTTTCTCTGCATTAGCACGGCACACAAACCAGATATAGGGATGACATTTCCACAATAAACATGAAAAAGTTTTACACTTACTGGAAAGGTTAAGTAAGGATGAGGTGCGGTTAGGTAGTCAACAAGGTCTTGAGTTCTGGAAAAACGCTTTCCTCACATTCATCAGACCTACAAATGGAACATCTGCTTAGTCAAGTTCGTCAATTGGGAAGCAGATAGAAGAGAATCCCTTGGACCAAATCAACGGGTAGTAACGGCTAAATCCCACAAAGCTTCTTATTTCTGACACATTTAGTAGGTCTTACCCACTTCTTCCACTACTTCGATCTTCAAAGGATCCACCAGCACTCCATCCTTTAGAAACCCATGCCAAGAAGGACACTGGGAATTCTAGCCAAAACTCACACTTGGAGAATTTGGCATAAAGCTTTTTCTCCCTCAACATTTCCCACACAATTCTCAATTGTCTCCAGGGCCTCTTACTCTTGGAGTAATCAGTATATATCAATAAATACGATCACAAGAGATCCAGATAGGCTTAAAACAATCCCGTTCATCAAAGCTCATGAAAGCATCAGGGGCATTTGTTAGTCCGAAAGGACATACCAGAATTCATATATAATGCCCATTCTTGGTGTCGAAAGGTAAGTCTTTGGCACATTGTGCCTATTTAAATTGATGATAAGAGACTCAGTCAATCTTAGAGAGACACAAGCACTTGTAACTGGCTTCGAAAAAGTCATCAATGCGAGGAAGAGGAAACTGTTCTTAACAGTTACTTTATTAGTGCCGGTAGGTCTAGGCACATCCGAAGACTCCCCATCTTCTTCTTCACAAACACACAGGAGGCACCAAGGGATGCACGATGGTCTAAGAAACCTTTTCTCCAAACTCTTGAAGTATGGGCCTTCACCTTCTTAACTCAGAGGGAAGCCATTCTATAAGGGCGGTATAGAAATGGGGCGATACTTGTTCAAGATACGATGCAGAAGTCAATATCCTATACGGGGCATACCAGGATGGTTGCGGAAACAACACATATAAAAAACTCACGGACTATCGAACCTGATCAATGAAGTACTTGGGTGTTCATCCCGGAGGTGTGTCCAAGAAAGCTACAAAAGCCCTTAGCTAACAATTCTCTTAGCACGAGAAAGGAGACGATACAGGAACCGGAATTGGAAGTGTAGTCCACCTCCCACCTAACCGGTTGTCACAGGCTTGGCTAATGTCACAGTTTTAGCATTCAATCCAAGTAGATTGCAAAATTTGGAGAAAGACCAGATACCCAAATTAAAATCAAAAATCAACCATTTCTAAGATAACAAGTCTACAGGTATTTCTCCCCACCAAAAGTCACCAAACAAGACATATATACCTTTTCACTACACAAACTAACCCACGGAGAGTAGAAGGAAGAAGTTAAAACACGAATAGGCAGGTCAAGCAATTCACAATGTAATTAAGAACAGTAGCAAATTAGGGAAGTTACATATGAAATGTGGAGCCAGGATCAAATACTACAGAAGATGCCATGCAATACAAACCAAAAAGATTACCTGTGATAACAGAATCTGACGTCTATGCTTCAATAAACCGCCCAGGGAAAGGTATTAGCAATGGGCCCTATCATGGTCTGTGCCCGTTGACCCCTACATTTGTGTTGTGGAGTCCAGTTGCCGGTTACCCGGCGTTTTGGTGGACCCAATTACTCGACCACCGCGTTCTACAGAAAACGACCTAACAATGACCACCTCTTGAGCTTAGCTATTGGGGGTCTATACACTCTGTTTTGGCAATCTTCCTAAGATGTCCAGGTCTCCCCACATCTATAAAACAATCTCGGGAGTCAAGCTAGGTCTCTCAGAGACAGGAGGAAGTGTTGACCGGTTGAGGTGGACCCCCCCAACTACAGTTTGTAGTGAAGAACTGAAATTGTCGGAACGATGTAACCTCCGAACCCTGTCCTCCTAGAGAAGACAAACCATGAAAAACTCACCTCCCTTTCGAAACTTTTGAGCGAGCCATGGTGAAGTAATTATGGCTTCAATCCTTCACCTTCTCTCTATCAAAGTCTACACACTTTGCAAGGATTTTGCCTAGCCGTACCTTAACGGCTGAAATCCGCAATGCTGACATCAACCCCATGCACAAAACGGGAAATCCGCTTTGTGGGGACCTAAAACAAAGTTGGGTGGCATACGGATGCATGCACGAAAACTTAGCCTCATATTGCAGTAAGTAGTAACCGACATCCTCCCTGCTAGGCTCAAGAACTCATCTCTTTCCGATCCCTCACAGTCTGGGGGAATATACTTTTCCATAAACAAGCTAGAGAATGATGTCCAAGTAAGTGGTGCCTCTGGTTGGTTGACAATCAACAGTGGACCGCCACCCACATCTTTTGGCGTTCCTGGGAAATTGAAAAGTCACAAAATCAACACAAACCGTTACACTAACCCATCTTGGTAGTAGTATGAAAGTCAACCATAAAATCCATAGGCATCTCAGATTCAGCACCCTTGAAGCCTAGAGCGTTTCAATTTCAAGAATCTTTACTGAAAAGTTCATGCTGATAACTTTGTCTTTATAGGGCCCGTTGGTCAGACGAGGAAAACGGGATATTTCCAATGAGGCATCATGCGGGGAGCATAGCGATGCATGTTGTTACTCCGGAAGCGGAGGTTGTGGTGTAGAAAACAATGGAGGCGTCGGCCCTGATCAAGATAACCACCCTAAGATAAGCAATCAAACATGATGAGTTTCATTTCATGGAGTAGGTTGGGGTGGAAACCTCATTCTGCACCTGTTGCATGTCTCCCCATCCTCACCATCTCTTACAATTTCCTAGTTGGTGGAGGGTGTACCGCCCTAGTACAGATGGGCCGGTGCCGTCCTCTCCTCTAGAGGAATTTCCCCCACGGCCTCTTCCACGGCCTCTTGCACTACTTCTCTCTGAGGCTACAAACCCCAGTGGCTGGCCCCAGAAGTCTTGTCTTGACGCCATTTGGGTTGGAGCACGTGTTGTTGCTTAGTCTACCATGCGAAAATGAGTGAAGATGGTCAATAACTACAATTTGATAAACCTTAGATTACCAATTGGATAAGTTAATAGCCACGAAAGAAGAAAGATAAGAATGGGAGTTTCTAAAGTCGTATAGCCTCTCAAAGAAAAGTAAAGGCGTCCCCCTACCATTCCTTAAGGACTCTACTTAGACCTGTACTGTGTAGAGGAGGACCAACGAATAAGCTCTGATACAAAAAGTTCTGTCACGATCCAAAAAACGGGTTCGCTCCTGGCACTCACCCTTCACCCTCCTATGTGGACAGCGACCAACAATTAAACACATGACATTTCAACATAATATCACAGAAAGAAATGCGGAAAAAAGTTAAACTCATAATAAAAAAAAAAAACCAATTCAATAATTCTAAAATTCAACATCTCATTATTAACAAAATTGGAAAGTTCATCACACAATTTTGTTTTTCGAACATCTTATGATAAAATGTTACTACACTAAACTAAAGGTATTTTAAGAAGCTAAAATACATGATAAGTAGTCCATTGCCGGAACTTCAAGGCCTAATACAGAGAAGAAGAATCCAGTCCAAGTAGAGCGTTTAGTTCACCTGAAATCGGCGCGTAATGAAAAAATGGCTAGAGTCGCGTTTGAGTGAAGACGCCAGTTGTTGTGCAATCCACATATAAACAAGAAAGAAACATACAGTAGGGGTCAATATAGAAAACGAGTACAATAATCATCGCACACTCAAAATAGAACATAATTCTATCAGGAATACCAACCTCAACCTATAATACTCAAACCTGTAGCAACACCAAGTTTCTATAATTCATTTATAAGTCCCGCCAAGTTCACACATGAGGACCTCAAGTTCAATACCTATTACTCATTTGGGGATTCAGGTTCATTAGATGAGTATATTAACTCTTCAAGATTACATTATATTTATTCCTCTTGTGGCGGTACGTTACACTCTGCTCCCCTACTATATGTGTTGGTACGTGGACACTCCGACCCCTAATTTACGTGTCAAATTCGTGACACCCGATTCCCTATTCTAAGGTCGGTTCGTGACAAACGTTACCAGTTCCCCTACTTCTATGTGTCGGTTGTGACACCCGTCCCAATTCTACGTGTCGGTTCGTGAACCCGGTCCCCCTAATACGAACGGACGGTTCGTGACACCAGCTGCCCCTAATCTCATGTCTGATTAATTCATCATCCCTGGCTTTATACCAAGTGAATCATAAAAAACCCATACTTTAGTGCATCAAGCCTTCGTTTATTTTTTTTTGTACCACAAGGCGTCATCAACCACAGGGGTTTTTCAGATTTGGGGATTAAAAGCTATCTGGCTTATTTTTACACAAATGTATCATCACCTTTCATACAAGCATACATTAAGAATATAGAAGACTTACAATACAACCCCGACACATATCATTCGTGTTAAGCGTTTTACGATGGAAAGCTATTAAACACCACAACCGACTTCCACCGAAGAATTGGTGATCAACAAGCCGATCTCTAAAAATCCTGCTCTCCTCTTCGTTTTTGTCTCTCTGCTTACTCGTGCTCCCTCTATTTTGGTTCTTTGTTCTTGTTCTTATCAAAACCATCTTTCGTTTACCTATTACATATAATGTAAGTATAAAAGATGGCAATAAATAAAACCCACTGAATTAAACTTAAGGTTACCTCTTTTAACCCACAAAGTAATTAGACTTATAACCATTGAACCCCCCCACTTTAATTAACGCAGGAAAGGAAATAGTCAAAATGCCCCTTAAAATTAATTAACAGCCAACTTGACCCCGTCTGGGATTACGCAAGCATGTGAGGGCCGTCGGCATGCGACGGTCGTCCTTGCGTCCGTCACGATGATAAGTGACTTGATTTTGTAAAAGTCCTGTGACAGCGGCCGTCGTGCGGCGACGGTCCGTCCTGACATCTTCAGTCGTATGACGTTCAGAGGTCGATGTCTCAGTACCCAAAATTTATAAAAATTCTAAGTATGGTGAGAACGAGCCCCCAACGACGGTCGTCGTTGCCCAGACGATTCATACGTGGGGTACGTCGATCGGCCTGTTTATCCAGAAATAAAATCTGCTGCTCCCCCCCAAAATGGAGCTCCCTAAACAGGTCGTTACAATACTATATAACACCAAGTGACATAGAGGGACTTAAATATAACCCTTATGAAAAACCAGGATGGGTATCATGACTCGGACGCGCAACACCTCTAAAAACTCTACGAGGACCCCCCGACTCGCAGCACCGATACGCGGCTCACGCGGACACTGGTACCTGGCTCTCACACGTCTGACTAGGATAGCGGTCCTACCACTATCCGGGACGGCGCGCCCACGGTCCCTGGAACACAATATTGACACCAAAAGACACTTTGCAAGTTGATAGGCAAGTTCGGAAAACAACCAACAAAAAAAACCCCATGCGACTCAGTGTAATGGCTTTCGGATCATTACTAGGGGCTTGTATATGGCCTTATCACTATGTCAACTAACTAATAGCCTTGCGGAACAATTCACATTCCCCAGTTCCTAAAGGGAAAACCATTCGAAACTCGGAGCCGTCGGCCCACCCCTATGTCTACCCGGGACAAGTGTACTTTTTTATGTGCAGCGAACATGGAGAAGAACAAGCTTCAAGACGACAACGACTTCTGACAAGAAAATTTACACAAGACGAAGAAGTGAGCCAGGAACTCGAGCAAAATGTCGTTTCTCTCTATCTTCCTTTTGAGGAACTACTCTCTACTCTTGTACCTTTCGATTTAATGCTAGTAGTTTTTATGTATTTTGATATTCAAACTTCAAACTATATTGTTCCAACCAAGAGAAAATCTAAAAACCAAAAAAAAATCCTCCTTTCTCCACTGAGAAAGCAAATATTTATAGCTTCAATTAGGGTTAAATTGGAGGGAAATTTTGGGTAAATGGACAAAAACCTCGCCGTAAACTCAACAAAAATCTACACAGTTTTTGTTGGAGCATCCTTTTGCTGAAGGTCAGGTCCATTCAACAAAAAAAGGGAAAGACTCTTATTTCCTTTGGAGAATCGACGTTCCAAAGTGATGTCATTTGCGCCTTTGAGCAGACAGGTGCCCTCCAATCTAAGGCGTGACGACGAGTTCATGTTCTTGCTAGGACAAGGCAGGAGCTGAAACTACGGAAAGGTTGTGGCAAAGATTGCTGTCCAAGAATAGAACATGATAAAGGAAGAAGATGTTAGGGCGTACGAGTCTCGCGCTATTGACGTCGCGAAGTCCTTCCATGTATCGTCATGTATTGACCGCTTGAAAATTGACTGGAGTTGTGGATCGGGTCATGCCTTGTTGGTTTTCACACTGTGATTTTGGTGGGTTTTCTTTACGTCTGGGAAGATGACGATGTACAGGGATCGGGTCGGCCGGGTCTTTTGGAGAATGGATCGACCTTTTGCTGGAAAATCCAAATTGGGCAAGGTCAGGGAATATAAGGGTGTGTGTTGGGATATCCGAAAAGGGAGTGAGACACGGGATTGGGTCTTCGTTGAGAGTTGGGCGAGCTGGAAATTGTTGAATAAATGGCCTAACTAGGTTACTCAAATAGGTTTAAGGGGGAAGTGGTTTATGTTTTGGAATTTAAGAAATAGTCAAATTAAATTTTAATTTAGGGAATTTGATTAAAATTTAAATAAGACGAATTAATAACGATTAGTGAACGAGCTTCTTAATTTTAACAAAAATAAAATAATTAATTTAATTCTAAACTAGTGATTCAAAATATAACCATAATTTAAAGTAAACTAGTTAATAGAATACTTACTAAATAAAATCTTTTTCGAGATGAATCTTGCCAAATATTATTAAATATGCCAATGATTCTATAAAATTATATGAAGTATCTTTTCTAATAATAAAATAAATCGAATAGGATTATTTAATACTTGGGGATGTACTTGAATTTTATAAAAACCCTGATTATTCTATATTGTTTGGAAATTAAGAAGCTCATAAATTAATTTTTCTCGGCGAAAGTCAAATGGGTCAACACTTATTCATTTAACATACTTTTTTTAACATAAGTATTACCTTCATTAGTTCATTTAAGATCATTCTAACATAAAAAACATTCAAGTTTTATGGGTATTGCAGGACAGGACATAGAGACTCGAACTAACACCGTCAAAACCTCATTGGCAATGTCTAAGATACCGTTCACTACCACCACTAAATTCATAGAAAAACTCTCTAAATGCTAGTAGCCTATCCCAATGAGGCGAATAGGACAATGACCGACATAGACCATGATAGCAAAGCATGGAATACAATTTCTATCCTACTTGATGAGGGTGTTCTACTGCTAATGGTCGTTAGAACTTGGACACATCCCATGTGTTGCACATGGTTAGAAATATTTGAAGCGGCTTGGTACTCTAGTCTCATTCTTTAAACTAGAAACTGTTCCCCTTACCAGAACCCACTCGTTTGAACTTGGTTCTTCGGAGAATTTTACATTAAGGTTCATTCTAAAAGGGATTCCACGTCAAGTTCATAACTCAATCACATTTACTCTTCCAAAGAAAGATCCACTAAAGCTACGTTAAAATGGAGACAAGTAGCTCATAATGACTTTCCTAAGGCTTGATATGATGTCGTTCCAGCCAATCGACCTTAAGTCTATCTTTCCTTACTTGAAGGATACCATTACGACTTTTGACTTCAACATTCATAACATTACCACTAGGTTCAAGGTTCTACATAAAGGACTCTCTAAACATTATTTAAGGTCTCATGTCATTCATGCATACAAGACTAAGAGGCTTTAGCATCCTAAGTCAAGATATCTCATATTCACATTCACACACGCATCAAGTAAGAGACATAGGTCAACTAAGACAAGACACAACATACTTCACTTTAACACGACACAAGTCAACAAACACAAGACACAAGATACTTCACTTTAACACATATTACATATCATTCTAGAAGCAACATAGCATAACCATAATCATCTTTCAAGTCATCCTATTAAAAATAAACAGTAATCATCAAATGCCCATCACAGATTCAGAGAAGTCAAGTAGGACTAACCATGATCAACTAAGACGAAACAATAGAGGTAGTGGTAGTCAAGATCATAATCAAACATGATCTCCTGAACATACAATTAAAGAACACACAACTTTTACATTCTTCACATGTAGAAGATTATGATTCGTACTTCACATAAATCAATTATTCAAATTAATTAGATACTTCAAGTAGTTTCTAACAACGTCATGATCATCATATTACATAAATGAATATCGACAAGGCCACATCAATTGCAAGTAAACCATGTAATACCGCTATCTTAAGTGGACCATACCAATAACAACATAATCAAAGTAATTAACACAGAATAAAGGGAATTAGTGCAGTTGCTCACAGCTATCAATCGCCACAATTCAACCCACTGCTAAACCATCACTTCATTAGCCATAAGGCCCTCCTTACTATGGCTATAAAAACATACAATTCATAAAAATATGACATTAAAATGAACTGGTGCGATCAATATTTATTAATCAATCTATGTCAATCTAAGATATCCATTCATATAATTATAAAAATCATTCAATAGCCCATAGAAAACTACACTATAGAATTCATAAGCATTAAGTCAACCTCAAGTAACCCAGAAAAGATAAAGTAGTAAAAAACTAGGGTTAATCAAGTAAACATGGAGTTCTAGGTTAATTGAGTTAGAACCCATCAAATATTAAAAATTAAATCCAATATACAATTGAAAACTTATTGCGAGGAAACCCATGGATAGATCATGGAATTGTGGACCAATTCCATCTTTGAAAAATCAGAAAACATCTTTGAAAAGTGGGGCTCCTGATGAATAGAGTTTGAAGGAAAAAAAATCATAATCTAATTCCAATTGGATGAAGAATGTCCACTCAATTCTCCCAATCAAATTCCTTCCTTGAGTTTTGGCTCCAATGGTGTTCTAGGGAATTTCTACGGGAATATGGGTTTTGATTTTGACGAATGAAATCTTCTAAGTGTTTTAGATTGATAAACATGTTTAAAGTACCCAAAAGACTCCTAAGTAACCGCCCTTTCTCTTAGTTGGACGTGGGTTGAATTTACAACTTCACCCTTCAACTTAATAGTAGCATGGCGCAGGAAACACAGACCATCGATGGTTTTCCATCAACGGTCCGTCCCTTGACCAACGGATCGTGTTGTTTGTCCGTGGTCAGGGACATAGGCTTGACATTGGCTGCCTCTCCTCCCACGCCTAAGTATACACGAACGGTACCCATCGCCGGGGCATCGACAAGCCCACGAGCCGTCGTTTTCCTCCGTTGTTTGGGGCTGTCTTGGACTGTCTTGGACACCAACTTGGATCCTTCCTCAATGACCATTGAATAGTCCGTGGTAATGTTTTCTCAGACTTTTCCAACACAAACATGATTTCATATGATTTTAGGACCTCTCACATGAATTTCATCCAAAACGAACACGTATAACTCAACGAAATATGCCTACACAAAAGGTCGTTTCAAGGCAAAACTTCGGAAAGTTCATGGAACGTTCTTGGACGTTTGCCCTCCAAACTTCTCAGAAAAAGTTGACCACACGCCTATATACAACATAATAGAAGTTTTGACTCCAAACTTTCTCGAAAGTGACACACTGCTTATATACAACAAATAAAACCCTTAATAACTTTCACCTCATATTCACAATAACACATAAAACCACATATGAGACCAACATAGGTGGACTTAGTCGTACGAATGGCTTAGTCGTGCCCCTTAACGTTTGACTTCCAACACCCTAAAACTCTTGGAAACGGGCTCACTACACCCCATTATAGAAAATATGTATAGGACCTTTTATACCAACAGAAAACCAGGTTAGGATCTATTAACTCAGTAACTTTTGGAATCTTACATTCTTCCCACTTAGACAACATCATCCTCGAATGACACTGTCAACTCTCTGAACACTTCTAAGAGTACAGATTCAATTAGCAACTCATGACCATACCATGTAAAATATCATACAATACAAACATCAAGAGAACGTCAATTTAACATAATATAAAGACTCAAAACACAACAAGAAACTAGATAAATTCTATAACTTATCATGCTACAAAACTCACATGCTTCATTGAAAATTGCAAAAGCTCATTTATATTCAATATCATGCTCATATACATCAGTTTTAAACACATAACAACAATTTTCGACCAAAAAATGAATTAGTCCAATTTTCGCAAAAAAAAATCTCACAGGAGCAGGCACTGCCTACAGGATTTAGGCCATTTCTAAAAAAATGACAAACTTTTTAGGCAAATAATGATGGAAACGACATACTAAATGCAAGAAAATATTATTAACATCTCCAAATGTAATTCTTAAAATGATTAGCCTAGGCTGTAAGTCTATTTGATTATCTGATTAAAAAGATGTTCTGAAAAACGGTACTGTCTAGTGTGAAAAATCGATTAGGGGAAGAATTTTTCAAAGATTTATTAAGGTACCCTCAAGGGGCAGTCCCATTGTCCAATATGTTAGTAATATTTGGCCTGTTAGAAAATTTGGGCTTAAGGGGGGTTAGACACTTTTAATGTCGTATACAAGTAACCTTCAAAAATACACTTTTTTAAATTATGCGCAATTTCTAGTGTATTGATAATCATATATTTGTGTGTTCAAATGCACCCAATCCAAGGCTTGTTTTTTAGGAAACTGTACCTGCAATGAATTGAGAACCTAATAGTCTCATTTTTTCCTTTATAGTTCATCACAACTAGGTACGAGCGCATCCAACTGTTCAAGGCCTAGTACAATAGCACAATACCATTTAGAAGGCATGTAGATAAAGGAGTGCAAGGCATAATGAGGGTCCGTGGACAAAGAACAATGAGCAGGACAACATATTCAAGATTGGAATTCTTTCTCCAAGTCTTTGTAGGTCTTCAATGTTCGGGGATGCTGTATCTTTGTTATTCTAGATTACACCGATTTAGTAGTTTTACGAATACGCTATTTCCATTTATGTTCTTGATTTTTTGTATAAGCTATAGACAATTAACTATTATGGCTAAGGTAGGTTTGCACTCTTTAGATGGCTTCGATATTATGTGAGGACAATAGTTTTGTAGCATATCCTTATGTTGTAATACAAATCTTAAGTTATGAAAGTCTTAAGTATACTTCATTACCTATATTAACCTGTTTTAAATTTCAGTTAATTTAACTGCATTGATTGCCGATGACATGAATGACAAAAGAAGATAAGGGTGTCGCGACCTTTCCGCCTCCCCTTCCCTCTTTTAAGAGGTTACCGGACGGCCGGTTAGCATGTAATTTCTCGAATCCGAGTGTGAAAACAAGGGTATCTAGCATGCACGGTTAAATATCTAGAATCAATATCTCACTAAACAACTTTAACACCCTAAGGGTGCATGTCAGGGGGGAACGCGCCACAATTAGGATTAGAGGCCTATGTGATGATAGGAAACTTCTCTTTTAGTTGTACCCTATGCAGCATTTAAATCTTTGACACTATGAATATTTGGACACTATGGGTTTTTTATCAATCTAATCCCTTTCATTGAAACGGGCGTTTGAAGAGCATGACAAAAGAATGTATCAGTACATGCTTCACGATAATATGGATCTCTCGGGTTAAATGGTTCCATGCTAAACCAAGGTGGGAAAGTGCGTCGTAAGAGTAGGCTGATGTGCAAGACAAGCCTAAGTTTTAAGAAAAGGTTTCAAACTCAGGTTATTTCTAATTTCTCCTAGAATTGCAATGTAGAGGTTCTGGTCGCGACCATCAATAGGGGAGGAGAAAGGAAACTGTGATCCACCAAAAGAGAGAACAACTTGTGGTAAGTGTGGTAAGAAACCTGTGGGTGAATGTTTTATTGGGACTAATAGTGCTATGGTTGTGGCAAAAGTGGCATATGGTGGAAGGAATTGTCTATGAGAGGAGTCACTGTACAGGGTAATAGCCAAGCTCAAAACCAAGCAGGTAGACTAATATGGAGCTCCAACAAGGACTATTTCATATGCATTAAGGCCAGGGTAAACCACCAAGCTATCCGACGTCCCGTTGTGGACGGTATGTTAGAAGTGTTTTATGCTTCGGTTATGCTTTGCTTGACCTAGATGCGACATTTTCTTTCATTTACCCTTTGGTCGCTAGGAAGTTTATATGTACTTCTGATTAATTTGATCCGTAAACCCTTTCGGTTTATACCCAAATGGGTGTGACTCTTGTAGTTGCAAAAATGCAGTATAGGAAATGCATGTCATGCAGACAATAGATTATCGTGTGGATAGGAGACTGAATAGTGAGTTGGAGATCATCTTGGATAGGATTGGCTTCACGATTGTTTTGCTTCCATAGATTGTAGAACAAGGGTAGTTAAATTTCAATTTCCTATTGAACCCATTTTAGAATGGAAAGGGGGAAAATTCTATGTGAAGGAGTTAAATTAATTCTTGTTTAAAGAGTTGTAAGATGATAGCCAATGGTTGTTTATACCATGTAGTGAGGATAAAGGAGTCTTTTTTCAAACGTATTGAATCCATGAAAACCGAAACTACGGTTGTTTTCAATGAAATAAATTATCAGAAAGTGTTAATCTCCTAGTTCTTCGTATTCCGATTTTAGTTAGTATGTATAAATTCCAGATTTCAGTTTGAAGTAAGAAAGAAAAGCAGAAGATTGGTAGTTCAAGTGAACTATGTACGCAAAGCGTGAGAATATGTAAAAACTCATCACGTGTTTGAGAAGAATAAGTTTTAAAAAAAGATGTTAATTTGCAGATATTGGATGAGGAATATATAACCCAATGAACAATTATTATGCAATAATAAAGAATGGGCATAGGGCCAATAAATATGGCTTATAAAGACTTCATGCCAATTAACAGATGGAAAGAAAAATTTAACTTGTTTACCTAAAGAGGCCGTGTTTTGGCTAAACCGGTGTTAGCCAATTTCTATGTATTAAACGTAACTTCCCAATAATTTAAATGTTTAGCCAATTTCTATGTATTAATATATACTTTGATGTTCAAATGCCCCAATCCAAGCTTATTTTAGGAATTGTACCTGCAATGAAGACCGCAAAGCAAAAAATTTTCCTTTATAGCTCATACACTTTAGGTACGAGGCATCCAAGTTTCAAGCCTAGGAACCATAGCACATAACCATTTAAAATGATTATGTAGATTAAGCAGTGCAAAAGGACATAATGAGGGTCCTTGGAAAAGAAATGAGGAGAAACACAAGTTCAAGAACATGTGCTAACCGGCCAAGAGACAAGTAACAAAGCCCAACCTAATTCGGTTAGGGCGGTTAGGATGCAGGCGAGCGAACGACTCAAGCTATGTGGGGCCGAGCTCCCTAATTGATGATAGGTCCTAAATAACGTTCCTAACTAACTAACTATTCTAGTACCTACAAAAAATAACTAAGGGACCCGATAAACTAAGACCTAACCAGATGACATTAAGACAAGAAACTAACTAAGAGACATCCTAGTACCTAACCTAGGATGGTCCAAAGGGTTGGTTATGGTCCTAAAAACTTAGGGGTATTTTAATTAATTACCCTAGGACACTTAAATAATTAAATTAAAAACTGTAATTAATAATTTAATTGGTCAAAAACGAAACCACTGAAGAAATTCCACCATTTTTGGTAACTCAAGGGCGTTCTTCTAATTCTAGTCAATTTAGGAGGGGTTTTAGTAATTTAACTGGCGGGTCTTTAGGTAAGTTGGGGAGTCTATAGATTGTATTAGGGACAGGCTTATACCATATTGACGCGCCCAAATCAGAATAACAACAAAATTCTGTAATATCTCAAGAACGCTCTCTTTTTCCAAACTACATTGATGAACAAGAAAAATTTAAGGAAGAATGCGAAGGTTTGAAGTTCACTCAGGAGTGCGGATTCTTCTATATTAGGTATGTGTTTTCACTCTGTGATTCCCTATACCAAGATGGTCTTTCAAGCTAAGTTTCAAGAATTTCAAATACTAGGGTTTCTCTTCTCAAAACAGATTTTATTCCTACCCTAGATTTCTGCTTGAATGAAAAGTAAACGTTGTTTCTATATCTAATTTCCATGATTGTTGATTATGATTATAATTTTGAGTTTCATGTGATACAGATCTTTCTTGTGATGGTTTCGAAGGGTTTGTTTGTAGTCGTCTTGATAACGTGAGAACGTGTAGGGTTAGCAGTCCTAACGTTTGAATGAACCCTATTATTACCGCTAACCCGATCCTTGCTATATATTGATTATGCCATGATTTTATGCGTTGTTGTTGATTATTAATTGAGGGTTTAGACTATGTATTCTTTATGATAATTGCATGATGATAATTTGCTTGAAAACAAGAACTAAGTCTTAAAAATTGTGTTACTCTAAGATGTTTTCTGGTACCTTTAAGTGTGATCTAGTGATGAAAAGTCTGTATGATTGTGCTATGGGAATATTCTGTATTGATATGACCAGTGAGATCAGGATAATAACCACGAATATTGCAAGTTAATGATATCCCCTGTAGGCATTACCACAAGGTGATTATGTTATGTTAAATCTTACAAAAGAAAGGTTATGGTTGTGAAGGGCACACATTATTCTATATAAAAAGAGCTCATGATCATGTAAACAAAGGCTATATCTTCCTATACCGATGATAAAGTTTATTATGAAAAACAAAATTGAAGGGATTTCAAGAAATAAAGGACCTGACGCTTAGAATTGATGAACTAAAATATGGGAAGATGCTCCCTTCCAGGGAAGGTTTAGGTTCCAATGATTCTCATCAGATTGAGGCTATCTATAATGTGTGAAATAGGGTCTCTAATAAAATATCCTAGTTCTGAACTTGCTGTAACCATAGAAAGAACTATTAGTGGATCCACCTAGGCAGACTATGTCATCGTAGGTTCTACTTGGATGGTAGACCACCTTTTTTTGTGTTGGGGTTTGAATGACCACGGATTCCATGTTTAGCTGACATTGTTTGTAAGTCACCTCCAACATTTTCCCTCATGTAAAAGAATGAAAGTAAACGACACGATTTCTAGGGTGAAGTGAGGAGTTGGCTTAGTATAGGAAGTGATATGGGAAAAAGCTAGCTAGACATGCACAAGTTGACCTAAGGGAAATCTAGGAGATGTTCTTTGTAATATGATGATATCAAGATAATGTTTGATGATATAGTGATGTATTACTTACCTGAAATAATGATCCTTATAATTGACACATGTTATTGAGTTATATTGTTTATGAACAAAGTCTTGTGCCTCCTATTTTATCTTACTTTGATGTGTTTTTATGGGGGCTTCAAAAGCCATTGCACTTGTAGCGATTAGGTGGGGATCATTTGGTTAAAATGTTTTGTTTGTTTATGTTATATGATTTAATTAAATATGAAAATGTTAACGTGATTTTTATGATAATTGCTATAATTATGATCATGTTTGATGGCACGAAATCTTATTGTATATGTTAGAGGGTAGTGAATTGAAGATTTTTTTTGTTATGGCTGGCCCAGTTTTCTAAAGTTATGAAAAAAGATAATTTTAATGCAGGTTCTACGTGTTATGCGCATAACCCATACTTTAGTATTGGGGTACTACCGTTACTTTTTAACATTACTACAACGGTAGGTTTCCGACCATTGAAGCTTAAGGAGGTAGATTTGAAGAAGCATGGAACTCTTTCTCCAAGGCTGGTAAGTCCTCATGCTCGGGGAGCTCTTCTTCTATTTCTAGCGTACGTAGATTGTTAGTAGTTTTCAGAATATGCTATTCCATTATGTTCTGGATTCTTTTGTAATAGGATCTATATGGCAATAACTATTATTAGGCGAAGTTCAAGATTTGCATTTTAGATGGTTTCATCTATGTGAGACAATAGGTTTTAGAATATCATACGTTTTAAAACCTTCAGTATTACGTCTATGTTATACGTCATTAGCATATTAAAAGTGTTAATATTTCCGCAAACTAAACTGTATGAGCCTTGTCTGCAACCTTGAGAGGTTAGAGTTAGCCATGTGGTCAAAATAGGAATTCCAAAAATATTGTGTGATAAAATAATCATAACTTCCAGTAAGATGCAACTGCAAGGAACAATGAAAGTATTTTCAACAAGACCCCTAAAACAAGCAACATGCAACATACTACTATGACTTTCTACTACTCAAGCTTGAGTTGTAATAAAAATAGAAAAATAATCAAAAATTCCCATACTCCCCTCTGGACGGACTTATAATACAAAAGAAAAAACAAGAACTTACCATCATTTCTCATCCTCATCCGGCTTTAATCCTCTAGTCTGGAGTGCATATAAACGCCTCTTATTTGAAACATCTTTTTTTCGAACATTAGGAGCAATTTCCTTACCTTCTCTTCCTTTACAGGCAATGGTAGGACAATCTCTCACCTTGTTTCCTCCTTTATCACAACCAATGCAACTCCCGGTACACTTTAGACATTCCTCATAGTGTCTCTTTCCACATGTGACACATGTAGGTATTCCATTTTTAGAACCACCTCCTTTCTCCAACTTCACCTTAGGAACTCCCTAGGCGTCTTTACCTTGAGTCCTCTTCTTAAATCTAGATTAATCTTTGTCACTGAACCACTTCTATTGAACATTTCTAGGAATCCTATTAAGTTTGCGACTCTTCAATTGATTGGGAATACACATGAGTCATCTAGGGTATATCATATGAACATGGCGTTACGAATTCCTCCCTCACTAGGGAGCGGTACATCCATCACAAAATGAGCTCATTAATCCCTAGCGTGACGCAAATTATGGGGAATATCTAGATAACATAGAGAACTTCAAAGAGTATTACTCAAACACACATTTCTTATCTTGATATTGATATATAACTCTACCTTAACTTCCCTCCGCCCACAGGGAAAGTACTTTCCAAGAAAAGCTTTCATAAATTTTTCACACTAAATAGGACCCGACTCCACCGGCCTATGGTCCTTCAATTGAGTGTACCACACTTGAACAACCTCTATCAATTGGTAAGAATATATCTCTGCCTTCTCCCTATATGTAACACCCATAACACTCAACACCTTGTATACTCCATCTAGGAACTCCTGGGCATCCTCTCCCACCTTAGAGCAAAGAAATATATGAGGCTTCAACGTCACAAAGTCTCTCATCCTAGACGTCATAGTGCTCTCCACAACATTCACCCTGGCACCATACTCGATTACTTGAGTGCATAGCCGGGCTAAAGAGCAAGCCTCTCTTAATACACTATACTCAAATTCCGGAGGGAACACCTACATACCTAGCCCTCCAATAGGGACTTGGTCACCTTGTCACCTTTAGCACCTTAAAGAACTTGCTCAACTTCTTCGAATTAAGGAGGAATCTCCTCATGCACGTCATTCTCCTCAACTCTCCTAGTCGGTGTCCTCCTCGTATTCGGCTTCCTAGAAACAAGAAAAACCATAAGAAAAGAGTACTCATAACTTTTAGTCTATGGCACGAAATAGGAGTAGAAAAGAAAGGAAACTCTATAATCCAATAGCCTCTCTCCCATAGATGTGTTGCGACTCACACCGATGGTCAAGATTCTTCTAGAAGTGAGTTTGATGCGGACTTCTTGATTCCTAAGAATACTTTTCATAAACCTATGCTATGATACCAAGGATTGGTCACAATCCCAAAACACACCTTGAAGTTAGGCGAATCCCGATTTTCACCTGCATTACTTGAATCTCGGCGGTCTTGTACAAGCACTTCTCTATAGTTAATGCAGATACATTAATGAAAAGTAGTGTGGAATTTACACTTTTAACAAAACGTTAAGGTTTCTTTAATAACATCTTTCATTAGATATCATAGGAAATACTACACAATAATACTTTGGGACACGGCCCATATTTCAAAGTATAGAAATACTTAGTCTATTACAATACTTCAAAATAAAAGACATATATGTATGCCTCCAGTCAATTGAAGAATAATTCAGTTCTCTTGAACGACTCTAGAATCAAAGCTTTCCTACACGATCGTTGTCACCTTTCACCTACAACTTACGAGATAACAAAATGTATGGAGTTTGTACAAACAATTGTACTAAGTATGGATTTATGCATAAAATCATGAAAATAGACATTTATTAGAAACATGCATCTTTCGATTTTCAAATCATATCGTAATCGTAAGAAAAACATGTATCAACTTAGAAACCATAAGGAAACACTTACACACTTTGGTCATTATTCTACGGAAAAACTTATATTAACTTTACTTCACTATAGTGAAATGTATTCACTATTATAAAAATAAGTTACTACCTTCACCAAGACACCTTCTAGTATTACTTACTCATAAGCATCCTAAGGACCACCATAAGTAATACAAAAGAGAGGACCGCCCATACACCCTATCTAGGAATGCCTAAATGATCTCAAGACTACTCAGATGAGAAACCATACACACTACAAGCAACTATACACCTGAAACAGAATCCTTCTACCCAAATTTATTCGTAATAGCAATTGAGTGAGTTGTGTGAAGCGACACACCATACAAATCCCTTACACACACTAAAGAGATCTTATAGACTACCTATGATAGAATCAATCTTACTTATCACAACATATAGATAATATGACATTCTCTTTTCGAAGGCTATAAAAAGACTTACTTAAGTAAATCAAGAAAGTTAATGTTAATGATTGACCTCATCAAGAGTATGTGTGGAAGCGGAACCGGTACCTACCGGTTTCCGGTCCGGTCCATCCCGGTCCGGTTCGGTACCGGTTATTACCGGTTAGGACCGGAAATTTCCGGTTTCGGAACAGGAACCGGGACGGAATTAGGTAAATTCTAAAATTTACCAGTTCCGGTAATTACCTGTCCGATCCAGTCCGGTCCGGTCAGTTCGGTTAAATTTTTTTTAATACAACCGTCACTAGCCGTTGGGTAACGGCTAGTGCCCCCCCCCCCCCCAAGGCTAGTTGAAGAGAAATTCATCCAATAAGGCACCTGACCCCACCTAACTTTTTATACCCGAAAGTTTACAGAATTACCACTTAACCATTTTTGTTACTTATAAATACCCTAAATTTCATTCTTTTTAATCACCAATTATCATCTATCTCACTATACTCTCTCAACTCTCTCACTCTCTATATCTAATCTCTAATGTCTATAATAGTATAATATGCTTAAATTCCGGTGTTGCCTTCTTGGTCTTTGGAAATTAGATTTGGAGCTTCAAAATTCAATTTTCAACTTTCCAAGTTCGGGCTTTTTCGCGGTGCATAAACGTCTACCTTTTTTGAGTAGAAGTTCGGTACTTCGTTCAACTTTTATTTTACGTTTCTTTTATATTTAAATAATTATGTATTTATTTGTTGAGTGATTTATTGCATAATTGCATAATATTCTTCGTATATATTTATTCTACGTGAATTTTTTTCAATTTATGGATTTCGGCAAACATATTGTCAAAAAGGAAAGGGGAAAAAAAGTCCATGAGCGGTAAGAAAATATTGTAACTTACATTCCTGCGTAATGCAAAACCGGTAGTTCTTCTAAATCAAAAACTAAAAAATCTACTATATTAAGAATAAAAGGGATGCATTATACACATGTTGCTGATACAGTTTTAATAGTTATAGTAATTCCGGATTAGATCCCTTTATCATGAACATTTACAACGTCCGCTTTGTTAATTTTGAAAGGATTTGCCTAGTGATAATGATAATGCTAATGATATTGATAATTATAATGTACGCCATTCTTTTGATGATGATGATGTGATAATCAGCACCTACGGCATATATACTCCTCGTCCCGATCCTTCGTTGTCCTTCAGTGTCCCGAAATCCTAGGCCTAAGGTAGAACGTGTTAAAAATCGGTGTTGTTTGGCAATTTATGACACAACGAAGATAAACCACAAGCTATTTGGTAAATACATGTAAAAATATATTAAATCAAAAAAACTGTGGGCAACATCTGGCGGGGACGGTGGACATTTGGTAGTTCATTTACTGTTCTTGTTCAAAAAATGAATTTTTGCATGCTAAGCGTGGTAAGCAGGAAGCTAAAAAAAACAGTAAGTACCCCCTTCCCTGGAAATTTAGGAGTAGCGGCTAACAATGGTACAAACACAATTAAACTGTACCTAATGGTTTCTTTGGCCTCTAGTTACTACCTTCATATAGTAGAGGAAAAAGATCTGAAAGAAATAGCTAAATGAAGGGTTATGGGTTTTGCCATTTTAGTTGCTGAAATCCGGTGTTATACATTATATCAAAGGATATCGAATCCAAATTTTAACGGTTTGGCATAAATACATAAAAAAAGGATGTATTTGATTATCAGCACACATTTCAATATCTTCGTTGTTATTTATTATAATACTGTAAAAACGCTATTACTTCTGCTATGGGGCGGAGTGTAAATGGTAACGTTCTTTGAATGTTACTGCACATTGGATTGATGAAAATTGGTATACGCAAAAAAGAATTTTAGGTTATAAATGTTGTCAACATGCCAAAAGCCCGTAGTTAGATTGCTCAAAATTCTTTTAGATATTTACAAAGGTGGATATGTAAGGATAAGTAGTATCACCTTAGATAATGCTCAAGTCATAATGCTGCTGTTCAATATGGAAAAAAACTACACTTTGCTCCTTTCTATTGGGTATAATTATCGAATTAGGGTGTACTGCACACCATATATAATTTGATAGTTAGCAGATGGTTGGTAAATTTGTATGATAACGGATGTACGAAAGTGAAAAATGCATATGTTCTTGTTTTTATATTTAATGTCAAGTTAAGTTCGGCGTGAGATTTTCAAATCGCTATTGAAACTAATCTTCCACCTAGAAACATCCAAAAATAGTTGCTACTAGAGGAAATACTTTATATGAACTGATTGTAGTCGCTATGCAAATGTCGAATACCTACAAATGGGTTAAAATGCTTAGAAGGCTCGTAATTCTGATAGACATACTAGACTAGATTGATAAGGATTGAGTTGTGGGTGATATTAATAATTATAGATCCTAAAATTTTTACTAAACTAACAAAAAGAAGTTGTTGTACTTATAGTCCATCAATTTTTAGTGGTTTCGCTGATATTTGTATTGATTTCTTCTAAAGTATACAAATTTAAAAATAAACCAAGACTTCAAACAAACCATTGAAAAACTGATTATAAAATTTTAAAAAAAGTATATTGTCCTATCCTCAAAATTATTTAACTGCATGTTGTTAACCCTAAGTATAAAGATTTCGGTCATCAAGAATGGTTGAAAAATATATTTAAACTTAGATATAAGGAGGAATTAGAAGAAATCCTAGCTGTCAACACTCTTAAAAATACGCATAAAAATTGAATAGCAAGGAAAAGGAAAATTGTATTGATGGGTATAACGCTTTATATAACGTTATCAAGTGAACAGAAACCTGAAAACTCTAGGGGTAGATTGATGAAATAATATTGATAATTATGTAGAGGATTATCTTGAACTTCTCACGATAATAGAAATGATTTTGCTGCCTTATTAATTAAAATCCAAAACCTACTGACAGATCTTCTCAAATAGTGGAGAGACGCACCAATTGGATTTCAAACTAGTACCGATGTTCGCGATATATTAGCCAAGCAAGCGTCGTCGGTTTAGCTTCGGAAGGCGTTCTTTATGCAGCAAGGTTTCAACTTGGAGGAACATAGGCATTTCACTAGCAGCCGACAGCTTGGAGATATCAGTATTTTATTGAGAGTGGGATTAAGACGAAAGAAGAATTGGGTAGTGAACACTACGACCCCAAAGTTCAAGATGACATTGATGAAGGAATGACGATTGTATAGTGACGAGCGGATTGAAGGCAAGGGACGGATATTTCTAGTTCACGCCCCGAACCTATTACTCTAAGACACTGTTGAATGATTTACGAAGGGATTTCTATGGTGGCACCCAACTTTAGTAAAAAGTATGATAATCGAGATTTAATTCAAACTATATTTTGTGTAAAGTAATTGTAATATCAAAATAATTTAATAAAAATATAAGGATATTCGCCTTAAATTTGTTTTTTTTAAATATTGTTGATTAGATTGAATTTTTGATATAGTCAATTTTAAATTTTCTAACTTTAAAGTGGAAATTCAAAAATTTCAAACTTTATGATGTTTGAAAGTTAAATTTTATACTTAAAATTGGAATTTAAAATTTCAAACTTTAAAAGTTGAATGTAAGTTTTGAAAAATTTAAAATTTGAAACTTACAATTGTGAAAATTGAAATTAACTTTAAATTTATCACTTGACAGATTTGAAAATGTAAATTAACTTTAAAAATTCGATTTAAAATTTTAAACTTTAAAGTTGGAATTGTAAGTTTGAAAAAATTAATTTATAAACTTTAAAGTTTGAAATTTTAAATTTTTACATGCTTATTATTATAATAAAATTTGTTTCAATTAAATTGTTTTTTAACTATCGTTCGTCCGGTTACCGGTTCGGATTACTACCGGTTTTTACTTCGGACTTGGGACGACATACTAATTTTACCGGTTTCCCAGACCTGTCCGGTTCCGGTTCCGGAACGTTACGGTACACCTTGTACCCGGTTCCGTACCGTCAGAATGATAATTACCGGTCGGTTCCCCGGTTCCGTGGTGCGTGGTACCACTGCCAGCCAATAATCAAGGTACTAAATAATCCTTAAGTCTACAACTGATGTTTTAGATCATGTCTACCCATGAACCTTTTCCATCTAGAGTCATTCAAAGCTTATTATGTAAAATACGAAGTGGACCAGTTCCCTAGGCCCCATTACACCTAACCTAGAAACCCGTAAAACTACTCTAGCTACGTACTTATTTATTTAACAGTCTCTTATTAACTTAAGTCATTACTTCATTAGTTAATGTCAGAACTCATTAATAACATAAAAACAAAAAACAATTCGGAATGGTCTTGGACAAGACTAGGGCATCTAACTAACACTTCAATGGACTATTGTGTAATGGTCAGATAGCATACTACCACCACCTTAAAATTCATAAGTAGAACCACTCTATGCTAGTATATTCTATATTATTGAGAGTAGGGAAATAACTGACATAGACCCTTTGTGATGTAGAAAGCATGGAATCGGGGAGTTCATCCTACTCGGATGAGGAGTGTTCTAATGTCCACAATGTAGAAGAGCAGACACCTCCCATGTAGGAACATGGTTGAAGTATATGAAAGGCGTTCTTTGGAATCTAGTCTGATTATTTAACTAGAATACTTTACTAACCATACCACTTAGTGGTAGCTTGGTGCGCATAGAGTAATTTTACATTGAAGTTCGTATAAACGGGGTTCCATATAAGTCAAACCCAATCACATTTACCTACAAAAGAAAAGGTCTACTAGGGATTACCTTCCAATGGATACTACCAGAAGACTATATGGAATCCTATGTGGGATATGATGTTGTTTCCGCCAATCAACCCTTTAAGTTATTTCCTTTTTACTGAATTGATACATACTTTCTGACTTCAACATTCATTAACATTACCACTGCTTCAGGTTTCCAAATAAAGGGACGCTATTAACTTATTAAGGTATCACCACAAGACTCAGAGGATTTCTCTTAAGCAGGCTTCTCATCTTAACATTCACAATGAATCAAGTAAAAGACACAAGACAACCAAGAAATGACACCAAAATACTCACTTTTTATAACGACATATAACCAAGACAAGGGACACAACATACTTCACGTTAACGTATTGCATCTCATTTAGAAGCTCAGAGAAATAATTCTAAGCCTATTCAAGTATCTATAAACGATAACTAATCATCAATATGGACCTCAAGAATCATATATGTCAAGAGGAATAAAACCATGCATCAAACCTAAGACTAACACTAAGAGATAGTCCTAATTAAAATGATCTTCTAAACACATATACAGAAACACATACTTTTACATTAGTTCACATGGTGGATAGTGAAAAAGCATCACACCACTAACACCCTAGTGTAGACGGAAAAGGACGACAAAAACTATATGATCTAACAAACATTAGAAATGGCGGTAAAATAGTAGTAAGTTGCAACCTATGCAATTAGCTAAGCGATACTCGATGAAGGGAGGGCGGAAGATAGTGAAGAAGGTGTTACCACTACTCCATCCGTCACAATTCAACCATGCTAAACCTCAATTCAATTACCATGAGGCCCTTACCATGGCTCATTATACAAACCAAGTCATACATAAAAACTACTGACATTAAATGAAAACTTGTCAATTCACTATTTGTTAAGTCATCATTTGCAATCTAGATATCAATTGCATATAATTATCAAATCATTCAACAGCGCCATCGAAAACTACAGTCAGAATTATAAAGCATTAAGTCAATATCAGTAAACCATAAAGTAGTCAAAACTGGTGTTTCCATCAAATACTGGGTTATAGGCTTAAGGAGTTAGAAAACATCAACTTGTTAAACGAATTCAATCAATAAGACAATGCTTAAAAACATTAATGCATGAACCCATGGATAGATCATTGACATTGGACAATTCATCCCTTTTGAACACTTAGAAAACATCTTGAAAGCTGGGCGCCTTTCATGAATAGAGTCAAGGATTCCAAAAGAAACACATTCTATGAAAACTCATCTTCAATGGTGATGAAGAGAGTCTGTCGTCAGTTCCCCCAATCAACAAGTTCCTTCCTTGAGTTTTGCGCAATGGAGTTTAGCGGAAGTTAAGGGAAGTTTAGGTGTTATTTGAAGATGCAATCTTTAAGTGTTTAGGCTTTACAAATGTTAAACTACCCCTAGTGTAACCGCCCGTCCTTTATCTTATTTGGCGGTGAGTGAATTACAAACTTCACCCTCTAATTAATAGGCGGCAGGCTAGGAACCACCAGACCATCAACGGTTTTGACATCGACGACTCCCATCCTTGACCAACGGACCGTCCATTGTGAGTCCGTGTGGTCTAGGAAAAAAGGCTTGTATTTGTCTGCCTCTCTTTCCACCTAAGTATAACCAACGAAAACCCTCAACGGGGGCATCATAGGCCCGAGACGTTGTGGCTCCATGTATTTGTGGTGTCTTGGAATTAATTGGGGTCCTTCCTCAAAGACCCTGGTTGGTCAGTGGGGATGTTTTTCTGGACGTGTTCCAACCAAATAGGATTGATACAAGATAGGAACTTTCACATGAATTTTATTCAAAACTAACACGTGGTAAAACTCGACGAAACATGCTTAGACACACAAAGGTGTTTAAAGGCAACCTCTTGACACGTCTGGATGTTCTTGGACGTTTGACCTCCAAACTAGAAAACTTTAAACCCAGCTGTCTATATACACCATACTAAATCATATAATGACGGTTATACTATGATATACATTCAAAAACACATTAAAACCACATCATGAGGCACAAGGTGATTAGTCGTTCGAACATCTTAGTCATCCCTTGACGTTTAACTTCCCCATGTACCCTCACCACTTAAACCTGACTCAATGACAACAGTATAGACACTTTTATTACTTATACCATCATGGCGGCAACCATTGAGGCTATAATAACTAACTCATTTTTTGGGACCTTACAGTCACACAGTGAAGTTTTGAGTTCAACGTAAAGAAGTCCTAATTTTGAGATAATTACATTTTTTTATAAAAAATGTCTTCAATGTGCTTATAAATAATTCTTATGAGAATTATTAATGTTGTATAATATATTTCCTCCATAAGTGAAGAAATTAAAGTGAGAGTGAGTTTGTAAAGTTTGCACCATTTCCATAATTACAGTGATGCTCACTGTGAAAATCTTCATTTTTTAAGAAAAAATTATTTCTGTTAAATTTTAGTTTCAATGTGTGCATAAGTGTTCTATATTAGTATATTTAAGTTTGGATAAGTTAGTTCCACCATAAGTGAAGGATAAGAGAAGATTATGAAATGCGAGAGTTTTGCAAAAGTGCTTGTGTAGCAAAGTGTGTGAAGCGTGAAATTGTACTCCTTTTTAGTTGATTCTTTGATTATGAATGTTTGAGACATGAATTTGATGTGTTATATTATGCTAAGTGAGTCCTTGATTGTCTTAAGTTTTAGTATCATTCAAGGACGAATATTGTTCCAAGTGGGGTACAATGTAATGCCCTAAAACGAACTAAGTTTAACTAGAGCTTCGTGAATGTTTCTCGAGTTAATTTTAATTTAAACTGATCTAAATTGATGTTATTATGCAGTGTGTGAAGTTTGGTTATGTGTGGAGATCAAACGTCCAAGAACGTCAATGACGTTCGCAAAGTCTACCTTACAAGAGTGCTTGTGTATCTTGATTGGTTTGAGCGAGTTTTACGTGTTCGTTTTGCTTGAAATTGATGTGGTATGTTCCTAATACATATATGACTTAGTTTAAGGGTTTAAGAATCGGTTACGAACCCACTTAGGACTCACAAGAGGCCCTAGAAAAGGGCCAAAGAGAAGGACCTAAACTGCCTTTGCAGTGTACACCGACAAGGGCAAACGACGGGTAGTGGTCCAACCAATGTCCCTCGGACCGGACGCGTCAATTGGCGTCAATGGGGATAACTGTCCTAAAATAGGCTTAAGTGTTCAAACAATGGAAAACCCCACCAACGGACTGTTGATTGGACAGACGAGTCCGTTGGTCTCAAACGTGGATGAAGGCGATTGTCGAAAAAGTTGCATTTTTCTGCCAAGGGCGTGGTGGTGGGTAAATTCACCCCAAGTCTTCTATGAACCTGGACGTTTAATTTCTGGTTATTACTTATATATAACGTGTTTTAAACCAAAACCTAATTTCAGACTTCATTAGCCTCAAAACCCAAACCAGCCCCTTAGAATTCTTCACGTCTCTTGGAAGTTGAGAAGTCAAGAAGAGCTAGAAGGGATGTTTTGGTTGAAGATTCTTCATCGAAAAACAGTGGCAAAGTGTAGTGAGTGTCTTATTATAGTTATAGTAAGGTGGCTATCATCGTGAACTTCAGGTTCTCCATTACGGGTCGCCCTTTTTAAAGGATTTTAGAAAGAGTTTCAAACCCTAGTTTCTCGATCTTTAACTCTAAATAGGGTCATGCAGGAAAACATTCAAATGATTTCAAGTATTGATTTTTTCTAATGTAGTGATCTATTTTAATGCTAACAATTCAATGAAAAAAAACCTTGTAAACTTACTATAAAAATTTACGAATACAGGAGATGGGGAAATGAGCATTGGGCTGACTTTGTGTAGTCTTTGAACTTTGGTTCCTTAGGTGAAATCCTTGTTGTTTGCTACTGCCCTAGGTCTATTTATGATAAATGATTGAGTTAAAATTGTAAATAGGTGGTAAGGTTTGGAAAGAATGGTATGTTCTTGCATGTTAAGTGTCTTATGAATTTCTCTTGCGTGGATATGGTCCACCTTTTGGTGACGGTTGTTACTGATGAATTTTATTAGACTGAGTATAGGTTGAAGTGTGTC
This sequence comes from Solanum habrochaites, assembly GCA_027704765.1. NCBI lineage: Eukaryota > Viridiplantae > Streptophyta > Magnoliopsida > Solanales > Solanaceae > Solanum > Solanum habrochaites. The sequence goes on along the minus strand of JAKWJA010002489.1, from coordinate 43,673,821 downwards.
TTTTAAGGCCTAATATGTGAAATAGTCATATTGGAGATGGTCGCGGGCTTGTGTTGATTATGAAGCACATCGAAGTGTGCATGTTTTTGCTTAGATTCTGCCTAGATGAAAGGAAATGTATATATGTGAAGCATTGTGAAATAGTTTGAGCTGTAGAGAACGAAGGTCGAAACATGTGTAGAAGGAAATCTGAAATGAAATCATGCTTTATGGGCAGTTTTCGCACATAACACACTCATACTTGAGATGAAATGAATGCATGGAATGCCAAAGTTAAGTCAAAGCAAGGGGAGAGTTTAGGGTATGTAAAACTGGAGTGAAGGATGAAGTAACTTTAGTAGCAAACGTCACTACCTGCCTAGGAGAGCGTTCAAGATTGGGTTGGAGGAGTAAATTCCAACATTGTTGAGTTGAGATGTGGTGTCCTGTTATACCCTGAACCTATCGTTATATGTTTTAATTTTGGGAAGTTATGCCGGCACGGAGGATATGGAAAGAAGATGGTGGTTCCCTTGTGAGGGAGAGGATATTACAAGGTACTATGTAGATGGTAGTATCCTCGTAGTAAGAGTAAATGAGCCTTACTTAGTAGCATCTCTCTATGCCGTCATTATCTATGCGGGGCCCGCTAAGTTTGTAGATATGGCTAGCCATGTAAAACGAAGGAAATGTAAATGAAATGATGTTATGTGCAAGGTTTTCTACATACAACCACTCATACTATGAATGAATAAACGAATGAATGAAGACATAGTTAAGTCAAAAAGGGGTTTTAGGGGGATACACTGTGAGTTTGAGCTGAAGTATTTAGAGCAAACTCATAATACTAAGAGCTTTCTAGATAGCGTTGGAGGATCAAATGGTCCCTTTGGAGTTGAGATGTGGTTTTCAATAGTTATCCTTAACAGATAGTTTACTAATGTTTATCATCTTTGGGAAGTATGCCCTGCACCGAGAGGATATGAAGAAGAGGTGGTTACACTTCGTGAGTGGAGAAGTTGTATTCCAATGTACCTATGGAGATGAGTACTCCTCGTTAGTAGAGAATGAGTTACTTAGTAGCACTCTCCTTATCCCTTATCTATGCGCCCGCATAGTTGTAGATATTGGCTAGCCATGTAAAAGATAAGAGAACGACCTTACTCTATGCAAGTGAAGATCCATCATCCGATAGGGGTTAATATCGGGATTCCATATCTAGATCTCATGGTCTATATCGGTTAAGCTAGCCTCCCACAAAATCAATGAAAGTTCTAAGTCTCCTAAGAGAGTGTACTACTCAGGGTAGGTAGTGGAATGGGAATCTATTTATCCTTTGCACTAGGTAGGCATTACATAAGGGGAGTCTTGGTGAGCCTTATGTTAATTAAATGAACTAAGTCTCCGAAAAGAATGTACAACTTAGGGTATGTAGTGGAATGGGACACTATCTATCCATTGCACTAAGTAGACATTCCCAAAGGGGAGTTTTTGTGCCAAACCTTCAAAAAAAAATTTACTAGTATGGGATGCTATCTACTCATTTCACTAAATAGGCATTCCGAAAGGGATGTCATGGTGGGTTGTTTGGGTGTTCTTCTAATGTCTTGTCATTGAGTGGGGGCTTCTTCTCTAGAGATGAGTAAGCCGAAAAGGGGTAGTCTTGAGGATCGCTTTGGTGTGTATTAAAGGTGGCATGTGCGTTCTTCCTTCATGTCATACCTTTGTAAGTCTTAGGATAATCCTTAGTTAGGGAAACTCCTACAGAAATGAGTTCACTTCCTCTTTGCTTCGCCTTGGAAATTTACTCCTTAGAATAGGATTAGTTCACTGTAATGTCAAAAATGAGTTCAGCGTAACATTTGAAGGCTTACTGTAAATGCTCATTTATGTTAAAACTTATGGAAATTCTCCTCTAAGTGTTAAATGATGATTTCTTATATTGTTTTACTTCTGTATTCATAACTATTTTACTTAATTGGCATGAAAATGTGTTTGTACTAAAATGTCTCTTTTTGCATGTTTTTGCAGATACCATATTTACTACATTATTTTGTATTAACCCCATACTTTTCTATACTCTATAAGTGTAGGTTTAGAAGCAAGGTTGAAGTCTAGAAAGCAAAGCTTGGGAAAGTTTCTCTCAAGACAAAGTATGTCCTCATATGTCCGAGGGCTAGTTCCTAACTTCTTAGTTTGTTTATGTTAAGACTTATTATGTATTTCTTTTAATGTAAAGGACGTGTACCTAAGATATTATATCGTGTCTTTAAGTTTGATTGTGACAATGAGATTCTCTATATATTTATCAAAAACTAGCTTTTTACTAAAAGTCTTGAAAAGTTCTAAATTTCATACTACTTTTCATGTCTTATGTAATAAACGATAGTTAAAGGGCTTGTACAAAACCCCAAATGGTCAATTACGCCCGTTCATGACCCAAGGGTTCTCCATAACTTCTAGGCTGTACTTTCGGGTAGTGACAAGTGTCATACCCCTACCTAGACGAAGTCGAACCCCTCAGCTCATCTTAGTTAGAGTCCACATTATTACTTCATTTTACTTTCAGGAACATCTTGACTTAACCGACATAAACAACTTGAGCCAATGTGGAATCCGGTATCATGGAACCCTACACCAAAACAAGTTTTTACTAATAGACAAGGTAGTCCATACATGAAAAATAGCTATACGTGGATGCACTAAGCTAGTATTCCTATAGGGCAACATAGTTCAAGAACTAGGAGATATAGTTGGGACCCTACGTTATGCTACATGCATTTGAGTCTCCAATCTGATAATTATATAGGATCTACCTTCGGATAGGTGCGGAAGGACACCCTCACTACTAGTCCACTCGGTGCTATGTTAGTCCCTTTTGAAATGTCTTCTTGAATAATCATACACTTAGTCTAGGTACCCCCTATATCGTCATAGTTATAGATCAATAGGAATTGCATGAGAACACCTTTCATAACACCCATCATATGTGAGATTAACACATTAGACATCTTGTTTTTTTTTTTCTTTTTTTGTTTACTTTTGTTTTTTTCTTTTTTTTTTTTTTTTTCTTTTTTTTTTTTCTTTTTTTTTTTTTTTTTTTTCTATATCATATTAAGGCACATAGTACTACACCATTTTCGTCTTAGAGCCACACTAAGTCGAGACGACACTTGTAAACTGTTTCCTAAACCTTTTAATGTGTAGCCTTAGATTTTACCTTTTTGCCACGATAATATTGAAAAACTTGTTAAACGTGCTCTTTATTAGTATAGACTACACTTTATCAGTGTTGCCACATCATGATATAATTGGCCATGCCTAGTTATCTAATTGACTAAACTTTTAAAGTGATTTATTTTTATAGTTATAAAAAAACACTTGACAAGTGTAGCCTTTTAGTTTTCAGTAAAATATTTTATTCCCTCCATCAAATTTAATTCTCTCTCCCATTTTTATTTTGCAAAAAAAAATAATCACAAAAAATAAATTAAAACTGTCCAAGTCTCTAAAAGATATTTTAGTTGACCTAGATTTGAAATTTTGGAGACATTCAATACCTTTCTTTTGGATAGGCGGTGGATTATTCATGGGGAAAGTGGTAGAAGGACTTGACGTCTCTCTCTCGTTCCTTCTTATACTCCTCCATCGTCTCTATAGTCTGAAATATTTCAAGTGGTGCTGTGATTTAAGAACAACATCGTTACTGCACAAATTGGGATTTTGTTTTATCCTTTCCTGAATCCTTTTTACTATTTCAGCTATTCATCTATGGTTCCACCAGTGACCAATGTATTCTCATATGTTGATTTACACATTATTCCTACCTATTAGAAATTTGAATATACTTCAAAATTTTAGAGTGAATCAGGTTGCGACTGTTGTTGTCATGATTACAATTTTTTTTCATGTTTTCGAGAATTGGGTTACCTACAATACGTTTCTTAGGAACAAGAACATCTGTCTTATTGACTTTTGTTCATGTAGGGTTTGATTTTCCCTATAAATTTGGGCAATTTCTTAATGTTTTGCTCTTTCACAACCTTTTGTGATAATATGTGTGTAAAAGAGGAGTTCATCTCTGTGTGTATTTCTTTAAAGAACTTAAATGTTGAGTTAATTTTTTTCCCCAAATTTCGATATGTTTTGATAAATTTATATATGATTTTTTCAGTATATCTGTTTCGACTATTTTCTATATTTGTCGAATTGAAACATAAATTAAGAACTAGTTGTTTTAATTAATTTTAGGTCTGCTTGTTTCTATGTAGTGTAATAGAATTTTTTTTTTTTATGAACCTTCCTTGAGGAGCTTTGTAATTTTTTTCTTCACTAGTTTTTACATTTTCTGAATCGAAACTTAAATTACGAACAAGTAGTTTTAATTCTATGTCTGCTCATTTCTATGTAGTTTAATGGAGTTTGTTTTTTTTCTTATTATGAACTTTCCTTGAGGAGGATCTTTGTCAAAAAGTATTAGAGCGGCAAATACATGGCAAGCTCACATTCGAAAATGCAAAAAGTGTTGGTACTGTAGAACATTCTATAGGACATTTAACCAACAATTGTATTACATGACATTCCCTAATTATGTTTCATCGAAATATTTAGGGGATGAGATTATGGAATTTTGGTGTTTCTCGAGTTTCTGATTTCATTTGTAGTATTAAGGTTAATGAGCTGCTGAAAACATTAAAAAGATTAGTTGTATTCTCTTATTATATAAGACGGAGTTGAGCAGATCAATCGTTAAAGTTTGTGCATATATTTATTGGATCGCTTCCGTGATAATAAATGGTAGAGAATCTTATTGGCTGAAATAGTGAACTCTAAATTCTATTTAATAAATCTTACTATCAAAGGAAGTTAATCTTAGTTCCCTTCATGTTAAATCTCATTAAATTAGATTTCAAGTTGCATTGTGATATCAATGCACAAGATCGGCAAAATCCAATATTTTTTGTTTTGTGTATGAATAATTCTTATGGTTGATGTCTAAGTTGAAGCTCTCTCTGCAAATTTTTTGAAGAATATAGGATAATCACATTTTATTGAATTGAAGAAGTTTACCCGTGGATGCCTCTCTAGATTCTCATGATCTAGTTTTGGAAAGTATTCTTATAGAGGACACTAATAATTTTGCTGGATCAGGTCTCCAAATCATGTAGATGAGAAGTTGTTGATAGGTGCACTCAACTAATGTCATTTTTATATTCCTTTGTCTTACATTTCGACTATCTATCACTCTTATCCATAAAACATTAAAGGAGTTTATTTATTGTTTGTGGATTTTGTAAATGATATTTGTTGATAAGTTAATTTTTTTGGTGGAGTTCTTCATGATGTTCAGTTCTAATGCATTTTATTTCAACTTATTTGTAATTTATAAGTTCATTTCCATTGGTGTTCAGCTTTAAAATTTGTTTTAGAAGGGTTCAACCATCATACCACTCAGATGCTTTCTTCATGTCTTCATTTTTTGACCAAGCTCAGCAGATCAGTCTAGTTGTGACGCCATTGTATGTAAGAAAGTCTGCATAAAAGAGGTGGTTGATATCTGGTAATATGATGTCAACACGTGTAGGGCAATAATTGAGGACAATCGTTCAGCCATTCCAAGTGACGAGTGACTAAAATTAGCTTGTAGTTATTGTTCAATGTATCTGACAACAATATGGATTATGTTCATTCCTATTATCCTCTACCTAAGCTTGCTTAAATTCAAGAGGACATGGAAGTTCTTGAAAATTGACAGTGAGAGTTGTGTCTTTGGATTTACTTTTTCTTGTTGTCCATGTAGATTGTACTTTTGTTAAGCTTATTGAAGTGCTAGAAGACAGGGATTTCGTCAAAATGAGGATTGATATGTTGGATCTGATTTCCCAGTATATTTCAACTGAACTAATAATTCTCTGTTGTTTGTACAAAATATTATTCTTTATGCTACTAAGATTTTCAATGTGACTATGTCTACTACTTGAAGTTTTACGCACCTCATTCTGATGTGGTTCGTGAGAATATGAAAGATCCCTTTGTTTTTCTTTCCTTTCTTGTGTTCTTGTGTTGGGGGGAGGGGCTTAAAGTTGTTTGGCTGTACCATTTAGATGCAATAACCATAATGTTCCTGTCAAAAACATATACGTGCTTGGGGTTATCAATTTGCACAACCCCTTGGATTTCTTAGTTCCTGTCCAACATTTCGGAAGTTGATGTGTTATGATTGTTATCCAAGAGTGTTTTTCCTTATTTCTACCTTAGGTATCCCATTACCTAGTTGATATCTACAAATCCATACAGTTATTACGGTAACATATGAAAAACTTTCATATCTTTCCTTCGTCACATGAAGGGATCTTAATAATGTCTATATTTTATTCTTCATTATAAAAAATAATCAAATTCTTTACTTTGTTATTTTATGTATTACAATCAAACTTAGTGTTGGAGGTGTAACACTTCGAAAATCCAAGGCATGTTCTATAGACTAACATAAGTTTCATAAGGTTGTAGATACTGTTTTAAGGTCTTTTTAAATGAATATAAGTCATTTAGAAAGTGTAGAAACAAAAACATCCAAGAACGTCCATGACGTTTGGAAACTTGTTCAATGAGGTACTAGCACGCCTTAGCCTATAAGACTAGCTTTTAGGTCGGAAAATGATAAAAACTGGTAGAAGGGTCTTAATTGTATTTAAGTTGATTCATAGTCAAAACATCCGGGCATGGACCAACCAAGCGACTTGAGGAAGACCCTTGCATTTTGGGGTCAAAGGACTTTCCAAACAAGTATGCATAGACGAGTACCATCTCGGTGCATCGATGGACACCGTCGATGGTAACTTAGTAAAAATACTATAATATTCATTTTGACAACTCTGTGAACTTACCAACGGATGTGCAACACAGAAGGGGGAATTAATCGTCGATTGACCCACGATCTGTCGATCGTGGTGTCGTCTGTGGGACTGATTTTAACTGCATATTTTCAGTTAAATTAATTAGTTAATTGGATTAGTTAGAAAGTTAATTTGGGTTTATAGGAGGTCTAATTAAGTTATTTAACCACCTATATAAAGTCCTAACCTAATTAGACTAAGTAAAACTCCAAAAATTCAACACCCAAAACTGTCGGGCTTCTCTTCGGTCTATCTCCTAAGAACCCCCATTGAAGACTAAGCTAGAAGTCGGTTCAACGGCTGCAAAGGGTCAATTTCCTCCTTAAATCTTCATCAATTAATAAAGTATGTGATCTCTTTCACCTTTGAGACCTCTTTCCTCAAAGGGTTCCATCAAATTGATTTCAAAAGTTGGGTTTTCAAGTGGATTTTCATCCAATACGAAATTGATGTTGTGAATTGAATTGTTCATAATTTATTTTGTATATTATGAATAGATTTACATGTGTTCTATTTTAAATACTATGCATCTTGATGAATTGGTCTAGTTTGTAGAAGAGGACCATTACCCCTTAACCATAGATGAAGATCTTGATATTAATTGTGTTATATTGGTTCAATTGACTTGGTTATTGGTTGAATTACTAATATATGAATGTTAGTGTACTAATAAATAATGAATTACGGTAATTTATAGTCCTACAATGCTAGTTCTTGAGAAGTGATCTATGTTATGAAGTATGTTGTGAATTTGACCTACGTATCTTGTCTTGAACTATGAAGTAGTATTGAATTGTTATGTAATAATAAGCCTTGTTATCATGTTTGTTATTGATTTATGAGGATTTTACACAATAACTAGGTTGAATTAATTATTGCTGGTAAGACCTTGATGATGAATTGTGAAGGAGCTTGATAAGTCGTGTGATCCCTATCCTTTACTTGAAATTATGGTTAATTGTGATTAAGTCATGATGTTGTATGGGAGTATGACTTGTAATAGGATTGATAGGTTTGTATGAATTTTGAATTGAAATGTCTTGACTATGGTTTTTGAGGTGTTGGGTAAGATGTAAATGTTATAAGGATGGGGAATGATTTACCAATGTCCCTTATCATGATATGAAAATGTTAATGTACTAACCTCGCTTATATGAATTGTAATGGAAGGACAATACTCATGCAATTCTTACTGAGCTATGATTATGATGATGTTTATACAAGGGTTAGACCCTATGACATACAATAAGCAATGGTAATTAATAAAGACATTAAAGACAATTCAAAAAGGGACTCTAGCTTAGCAGTGAGTGCACTAGAGTGAGGAGTGTCCCTTCCCACATAGGAAAGGTAAAATCAATATTGTACTCTTGAGATTGGAGACTATAACGCATGTAGCATAAAAAGGGTAATATCTCCTAGTTCTTTAACTATGTTGCCTTCATATGAATACTAGCTAGTGGATCCATATAGTTGTTATGTGTTTTGGTGGCAAGTAGTCTGCCTTCTTTCGGTGTAGAGTTTCATGAAACTGGATTCCACATTAGAAAATGTGCTCGATGTCTATTAGGGAAAGATGTTCCCAAAAGGTAAAATGAATTAAAGGAAGGAACTCTAACTAGGATAACCTAAGGGGCTTAGCTTAGTCTAGGTAGGGGTATGGGACTCTACCTATACATTGCACTAGTTAGCCTTGAGGAAAGAGTTAGGTGGACGTTCTTATGCATGAATATGCTTATGATGGGATACGATATGCATCTGAGGAACTTGCACCTTGTTGATCTATATGTGATTTTAGTTTTTACTATGGAATATGTGTTGGTTCTACATGTTAAAATGTAAAGATATCGTACTCTTAAAATGCAATGCTATTGTGAAGGTGTGGTCCATGAATTCTTTTTGGGTTACTTGATTGAGTAAGGTTCTGGGGATTTGGTTGGTAATTGCACTTGTTGACTTTTATATGGGTTCATGGGTAATGTATGCTTTGGTTACGTTGAAATGTACTCTTATGCAGCTGGTTGCTATTATGACTTGATGTAGAGTATTGTTATGTATTCAATTATATGATATACATGTTTACTTGACAAGACATGATGTTTTTGGTCTTGTAATGTACATGATTATGACTGAACATGTCCTATTGGTTGGTATAGTCTTGTTGAATGTGCATAAAGGTTTTAAATGAAAATTGTATACTTATTTAAATGTCCTTTTTTAGTTGTTTTCAACGTATGTGTGCATATGGTCTCATACTTAGTACAAGTGGTGTACTAACCCTATTTATTCCTTTTCCCCAACATTTAGTTCGATAGTTGAAGGGCTTTTGGAGATGACATTAAGAAGACGGGAATTCTCGATCTCCAAGTTGGGGAGGTCTTCCTTTTGAGGGAAAATGCCACTAATCAGCCTATGATGTTGCTTTAGTTTGTGTTATTATGTATCTTTCTGTTATTTCAAATGACATTATATAACCTATATGAGGTTCTTATTTAGTGATTATGGGCTAGGTTCAATTGATATACTCAACCATGTCTATGTAGGTTCGTATTTTATTAATAATTGTGAAGCATGCCACACTTATGAATAAGAATCTATGTGATTCTTAGAAAACTCTCACTTTCTTGGAAGTGCAATATAGTGCCTCTAGAGTTTAGCTCTATATACTTTTGCATCTAATACTCTTGTTTTGGTTATAGGCAATGAATACTCGAAGGAATGCGACACGAAGACTAGAGGAAGAGATTTCCAATGCCGGAGCTCTTCCCCGTGGTGATAAAGTCCCTCCTCTTAATGAAGATATGAATTATGACCAAGCTTAGGTCGATCCTCCTTTGATGGATGGCGTCATAAGGTATGCTCTCTTCCAAATGGCTCAAGCCGTTACTACCCAAGCACAAGCCGTCACTACCTAATCTCATGTCATGACGGCCCAATCTAATCGAGAGGTTATACCCCAAGCAAACAAAAAAGTTTCTACCATGGCCTCTCGCCTTAGGGATTTCACTAGGATGAATACCCCTACTTTTCATGGGTCCAATGTTGAAGAAAACCCCCAAGAGTTCAATGGCGAAATCTACAAGATTCTCTATGCTATGGGGTTGTCTAGTAGTGAGAAGGCCGAGTTAGCCACTTACCAACTCAAAGATGTGACCCAAACATTGTATGTACAATGGAGGGACAATAGGCCGTTAAGTGGTGGAGCAGTGACTTCAGCAGAGTTGTTCAAGAAGTCTTTTCTTGATAAATTATTTCTTAGGGAGAATCGGGAAGTTCAGGTGGTGTAGTTCATCAACCTTCATCAAGGATGTATGAGTGTTCTTGAATACTCCTTGAGATTCACTCAATTGTAAAAATATGCTCTTTTTTCGTTTCCGACCCTAGAGAATAAATGAATAACTTTTTGACAGGTGTAAGTCGGATGACTTGCAAGAGGAATGTCACTCGGCTATGCTAAATGAATATATGAACATTTCTCATCTCATGGTTCATGCTCAACAAGTGGAAGAGGCAAGGGCTAAGAGAAATAGTTGAGATGCCAAGAAGGAAACATCTTTTGATGGTGGTTCTTCCAAGGGTAGGCTTTAGATTTCAGGCAAGCCTAGGTCTAAGAAGAGGGTTTCTAATCAAGTTCCTTCCAAGTTACCTAAGTCTAGGGATGATAGGCTTCTAAACATAAACCTAAAAAGGGAAGGGATACTAGTTCACCAACCAAGAAGCCGTCTTGAGGAAAGTCTGGAAAAAAGCACTATGGTGATTGTATTAAGGGAATAGATAATTGTTCTGGTTCTGGTAAACGTGGTCACAAGGTTTGAGATTGCCCAAATGTGAGAGGGAAAGACAAGGAGAGTGTACAAACAAGTGATTCTAATGATGCTTCGAAGAACAATCGCTTCTATGTCCTCCGCTCTAGGGGTAAGCAAGAGACTTCCCCTGACATGGTGACCGGTATGTTGAAAGTCTTTTCCATTGAAAGTATAGAGGGACTTAAGTCAGGTGAGAAATCCTATATTTTGTTACTCCCTTGATAGCTAAGAAATTTGATATATTATACGACATTTTAAATGAACCTTTTGTGGTGTCTAACCGGTGGGTGAGGCGGTTGATGCAAAGAGGGTGTATAGAAATTGTCCTATAATGTTTCCCACTAGAGTTTCTTATGTTGAACTAATAGAACTTGATATGTTTGATTTTTCTGTCATATTGGGTATGGATTGGTTGCAAGCTTGCTTTGCCTCTATATATTGTAGAACGAGGGTGGTGAAATTTCACTTTCTAGATGACCCCGCTATAGAGTGGATGGGGGGATTCTATTCCTAGAGGTCGCATCATCTCTTGTTTAATATCTTGTAAAATAATCTCTAAAGGGTGTTTATACCATATAGTAAGAGTTCAAGATTTAGACTCCAAAATTCCTCCCATTGGGTCGTTCCCCGTAGTGATGGAATTTCTAGAAGTCTTTCCTAATGATATCCCTAGTGTTCCTCCTGAATGGGAAATTGATTTTGGATATCGACTTTTTGCCGGATATGAATCCCATTTCTATGCCTCCTCATCGGATGGCTCCACACGAATTCAAAGAGTTGAAGGCTCACCTCTAAGATTACTAGACAAAGACTCATTAGACCTATATTTATACAGGGGTCTCTGAATTGGTCGTAAAGAGAGGCATGGGTCCCTTAGAATGTGCATTGATTAATCCCAAAAACTGAAGTCACTATCAAGAAACAAGTATCTCTCTCTGGAATGAAGATTGTTTGATCAACCCAAGGGCCAAACAACTTTGCTAGATTGACTTGAGATAGTGGTATCACAAAACATAGGTTTAGAGGTGAGGATATACCAAAAATGGCATTTAGGACTAGATATGGTCAATAGGAGTTCTTAGTAATGTCCTTTGGTCTCACGAATACCCCAGAGGCGTTTATGGATCTCATGAATAAAGCGTTTCGAAGTTACCTATATTCATTTGTCATTGTCTTCATTGAGGACATCTTCGTGAATTAGAAATTTTAGGGTTATCACATCGGCCATTTGAGGGTGGTCTTACAAGTGCTTAAGGAGAACCACTTATTTGACAAGTAAAGCTAATGTTAGTTTTGTTTGAGGTTAGTCGTGTTTCTTGGTTATATCATCTCTATTTAGGGAATTGAGGCTGATCCAACGAAAACCGAGGCGGTGTAAAATTGGCCTAGACAATTGAATCCAATCGACATTAGGAGTTTCGTGGGTTTAAGGGGTTATTATCAGTGTTTTGTGGATGTTTGTGTCCATTGCATATCCCTTGACTACTTTGACCCAAAAGAGTAAGAAATTTGAGTTGTCAGAGGCATGTGAGAGAAGCTTGCAAATGTTGAAAGGTACACTTACTTCCGCTTTGGTGTTGACTTTACAGAAGGGTATAATGGGACTCTTTGTGTATTGTGATACATCCCAAGTGGGTGTAGGGTGTTTACTTAAGAAATATGGGAAAGTGGTAGCCTACGCTCCTAGACAACTTAAGGTGCATGAGAGAAACTATCTAACTCATGATCATGAATTAGCAGCCGTAGTAATTGCTTTGAAAATATGGAGGCATTACTTGCACGGTGTTCATGTTGATATGTATACCAAACACAAGAGTCTCCAATATGTGTTTACTTAAGAAGAGTTGAATCTCCAACAAAGAAGGTGGTTGGAATTTTTGAAAGATAACGACATGGGTGTTCTCTATCACCCTAGCAAGGCCAATGTTTTTGCGGATGCTCTAAGTCGTATGATCATGGTTAGTGTGTCTCATATAGAGGCAGTCAAGAAAGACCTAGTGAAAGATGTTCATAGGTTTGCTAGATTGGAGTAAGGTTGGAAGATTCTCCAAATGGTTGTTTTATGGTCCAATCTAACTCTGATTCATCTGTGGTAGTTGAGGTGAAGTCCAAACAACACCTTGATCAACCATTGATGGAGTTGAAGGAATCGGTTCTTGATAAGATTAATAATTCATTCTCATTAGGGGGTGAATGTGTCTTGTGGTGTCACATCGGGGAATCACCCCCTAGAAGTAACATGGAGTACTTGACCTCTTGGAGGTCTTATACAATCCAATAGTTATTATTCATCGCATTGTATGAGAAATTTGAAGAAAATTTAAAAAACTTTCATAGCACATCACGCTAGAAACTCACTGCATATATATAAAATAATCATATTCACACTTAGATCTAAGTCCTTTGACTATCTTTACACCAAACAAATTAGAGTATATAGGGACTTGGCCCTCTTAAGACATAATACAAAAACTAGTACAATATTTAATAAACGTTACTATAAGACATGACATTAGGGATCCTTTGACTTAAGGATTCCTTTCCTTGAGCTTGGGAATCATCTATCAAGATCTTCACAATTTAAGGCATCCTTTAAGCATCCATAACCTACACTTTGTGTAAAAAGTAGTGAATAATGGGATTAGCACAAGAATGCACTATGTATGGCAACCATGCAAAAAACATGCATTTAAAACGGACATTTTCTTGAAATCATAGTGCATTCATTTTTGAGTAAATATTCACAAAACCATTATACTATATCATTTATATCATTGACATACTTCATATAAACATATTCAAATGCCAAGCATAACATAAGCTTATATATAGAATTTATGCCATAATTCAGGTCACTTTACAGTGAAATCTTTTACCTTGACAGTGAGCATTTATTTTTTTATTCATTAACCTCCCAAGTAACCGTCTACTGATTCTTGGTGCAACGCATCACCTTATGGCCACAAGGATAACATATATAAAAACTAAAAAAGTCATCACGTATCCTCATATATGCATAATATATCAAAGACACATTTAAGTCAAGGCTCTATTGGCTCTACAGTAAGCTACTTCAATTTGTACATATTTTTACTTCTTTTCATATACATCATGATAAGACCTTGTTCATGACCCCAATCATAGCCTACTAGTGGAATGTACATGTGAAGCCCATAACCTTCCACATACTTAGTAAACTCTTCATGAGACGACAAACCTTAACACTTCAGACATCAATATAACAAGTAAAGGAAACTCCATCCATGCTAGGCAAGACCTTCACCAATTCTAGTAATTAAGACAAAATTTTGCATATGTATATCAAGGGACCCAACTTCATATAGGCTCATAACATGCCAATTAGTCCAACAAGAAGAGTATATACAAAGTAATGATATGGACATAAAACATAATTCATCAATTAAGTCAAGCCCCTGGGACTTCCGAAAGGATTCTAGTTGTTGCAATGTTAGATGGGTTCATACGTACAACTATCATAAGTACCTCTCGTAAGTCATCCTAGTTAGGGATCCTAGTTATTACTTCCACGCCTTTTACTTAGTTGAAACTATAGCCTTAACCGAAACTAAGACCATGGGTGCTAACATGGAATTTGTTGTTGTAGAGCCTTACACAAATGGAAAATGTCCTCACCTAGCAAAGGCAGACATTAACATACATCCTAGCATCCCAAGTGAATTCACTTTTTTAGATCCTATCTGACAAGCATAATTATGGAACTAAAAGATAGGTATAATCCCTCTTCATGCCATTTGGCAATTGCGGCCTCCTCTCATAAGAAACATGGGTGAACCTTCCTCTAAAATAAAGTAACCAACTCATGAGGATCCTTAGGTGAGTATTCCTCGGAGGGAAGTCAACACTCTATAAGGAAAAAATGGTGAATATTCCTCATAGGGAAGTCCACACCTCTCATTGTCAAGTTCAGTAGGTGATAAGCTAAGTTCCCTTTATTGAAAAGCCTTCATTATATTTTTTCATAAAACATAGGCTTAGGATATTCATTCCTCATATGCTTATAGAATATTCAATATTCTATCTTTTTTTAGTCTAATCTTGGGCACAATTCTTAAGGGTCCCTCTATTTACTCATCATTCATGAGTGTGTGTGTACTTATATGTGAGAAAACCTTTCACATAACACATAAATTTCACAAAAATGTTCATATATTAATACATAAGTCTATAGGTGTAACTATATGACGAATTCATTCATATCAACCCTCCAAGTCACTATGCAAAATCATATTTCATCATATCATAGTTCACGTACATAAACTTTACATGCATAGTAGTAGACACTAGTGAATATCACAACTACCTTTCATTTAGACATTATGATTCCATAATACTTGCAAGCATGCATGAAATGTGAGTGTGTGTGTACGTTGGTCAATCATGATCACATAATGTCTATCAACAACTCATTGAGGCATCTACCCTCTTATACCATAATAAACTTTCAAGCATCGACCACACCAAACACAATAGCATAGACCGAGGCGGTAAAAAAATTGGCCTGGACCATTTACTCCAATCAACATTAGGAGTTTCATAGGTTAAGAGGGTTATTATTGGAGTTTTGTGGAGGGTTTGTTGTCAGTACATCCCCTGACTACTTTGACCAAAAGAGTAAGGAAATTGAGTTGTCGGGAGGAGTGAGGAGAAGCTTGCAAATCTTGAAAGGTCGGTTACTTTCCGCTCCAGGGTTGACTTTACCTGAGGGTACCAAAGTGGGGTCGTTTGTATTGTGATGTATCGAGTGGCCGGTTTAGGGTGGGTAATCATGAAAAATTGGGAAAGGGTAGGAGCTTCTAGAAAACTTAAGGCATAACGAAACTGTCAAAACTCATGATCATTGCTTAGTAACCGTAGTATTTGCTGTAAAAAATGGAGATTACTTGTTCTGGGTTATGTTGATGGTATACCTAAACACAAGGGTCTCAAATATGTGTTTACTCAAAGGGGGTTGAATCTCCGACAAATAAGGTGGTTGGAATTGTTAAAAGATTATGACATAAGTGTTCTCTATCACCCTTCCAAGGCCAATGTGGTTGAGGATGCTCTAAGTCGTATGACCATGGGTAGTGTGTTTCATATAGAGGAAGCCATGAAAGACCGAGTGAAAGATGTTCATAGGTTGGCTAAATTTGGTTAAGGTTTGAAGAATCTCCTAATGGTGGTTTTATGGTCCATCATAACTCCGAGTCATCTTTGGTAGTTGAGGTGAAGTCTGAAGCACACCTTGATCAACCATTGAAAGAGTTGAAGGAATCGATTCTTGGTAAGCTTAAGAAGTAATTCTCCTTAGGGGCGGAATGTGTCTTGACGTGTCACATCCAGGGAGCACCCGGTAGAAGTAACATGGCTTACTATACATCTCGGAGGTCTTATAATAGCCCATAGTTATCATTCATCTCATTGTCACGGTAAATTTAGCGAAAAATTTAAAACTTTTCATAGCACATCATAGTTTAGAAACTTCACTTCATACAAATAAAATATCATAATACACATTTATACTCTTAAGTCTCTTCGTCATCTTAGACTCAACAACATTAGAGTACATAAGGGACACGACCCTTAAAACATTATACAAAACTATACAATATTTAATAACACTACTGTAAAGACATGACATTAGGGACGTAAGGATTCCTTTCCTTGAGCTTGGGAATCATCTATCAAGCTCTTCACCATTTAAGACATCCTTTAAGCAACCATACCCTACACTTTGAGTAAAATGTATATAAGAATGGGAATGGCACTAGAATGCACGAAGTATGCAACCAATGAAAAAAAAGCATTTTAAAAGGGACAGTCTTGTGAAATATTACGTCATGCATTTTGAAGTAATTTTCATAAAACCATTATACTATATTCATTTATTCTCATTAAAATAAGTCATATAAATATATCAAAGACCAAAAACATTACGTAAGATCATATATAGAATTTAACCATAATTGAGGTCACTTTATAGTGAACTCCTTTACCCTGATAGTGAGCATTCCTTTCTTTTATTCATTAACCTCCCAAGTAACCCACTAGTGATACTTTGTGCAATGCATTACCTAAAGTCCACAAGCAAAACATACATACAAACTAAAAAAGTCATCACGTATCCTCATAGGGGCATAATTTTAAGTCAAGGATCCATTGGGTTTACAATAAGCTACTTCAATTTGTAGATATTTTTACTTCTTTTAATATACATCATGATAAGACCTTGTTCATGACACCAATATTAGCCTACTAGCGCAATGTAAATGTGAATCCCCATAACAACACACATAGTTAGTAAACTCTTCATGAGACCACAAACATTAACACGGCATACATCAACATACAAGTAAAGAAAACACCTATCAACCTAGGCAATACCTTCATCATTAGTAATTATGACCAAACGTATGCATATATTACAAGACAACGTATATAGGCGCAAACAGCATTCATCACAACAAGTCGCCCAATAATACAAAGTCAAGCATGGACATAATAATCATAAACATTAGGTCACCTCTCTAAGATCTTCCTAAGGAGATACGTGTGCAATGTCTAGATGAGTTCATTACATCAACCTATCCTAAATAAACTCCCTTAAGTCATCCTAGTTTGGATCCTAATCATTTACTTCCATTGTCCATTTTACTTTAGGGAAACTATAGCCTTAACCGACACTAAGACCATGGGTGTTAACCTGGAATTTTGTGTTGTTGAGCCTTACACCAATAGAAGGTCTCCTCACCTAGACAAGGTAGAACATTAACATATATCCTAGCATTCTAAGTGAATTCACTTTTCTAGATCCTATGTGGAGAGAATACTTATGGATCTAAGATATAGGTATAATCCCTCTACATGCCATTTGGTAATTGGGGCCTCCTCTCATAAGAAAACATGGGTGAACCTTCCTCGAAAGGGAAGTCACCACCTCATGTGAATCCATAGATGAGTACTATCTAAGGGAAGTCAAAACTCTATAAGGAACGAATGGTGAATCTTACTCCAAGGGAAATCCACACCTCTCATTGTCAAGTTCACTTGGTGATAAGCTAAGTTCCCTTTATTGAAAAGACTTTATTACATTTTTTTCATAAAACATATGCTTAGGATATTCATTCCTCATATGATTATATCATATTGAAGCACCATTATAGTTCTAGAATAATCTTGTGCACACCTCTTAAGGTCTCCTCCATTTACTAGATCATCATTCATGAGTGCGTGTGTACTTATATGTGAGCAAACCTTTCACATAACATATAAATGGCACACATGTTCATATATTAATGCATAAGTGTTTGGGTGTAACTATATGAGAAATTCATTTATATCAACCCTCCAAGACACTATGCACAATCATATTTCATCATATCATAGTTCACATGCATACACTTTACATTCATAGTAATAGACACTAGTGAATATGAGAACTTCCTTTCATTTAGACACTGTGATTCTATACTACTTTTAAGCATGCATGAAATTTTAGTGTGTGTGTACATTGGTAAATCATGATCACATAATGTCTATCAAGAAATCATTGAGGCATCCAACCTCTTATACCATAATACATTTTCAAGCATAGACCACACCATACAGAATAGCATAGGAGACAAGTCAACATCAGATTACACTTAAGACTACTAACTTTTACTATTCATGCATTCACATAGGGGTACATAAGTAAGGGATTATTAAGCATTTTAAATCATCAATGGAAGCACCTATACTTTACCCTAACATAGATATACTCACGCTTATACAATAGTCATACAACCTAAATCACAACTAGAATAGGAATGTAGTCATAAGCTTCACATAGTGTGATCATCAAAACCACATATTCATATAATCATCACTTTTCCTTCAATACATAATACACATGTATATAATGACAATAAAGTAAACACCGCCACCATAAGTGGACCATACAACACAATGTCATACAAGGCTTCATCAACTACAATGCTATAAGGAAAGTCTATGAGATAATAATTCTTACCAATTTCTCACCCTTTGATCATCATTGATAAGTACACCTTATTTTTCAACAATTCATATATATTACAGTAGATATATGTACATTAATCATAAAATAAAACATGTACAAATCGCTACATCATACTATAACATAATACAAGACATCTCATATGTACTAGAAAGTAGAGAATCTTAGATCACTTACTATTATGCTTTACTCTTATTTCCATGTCTAGCATTCATAATATACCAATAATACCAACCTAAGGAAGTAGCTAAAGTCATATAAATGACTTTTAATCCATGCTTCATCAAACATAGAACTTAGATTTCATAATGTACATAAGATTATCAATCCATACACTAGAAGAACCTACATCATTTCATGTAGTTGCAATCAGCTTCACCTATTTGAATTCAACAATAAATTATAAAGAGGACAATGTTACAGTGAATCATAGAATTCCAAGATAAGCATGTTCAAATATTAATACCTTGATCCACATGAATCATTAAACATTAATTCATCATTAATTAACGTAAATAAGAGTAGATAATACACAATTCAACGTAAGAGAATCGCATCACAATGCCCATGCAAGGGCTAAATGGATTTAGGAAGGGACATGGGTACATCATTCAATTAGATTGAAAATAACTTTAAAACCAATACATTAACATCAATTAATAATTATTTAACCATTAAAAACGTTTTGATAAGGAACCCATGGCTAGATTAAAAGATTGAAAGACTAATCATGAAAATTCTTTTAAAACTTTGAGAAGAACTCTCCATGTGAAAGGTTAATTAGATATGAATGATCATCATAACTTTTTATAGTTTAAAAATTAAAAACTTGGTAATAACCCATGATAAATCCTAATCTACAACTGTTCTTGAGCTTAACAAACAATGGAGGTTTATAGAGAGAATTGGTTTTGGTGGAAGGTTTATTAAGTGAATGGGATTGGGAATGGTGTTCACGTGTTTTTGACCTTAAATAACCAAAATATTTAAAAAAATCAATTAGAGTCAGGTTAGACGTGTGCGTGGAATTTTCCATTCACTGCTTGAGTGGGCAGTGCGCAGGTGAAAGTTGCACCAGCCTACATCGACGGACTCGATCGACCGAGCGTTAGTCCATCGACGGGCCATTCCTTGTCCTCCGTCGATTGGGTCTGAGGCTTTTTAAATGGAAATCCCTCCAAGTCGTACTTAAAATCAAATGACCTCCCCCAACAGGGCGTCAGTCAACTAGAGGACGTGCATTGAGCTCATCGATTGACATTGCCAAGGCAATGTCTCGACAGCCCTTGGGTCCTCCTTGTGGGCCCTTTTGTGGAGACCTTTAAAAGTCGTACCTGGAAATTTCAAACTTAAATACAAACCTTAACAAGTTTTAGACCTCCCACATCAGTTTCACCCAAAACAAATACACGTAACAAGTCCAAACACGCTAGGCCCCATCAAGACACACTTGGACGTCTCAAGGGCTAACTTTCAAATGTGTTGGACGTTTGACCTCCAAACTTCAGGAAACTCCATATAATGTCTATTAACATCATTATAAATTATTTTACTACTTCATAAGATCATGACATACAAATTTAAGCACGTATAAACACATGATACACATAGGTTACTAATCGTCGAATGTCTTGGTCGTCCCTTGATGTTTGACATCCAAATCACCTCAAAATTTACACACTTGCTCAATACAATATTATAATCCATTATAGGACCTTATAACCTTATTAAGAACATGTTAGGATCTATACGCCCTAACTCATATTTCGCTCTTCATGAGGTATTAACGAAGGTTGTGTGTTCCCAATGTATATGGTTTGAGGAACCGGATCCTTGAGGAAGCTCATGGGTCCCGTTAATCAATTCATCTGGGTTTGACAAAGATGTACCATGACCTTAGAAAAGTATTTTGGTTGGAAGGTTTGAAAAAGAACTTAGCGGAATTTGTTGCTAACTGTCTAAATTGCCAACAAGTGAAAGTTGAAGATCAAAAGCCGGATGGTTTACTTAAAGAAACCAAGTTCCTACATGGAAGTGGGAATACATAAATATGGATTTTGTTGAAGGTTTGCCTCGGACAAGTAAGGAATATGACTCTATATGGGTGGTTGTGGATAGGTTAACCAAATCCGCTCATTTAATTCCCATCAACTTTACTTATTCGGTGGAGGATTATGAAAGAATCTTCATACATGAGATTGTGTGTTGCCATGGTATTCCGTTATCTATCATATAGGATCGGGATGCACCATTCACATCTACGTTTTGAAGGTCATTCCAAGAAGGGTGGGTTTGGGTACTATGATAAAGCTAAGCACCGCTTTTCATTCCAGACAGCTGGTCAAGTGGATCGTACTATTCACACCCCTGAGGATTTGCTAAGGGATTTTATTATTTACTTCAAGGGAAATTGGGATAAGCATTTTCCTTTGGTGGAGTTTGCTTACAACAACAGTTTCCATTCGTCCATACCCATGGCTCCTCATGAAGCCTTTTATAGTAGAAGGTGTAGGCCTCCTATTGGATGGTTTGAAGTTGGTGAGTCTTCTCTTCTTGTTCCTGATTTAATTTATAAGACTTTTGAGAAGGTTCACGTAAGAATAAATCTCCTACAAACAGCCTATAGTCGGCAAAAGTTTATGTCGATCATAGGAGAAGGGATTTGGAGTTTGAAGAAGGTGATAAAGTGTGTTTGAAAATTTCGCCTATGAAAGGGGTGGTAAGATTTGACAATACAGGTAAGTTGAGTCCTTTTTATGTGGGTCCCTATGATATGTTGCAAAAAGTTTGTAAAGATGCCTATGAGTTAAGGTTGCCGAGTGAATTGGCTTCGATTCATCTGGTTTTCCATGTTTCTATATTTATGAAGTGTATCGGTGATCCCGAGACTATTATTACTATTGATGGTCTTGGTGTAAAATATAACCTCTCTTATGAGGAAGTTACGTTTGAAAATCCTTGATACCAAAGTAATGAAATTGAGGAACAAAGAGGTGGCTTCCATAAAGGTGTTAAGGAAGAATCACCTAGTTGAGGGTTCAACATAGGAAGTCAAGGAAGACATGAAGTACGGTTACCCTCATCTATTTGATAACTAATATTAGTTGTTGTTAAAAATAATAAAAATAATGACTAAAAATTGACGTTTCTTGTTTTGTTGAATTCTTGCAAAATGTGCATTTTTGGTGTCATTGCAGCAAAGTTAAGTGAAATGTGCATTTCGACTTGAAATTTGCAATTTTTCTTGTTTCGTGTCATGTTGTGCATTTTGAAAGGGTGAGTCTTTATGAAATGACATGTAACATTTTGGTAAGTTAAGATTTGTCATAATTGACTCATATATGATATGTTGAGCTCTTGTAGTTGTTGCGAGAAGGAAATTCCTCATAATGTGATTTTGAACCTTATCTGTGGTAATTGCAGCTTTTGAATTGTCTTGTGTAAATTATATGGTTGATATTGTTATGTATTGTTGTTTGTTGGACTGCTAGTATTGAGTCTATTCCTTCCTTCAAAAGGGTTTAGTGTCATTCGGGGACGAATGTTCCTAATGAAACACTTCAAAAATCGAAGGTGTGTTCTACAGCCTAACATAAGTGTTATAAGGTCTATACACTGTTTTATGGTCTATTTTAATGAAAATAAGTCATTTAATAAGTTTAGAAACCAAAACGTCCAAGAATGTCCATCACATCCAGAAACTTGTTCAGGGGTTACTAGCATGCCTTAGCCTATTTGACTAACTTTTAGGAGTTGGAAAATCATGAAAATTGGTAGAAGGGTGTATAAACTGTATTTAAGTTGATTCATATTTTTAATCATTCGGGCACGACCCCCTAAGGGCAAACCAAGGGCCCTTGAGGAGGACCCTAGCATTTTGGGGTCAAAAAAACTGCCCAAACCAGTCTGCACAGATGAGTGCCATCAAAAGGAGTGTGTCAATCGACAGGGCATCGACTGACACCGTCTATGGTCACTTATACCAAATCCTAGAAGGGTAATTTTGAAAACTCTTTAACTTATCAACGGATGTGCAGCACGGAAGAGGGGACTAGTATTCGATTGTGGTGTCGTCTATGGGGACTGGTTTTCACTGCACGTTTTCACGTAATTTAATTAATTAATTGGCTTAGTTAGGAGGTTTATTAGAGGTTAGTAGAGGTATAATTAAGTTATTTAACCAACTATTCAAAATACTAACCTAATTAGACTAACTAAAACTCCCATAATTCCCAAACCCAAAACTCTCTTCCTTCTCTCTCTTCTTTCTCTCTCAAAGAAACCCCCATTGAAGACCAATCTAAGAGTGGGTTAAAGGATGCAAAGTTAAATCCTCGATCAATATTCATAATTAGTAGGGATTAGGGATTTATTTAACATTTGGAGACCTCTGTCGCAAAGGGTTCCCAAATCGATTTGCAAAAGCTTGGTTTTTGAAGGGGGTTTTCTCTCCAATCCGAAATAATTGGTGGGAATTATTTTTATAATTTATTTTGTATATTATGATATATTAACATGTATTATAACTTAATTATGATGTATCTTGATGAATTGGTCTAGCTTGTAGAAGGTCACATTTACCCTTTAACCCTAGGTTATGATCTTGATATGAATTGTGTTATATTGGTTTAATCGACTTGGTTATTTGTTAAATTACTTATATATGATGTTATTGTACTAATCATGAATTAATTAAGGTGATTTATAGTCCTACCATGCTAGTTCTTGATAGGGTGGTATAATGTTGAATTGAAATGTATTGACTATGGTTTGTGAGGTGTGTGGCTAAGATGTAAATGTTATATGTATTGTGAATGATTTACGAATGTGCGTTGTCATAACATGAAAATGTTAATGTGCTAACCTCACCTATATGAATTTTAATGAAAGGACAACACTCGTGCAATTTTTATTGAGGTATGATTATGATGATGTTTATACAACGTTTAGACCCTATGTCCTACAATAAGCTATGACTATTAACAAAGACATTAAAGACATTTCACAAACGGACTCTAGCTTAGCCAAACGACGGTGAACAAACAGTGAGGAGTGTCCTTCCCAAATTAGGGAATGTAGATCACTAATGTACTCTAGATTGGAGCGAACTTCACCGCTGAATATAAAACAGGGTCCCAACTTACCCTCCATTTTTGAACTCTGTTGGCACTATAAGAGACTAGATATGGATCTACATAGTTGCTATGTTCATGTTTTGGTACTACTTTGGCAAGTAGTCCACCTTATTTTGGTGTAGGATTCCATAACACCGAATTCCACATTAGCTCATATGGTCTATGTTTATTAGGGAAGGATATTCCCAAAAGTTAGAGGTATGGGACTCTACCTAAACATTGCACTAGTTAGCCTTGAGAGAAGTCTTAGGAGGTTGTTCTTATGTATGAATATGCTTATGATAGTATATGATATGTATATGATGAACTTCCAAATTGTTGATACTTTATGTTGATTAGTTTAACTTATGAATATGTGTTGTTCTTCATCGTTAAAGAATGATTATATGTACTCTCAGAATCCATGCTATGTGAAGTGGGATGTGGGTCATGATTCTTGTTTGGTTACTTGATTGATTAAGGTTATGGGGCTTTGCTTGGTCAATGCACTTGTTGCCTTGATAGGGGTTCATGGGTAATTGTATTGTTTTGGTTATGTTGAAATGTACTCTTATTCATGCTTGTTGTTATTATTACTTGATGATAGAGTTACTTGGCTATATATTTAATTATATGATATGTATGTTGTCTTGACTATACTTGATATTGTTTGTCTTGTGATGTACTTGTCTATGAGTTAATGAACATGTCCTATTCGTTGGTATGGTCTTGTTGAATGTGCATAAAGGTTTTAAATAAAAAATGCATACTTATTCAAATGTCTCTTTCTTAGTATGATTTCAAAGTATGTGTTCATATTGTCTCATACTTAGTACAAATGGTGTACTAACCCCATTTCTTCGTTTTTCCCAAACATTTTAGGTTCTGGTCGTTGAAGGGATTTCGTAGACGACATTGAAGAAGACCTGAAATTCTTGATCATCCGTGTTGGGTAGGTCCGCTCTTTCCAAAGGAAATGCCACTATCAAGCCTATCATGTTGCTTTAGTTTTTAGACTATTATTTTCTTTCCTTTGAATTTAATATAGGGAAATTGCATGACCTATAGGTGGTATTTATTGTATGATGTAGGGATAGGCCCCAATGTGATTATACTCTTATTAGATGGTTATGAGAAACACAACTATTCAACACTATATTTATAGATTATATATAATATTATTAATATATATATAATATATATATAAGTAATATATAATATATATATTTATAAAATACATATAATATGTGGCAATAAAGTAAAGGACTCAGTATATTCCTCTACGAAGGGTCTATGTATACTCGATATATAATCTATTATAGTATGTAGGGTCTATGTTAAACCTCAAATGTAGGAGTTAGCTAAAAGTTTTAAATTTCTGACTAAAATGTGACCTATGAAATGTAATGAGTAATCTAAGAGGCTAGCATTAGTCCACAGAGAGGACGACGACGCCGGTTAGATTTAGGGGGTTTTCCCGAATGTGACAGGAGGCTTTAGTATGGGTGCCATACCTCCCTTTACTCCACCACTTGCTTCATCCGTGGAAAGTATGAAAATTGCAACTCTTACTCTATCAATCTGAGTTCAACTGTTGGATTAAGTGTCTTGCTTCTATATGCATAGTTTTACTCTAGCACTCTTGTCTTGTAATATTTTCAGAGACATTAATGATGTTCTTGTGTTATTTGCTACTATTTTGGCAGGACTCTAACTAGCAAATTAGAAAAGGCAGAGGGGTTCTAATTCGAGCGACATCATTGTCCATTCTTCTTGGTCGTGGTAAACTTACTAAAATGCTTTATTTTCTCCTTTATTCAAATGATGGATGCTCCTAAGAATCTCTTACTTTACTTCTTTGAGAGTCACATTATTAACTACTCACACTCATAATATCTCTCTGTTGGACAATCATGAATTCGTTGAACTTATATATTAAAAGTTCCTATCTGAGAGGATGGATGTGGGTGTACAGGCTGGCTGGGTGTACTATTTATTCGCGTAACATTGGATGTAGAGTTTTGTGTTCATTTTTTTTTAAAAAAAATATCTTGGTCATGGGTATTCGTGTAGATTAATTCATCGGAAATGGAATCTAATATCAACAAGGTTTTAATGACCCTTTTCTAGAAAATTTAAAAAGTTGGACTACGAATAACACAACAAGATTATCTGGTGATTATAATTATTGGAAGCATGAGACAGGTGATCGGAGGTCCTCTGAGTACCTACTCTACTCGACTTCTTTCTGTTTGTTTGGTGATCGGAGGTCCTCTAAAGACCTACTCTACTCAACTTCTTTCTGTTGGTTTGATAGGGTATTCTCTTAGGCCCATTCCTTTTGTTGGTTATAATACACATCTCCTGAAACAAATTGATTTATTCTTTGCTATATTGATGGTATGGGTGCTCATGTAGTTTTGAATATAAACATCTGTGCGCCAGCAAAACTAAAAACAATGATATAGTTTAGGTGTGTTTTAAAAAGAAGGATATTCAACCTCATGCTCTGATACCGAGTTTGTCACATCCCAGAAGTACTCCCTAGACCCAACCGACGTCATTTTCCTCGAAGAGGACTAATACTAGCCTCTTAGTATTGGTCATTTCATTTCATAGGCTAAAAACGTAGAAAATGTAAAACTTTTCATGAGGTTTACTTAGACCTCTTGCTTATAAATAATATATTATAGCGAGTATACATAGATCCTTCATATAAGAAGAATGAATAGTCTTCTACTTTTATGGAACGTATAATGTAAGTTAGATAACATTGTCTTAAAATGGATGTCTCATATTAAACCATCTAATCAAGAGTATAACAATTAGACCTAGCACATACATCAATACAAATAAAGCCACATATAGGCTATACAATCTTTAGTACTCAAATTAAAGAGAATGAACAAAGTTTCTTTAAGAGTAATCAACATACAATGGTAGAAAGTGGCATTGTCCTCGAAGTGGTGAGGACCAACTTTGAGAATGAGGATCCAAGCCTTCTTCAAATGTCGTCAAACCTCACAAACCCGGAACAAAAATGTTTAGGAAAAGGGGAAACTGGGTTGTTAGCACATACATGTGAAATAAGTATAAGACCATATGCAATACAATATAAAACTCATCTAAAAAGCAGACATTTCATATTAAAGCATTCGATTAGTTTGGACCAAACACCTTATGCACATTCAAGAACCAAGTGCACGTCAATAGTACATAGTCATAAGTAGACCATGTACAACACAAGACCAACAATGCTAAGTTCTAGTCAAGTCAACATGTTGGTCACATAATTAAGCACATAATCAGAAACAACTATAGCATTCTAGTTAAATAAAATCAACAAGGCAGGTATAAGAGTTCAGAACATTCCATAACCAAAGCAAGACATTCTCATGAGCCCCTATTAGTCAACTAGTGCAATGGACAAGTAAGGCCCCATAAACCTAACTCAACAAGTAAACTCAAACAAGAACCATAATTAATGCCCACTACACATACTATATCATTAATGTAAACATCACTCACCTCTAACATATTCCAAACAATAGAGACCAAACTACCTGTTCACCAAGTGAAAACCGACATCACATAAGAGTCATTTAGAGTCATTAAACATGTCAGATCAACTATACCAAACCTTTACGTTATAAGCATGTAATCATATAGAACCATACTTCTAAGACTTCCCTTTCAAGGACTAAACTATTGACGTGTATATATAGCGTCCATACCCCTACCTAGACTAAGTCACACCTTGAAGTCATCTTAGTTAGATTCCACTTTTACTTCATTTACTTTCGGAGGAACTCTTTACTTAACCGACATAGGCCACATGGTCCAATGTAGGAATTTGGTGTCTGGAACCCTACACCGAAGGAAGGTGGACTCCTTGCCAAGGTAGAGTCCAAAACATGAACGTTAGATCTACGTGGATCCCACCGAGCTAATTTCCTTGGGCAACATAGTTCAAGAACTAGGCAGAATTAGTGGGACACTTTTTATCCTAAATGCAATATAGTCTCCAATATCATGTGTAACATTAGTTGCGCTCGGTGCTAAGCTAAAGCCCTTATCAAAAGGTCCTCTATTAATAATCATAATTTTTTTGGTCATTAGGGTCTACACCCTATATAGTCATCGTCATTATCAATAGGAATTGGCATCAGAACCACCTTTCATTAAAACCACTCGTATTTTGATATTAGCCAATTAGAATCATTATATCATAGTAAGAACAGAGGTACTTCATCACCAACCTTATATCAATACATCTTAAGCATAATCATACAATCACATAATTTAAGACAATTCAATTCAAAATCATACCAACCCTAACCAATATTATCATAAGGAATAAATAATGCACTTCATCACTAAACACAATTAATGATAATTGAAGTAAAGTTTTAGCTCACTAGGACTTACCCCAATCTCCTTCACAAAGCATCCTCAATGTTTTACCACAACCATACAATTCAAACCAAAAAAATGGTGTGTGTAAAACATCATCAACTCAATAGTACTTAAGACAAATAATAAAGTCAATTGAATCCAAACTACACAACAATTCATCACTAGTTCATATTCTCGGGTTGAGGACTTAAGTCAAATTCATGGTCTACTCGACAACCTAGGTTAATTAATAAAGAAATAGATTATTTTGATTACAATACATCATAATATACTCATAATTATATAAATAAATCATAAACAAAGCCAATTAGAGGATCAATTTCGTAATAGAAGAAAACCCATCTAGAACTCTTCTTTTTAAAATCAATTTTGAGGAACCCTTTGGGGAAAGGAATCCCAAATGTGAAAGGAATCCCATACCTTACTAGTTGATGAAGTTTGATGGAGAAAATACTCCTCCTTGAAATCCTAGAAACCTCCTTTGCTTGGTCTCCTATGGAGTTTCTTTGGGAGAGAGAAAGAAGAGAGAAGGGAGGGCAAATGGGTTTTGGGAATTATGATAGTTAGATTTAGTTTAATTAGGTTTGGGGTATTTGTAGGAGTCATTAACTAACATAATTAGGCCTCCTTTAACCTCCAACTAATTAACTAATTGAATTAATTAAAACGAAACAGCAAAACAGGGACCTGACCTACAAGACACCAACAGACAGGTCGTAGGTCAGTCAACGCCCTTGCCCCCTTCTGTCCTGCACACCCGTCGTTGGTGTTACAGACTGGTCGAAATGTACCATTAGCTAAAATTAATATGATGTGGTCGACGGAGGCAATCAAACCCCGTCAATTAATCTACGCCTCGTCGTTCGCAACACGTAGGTAGACACTGCCTCCATGATAGCTTTTGGCCAAATTTGAAGGGTCATCCACAAGGACCCCTTTAATGGTACTTGGGAAATTTTACCTGGACGTTTCATGTATAAGCGAACTCTAGTACGTGTTAGAAACCTTTCCACTAAATTTCATAATTTTTCAACTCTTAAAACATTGTAAAATAACTAGCACCTCTTTGAACTAGTTTCGGGACGTCATGGAGGTTCCTTGACGTTCTGATTCTAAAACCTCCTAAATGACTTATATCCATTATATTTGACCTTAAAAAAATGTTATATCTCTTAGAATCTTATGCTAGTCTCTATATTAGGCTTTAGACTTCCGTAGTATTGCATATAGGTCGTGGTAGTTGCCTAGAGTTCCATGCCCTTATGCCATTAATGTTATGTTGTACTAGAAGATAAAACTAAAGAATGAAATTAATTTGTGGTACATTGAGAAATGTTAATTAATGATGTATATGTCAAAGTCGATGTTTGTAACAGGTGAATAATTCTGGAATGTATTTCCATAAGATGCAATGGACCGAGAAGACCTTGTGAATATAGTGGGAAGACCAAAAACCTAAAGACCTAGGGAAAAAGATGCAGCAGTTAATAGGGATAATGAGTGGGCTCACTAAAGAAAAGGAACTAAAATGACATGTAGTAAGTGTTGTGAAAAAACTCACAATGCAAGAACATGCAATGTAAGAACATTACTCATTTACATATCTCAATGTTATTAGCACTATGTTGTTAACTGCACATAAACATTGTATTTTCAATTTGTTGAAGGAGAACAAGGGGTAAAATTAAATAGAAAAAAGGGCAGAACTAAGCAATAGTTTAAAGGCGAACTTGAAGAAGAAATTGAAGAAGCCCATGGGAAAAATTATGATGTCAAACCCTTGACCAACAAAAGATGTAAATACCATTTCATGCCCACACCTGAGCGGTCCCAACAATAGTATGAACCCTTTGGGCATTCTAGAGAGCCTGAAAGTGATCCAGATATAAGGCCACAAGTCATATATGAAAATCACACAAAAGTAAATATGAGGATGAATCAACAAAGAGAAACTGGAAATAAAGTTTTATCTTTTAGGGGTGATGATGGTGGAATTAGTGAGCCTAAATACATGCCTTACTCACCTACTAAGATCACTATGAAAGCAAAAGAAGGTGTCACTGGCAATCACCTGGAAAGACAGAGACAGAAGATGTTAGGAAAATTGAAGACAAAAAAAGCTAATGGAAACCTCATATTTGAAGTTTTCTATTGAGTGGAAAAAGTTTTTCTACTTTTGTTTATTATTGCTTGTAATTGGCAACATCAAACCAATGCACGTGTTTTTATTTTGGAGTGAAGTCGGTAGATGCAAAACAATGAATATGTTTTTTTTATTTTGGGTTGAAGTTGATAAATGCAAAACAATGAATTCTTATGTTTATTTTGGGTTGAATTTTATGTATCCCAATCAATGAATGCTTATCTTTTTTGTTTAACCTTGAAGTTAGTATTAAGATATTAAGTTTGGTGACGCATTAATTTTTTCATTATTGTCCAGATTTTAGTTATTTATTTAGAGTGTTTACTTAATGTTTTGTAATGCATTTCTTATTATTTTTGGGTTGATTTTGGTGATGATTTTCTTACTTGTTACTGTCCAAATTTTCGTAAGGACACGAATGTTCTTTAGTTATTATTTCGAGTAAGATTTTTATTGCTGCTTATTATTAAGTTGGTAGTGCATTATGGTTCAAGTTTTAGTTAGGCAGGTGAACATATACTCACCTCTCTATTATAGAATATTCAGTGTTTAGTAGTTCCTCTACATGCCCTTAATTAATAGTTGTTGAACATGTATTCATCGGGGAAGTCCCTTTTAGGCATACTGAAGTTATTGCATATGTTTAATACGGATATGGATTTTCCTCAACGTGCCCAATTCAATATGGTTAAGTGTATCTTTACCCCCTGACAATTATAGAACAATTATATTATTTCAGGGACATACGAGAGTCCAAATGAACATGATGATAATCATATCCACTTTCTGTCAACATAAGATACAATGAAAGGAAAATCTATATCCAGATTGACAAAGGTAAAATGACCAGTAATGCAAGATGAGTAGTTGATGAAGATATATTGTTTTCACCTATAGAACTACTCTCCATATGCATAATAAATCATTCAAACTCCATATGTACTAAAACATCATTACAAAATACAAGTTTCATAATACATAACCTTGTAATTAAAACTCCATAAATCCTAAAACAACAAACATTCAATTCATCATCGATTCCTAAAGTGTTGGTGTTGTTTATCTTGTATTCCTAAGATACTAAGAACAAAACTTCAAAGAACTTTGTAAGACGCAACAAAGTTGAAGAATAATTTGACAACTAGAAAGTTACACTAGTAGAGAAAAAAGAACCAGAAACATATAAGAAAAAATATATGAAATATTGTTCTTGAAGAAAAATTGTTGTCAATATGTTCTTAAAGAATTTTACTGAGTCCAACAAACTTTGTAGAAAAAAGAAGTTACCAAAGTTTAATGAATCGGAGAAGAACATAAGAACATAAATTATTTCCAAATCTAAAATCTCTAACACATACAACAATTTGGAAAAACAAAAAAAAAGATCAAACCACTTAATACACAGTATCCCTATAAGGAAATTTTTCGCCACTAGTATGCGAGGTTGAATTTGGATTATGTCCTCCCAGGATAGAATAATCTCAATCACCAGTGCATTGATACCCAAAACGCTGGTATCAGCGAGCCACTCAACGGCAGTAAAGTACACTTAGAATACTAGATTTAGTAGTAGCAGATTAAGTCAAGAATTAAATTTTTAAAAGGAGAGGAAATCCCTCAATTTATAGAAAACAAAGGGTAGTGCGAAAAGATTCTTACTGTACATTACCGAAAAGGTCACAAACCTTTGGAAAAATCACAATCTTTCAGAAAGGTGACAACCTTTCATCTAAGTCAAACATCTCATAAAAGTCACAATATTTCATTTAAATCCACAAACTTTTCATACAATGTCACACATCCGGTCATATACACACTCACGGCAACTCTCCCAAATTTCATTCACACCCTTTGAACACCAAACAACCCACAATAAATGGGATTTACCTGATTCGAAGACAAATGCATTACAGTCCATATATGTGTTTACTTTACAATGAAAGAATTAATGCATCGCGTTAGTGTAGGTTTTCCTTGGACTTTGTCTACATAGTTAAAAATTTGTTTTGGAGATACACTCGGTCAATCAGTAGATGTGGCATCCATCTCTTGATACCATCAATCTTGGTTGCCTCTTCTATACCAAAACGCCCATAGTTCACACACAAACCTACACCAATTGAGTGTAAGATGTTCTCACGGTTGTGTGTTTCAGCCATGAATACCTCTTGGTTTCATGAGTGTTATACCGAGAATAGGTATTGATAAAAAAAAATTCTTTGAATCGATATACCACATTACACTCATAGGGTGATTTATAACGTGTTATAGGGCGTAGATACCACTAATTGGTCAAATCTGTCAAAGTAGCAAATCATAACAAAAACTAAGCTTAGTAAACGCATAACAACTTACCCCATAATGTTGTATCCTTGTTCCTAAGCATTGTCTTCATTTTGAGAATAAATTGAGTTTGTTGACAATGTTGAACCGTTACTAGAATGTTGTTTTTCTCCTTGAATCTAGCTCTTGGGATAGAGTTACTGACATGATGACTTGTCCTAATATGTAAACTCATTACCTTTGATGATATTAAAATTTTCTCTCTAGTTAGGCCTTTTGTAAGTGGATCCGAAACATTATCATTTGACTTTAAAAAGTTAATTCTTAAAATTTCACTAGAGAGTAGCTTTCTAACGGTATCATGTATATGTCCTACGTGACGAGACTTTCAGTTATACATCATGCTTCATGCCCTAACTACTGCATCTTGGCTAACAAATTTTATGCATATTAATGCCAATGGTTTCTTCAAAAAAATAATATCTATCATGAAATAAGGAGTCTTTCAGCTTAATCATCGATCTTATCTAGAGCACCTAGCTTACATATCATTGTAGAACTAGTGATACATGTCCTTTTGGAATATTTCAAAGAGATTCCTTCTCTACAAAGATAAAATACATATCCGCTCGTGGATTTTACTGCATTGTGTCGGGCCAATTGCCACATCACTATACTTATTGTTAGATATTGTTATGATTCAAACTATAGTTTTAAGTATTTCCCCCTTTAAATACCCACACCACTCTTTCATTGTTATTAATGAGTTTATGAGACTAACTCGTGAATCCGAGCTATGTTCAGTTATAGGCAAAATTCTATAACCATGGAACGCACAAAACTTAATGATAGTACATCATACTTTTCAATACTCGAGAACAATCATATTGTGAGTCAATTTCACTTTCACTATTTTGAAAAGCAAAGCTCACACTTACTGAAGACCTGCTAATATTGAAATTCAAATATTAGAACTAGTCAAGCACCTTTTCAATGCAACGAGGCCATGAAAATGCCAAAAATTATGGAGTTCTAAGGATTCTTATTCTTAAGATCGCAACAGGAAAACCAAGAATTTTTATTTCCAAACTTTTTTCTAGAATTTATATAATTAGTGTCTTTATTGATTATCAAATTCTTCCTCCAATTCTCCATTCAAGAGAGTAGTTTTCACAATCATTTGATGAATTTTGAGATTATATTCCACAACTAACACAATTATCATCTAAATGAATACGTATCCAGTTAGTAACGTTTCACGATCAGGGAGCACCCTCTAGAACTAACATGCGTACATGACCTCTCGGAGGTCTTATACAAGACCATATTATTCAATGCATTGTCATATATATTCAGCGAAATATTTAAAAATTTTCATAGCAAAACATAATGCTAGAACGTCACTTCATATGCATAAAATGTGTCATTAGTCATTAATTAGAAGTAGGTTCTTTGCCATTCTTAGACCTCACACATAGAATAAAATAGGGACAGACCCGTAACAACAGTTTACAGAATATTCTAGACTATTGCATAAACTTTTAAAACTCTGAGATGAAATCCTTGATCTTAAGGATCCCTTTGAGTTTGGAAAAATATTCCATTCACTTTCCCTGGGGTGTTAATATAACCCTGTTATGCAAATAGCCATTGTAGTTTCCACCTTCATGAGAAGCATTGGGCGACTATCTTGTTTTTTTTTAAGGGGACACTTGACATGAAGAAGCTACACTTTCCCTTTAGAATGGGACACTTCTCATTGTCATGTTCAGTCGTTGCTAAGATAACTTTTAGTTTTAAAAGCCTTAGTCTTTATCATACATTATCATAAGAAGGGTGTCCTGATATTAACCCTTTATATACCATATATATAGCTAATAGGTAAGTGTGAGTATTTCCTTTCATCAAACCAACGTCATGTCGAGGAATCTGATTTCACATAAATCATACATATGTTACTAAAATATAGTTTAGAGTACAGTTGAGGACACATTTCAAGAGACTCTTTTATTATAGTATCTAACACTCCTTCATTCATACATTCATGTGGGTGTAAATTACATTGGACAAGCTTCAGTATAAACATTTTTAGACATTTATGATAATACTTCATTTGTCACAAAGTGACATCAAACAGTATCCTTGTAAGATGCATAAGAGGATCACTCTAATCCCTCATAATCACACCATTTTTCCTTATTCTCATTATTACATCATTTTCTAGATGTAATATAAATTCGTAACTGAAGTACATAACCAAAATCACCCTAGAAAACTATCCTAACAAGGTACCACTGGGAATGTATTAGGTGAAGTCCCGTACCCAGACCTAAACAACACTCCTATCAAATGATCCTAGTAATAGCATATCTCATAATGCATTCCATTCATTTGACATTATGAAAACATATAATTTATAGTCATACGTTGGAGTTGTGTATTAACATATGTTATCAGACCAACCTAAAGAGCCGAGAAAAATTTTACTGGACACCACCCTTCCTAGGATCCACAATACATATGATACCCCTCAAGAATAAACAATTCACACATACCAGTATAGGACTATAGCAATACCACATATTATCATACGAGACAAGAGCCATACTTCAAATCTTTGAATAGAAGGAACTCCTAAATGAGAGACCAATATTCAATAGGTGGGATAGGTGGGGGTCGATCTAGAAGGGAAACTATCACAACCAAAACATTACCATACACCCAACCGTAACATAATCATTCACATGTTCATTAATATTAGAGATACACATAGACTCATGAACTAGAATGGAGGGATATTGCACATAATTCATAGGGTGTCATATAACCAAACCTAGACAATACATATATAAGTTTTTCACAGGCATGATCCCAAAAACTACCAGAGTATCTCGACAAGAACGTAATACCCACACCATAAGTCGACCATACCACATAACATCTATTACAAGACTATAACTAGGAATTTAGGTCAACTTACCAATTCTCAAAACTATGTTAACCATTAATCAGTTCTAAACAATTCATAATCAATTGACATACATAGAATTAGGATTAAGCAATACACTATAAGCTAATCACAATTGAATCATTATCTAATCAATATCACACGACTCATAATATATCCTAAATTGATATATTAAGGAGATCATAGGTTCTTAATGGGATTGGATTGAAAATCATCATAAAAGATTTTATTAGAAATTATTAATCATTGGAATGACTTTGAAATCATTTTGAAAGAACTCATGGCCTACCGATTTGAATATAGAAATTTTTACCTTAGCATCAAATGAAAACAACCTTGATGAACTCCTTAGATGAAAGTTTAACTAAGGATCACGGGTACCATACTTAATAGAAGCGAAGATAACATTGGAGATTTAAATCCCATTCAAAATTTCCATCTTCGAGCTTGAGATTGAGTCTGGTCCGCCCAATGGAGGTTTACGAGTATTTGGAAGCGACATAGAGTTTTAGATTTTTGATTTCATTGGATATTGGGGTTTTACTTTAGAAAGGGGTGATCATATACATAAAACATTTACCTTACATTTGCAATCCAAAAGGCTTACCAAAATACCCCATTTTATTGTAATTTTAGACATGTCAAAACTTGGACTTTAATACGCCGCAAATCTGATCTGGGACGTTGTTGTGTGTCGTAGAGGCAACTCAAAATTATGCATCACAATTTTGTAGACAGTGCCTTGCCTTGTCAGTCCCCGCGACTTTGGACGGAAGGGGTGAGTTCAGTGCTCGCAACGCGGGACTGACCTTTCATATGTCTCCTTGTTCTGCGTGCTGGCGTTGGGATGCTTCCTCGCAACGTCTGGGTCCTACTCAGGACCTTAGGGTGGTGGCACTCGGAAATTTTGCTATCCGAACTGTTGACCCGTAAAATGTTTATTATACATAGGTCACCTCTAGTTCAGGACTCCCAAACCAAACTCATAAAAAACAAGTTACACATACAAGGACACACGACAATACAACTGACTAGTTTTTGGATGTCTTGGTCGTCGTTTGACGCTTGAAATCAAACCTCATCAAACAAACTTTAACAAGTTGTGACATACCTAATAAGAAAGTTATTAACTCTTTAAGTCACATGTGAGGCTCTAGATACATTAGTTCATTTTGAGAGTCCTAACATGACGAGTAAGCGTCGAAAAGATCAAGACCTTATTTTTGTTTAAAAACCTGACAAAAACGTCTTCTATAATTTTAAAAAGTTTCATCGAATTTTATTTCCTTATCGTGAGGGTTCACTTTGAACCCAAATGTTTATTTGTAGAAAAGAATTTTAACTTTCCGAAGATGATTTGCAAGATTGTATCAATAATTAAAAACAAAACTACCTGAAAATGGATAGCGATATTTATGAACATGGAGAGTCTTACAGAAGTCAGAAGAAATGTTACAAACTCAGATTTTTGAAGAATGTTTCCCGTTCTTTTACAATTACTACCCTCCTGATCTCTTATTAAGTATTTTCT
This sequence comes from Solanum habrochaites, assembly GCA_027704765.1. Taxonomy (NCBI): domain Eukaryota; kingdom Viridiplantae; phylum Streptophyta; class Magnoliopsida; order Solanales; family Solanaceae; genus Solanum; species Solanum habrochaites. The sequence goes on along the minus strand of JAKWJA010002489.1, from coordinate 43,636,647 downwards.
CATATTTTTCCCTTCAAAGATTGTTTAGACCTTAATAGAATACTGAAGTCTAATTTCAGTTCAATCTTTAGGTCTTTATTTCTCCTTTTGGGATTAAGCACTGGACCGTTTCACCTATTTCACTCCACCACACTTTGAAAACAAAAATCAAGTTGGATTTTCTTCCTTTACTTTTCACATAATGAATAGATTGTGTCCTGACAAACAAAACTTTTTCGTGTTTTCTTTTTGAAAAGATAAAACTTTTTGTTATTCCCTTTTGCATTAATGATAATTTTCTTCCACACAAGTCTTGTGGTGAACCTAAACTTGTAAGAAATGCAGCCATCATTTCCCTGAAAGTTTGTTTTTTTTAATCAGATTGAGTTTTATAGGGCAATAGTTTGATGGATAATTCCACTTTTCAAACATATTTCAAAAAAAATGAGATTTATACTCTCCATACCTATAACTTCTTATCTTATTCCCAACATATTTTAAACTTCGATATTATATTGTCTTGATGTTATTTTTGCTTCCTCCATAGAATTTAGAAAGTAGACATAGCCGTTTCTAAGACAATTGTCAATAAAAGTAATAAGATACTTTTTTCACCAGGAGATGGTGTTGACTTCATATCACAAATGTTAGTGTAAATCAATTGAAACAGATTAAACATTCTCTTCAATATACAGTCCTATAAGAGGCGTAGGCAATTTACGTGTGGACACCAAACTCTTGACATATTTATTTGTTGCACTCGGCGTTCGACTAAAGTCTTTTTTAGAAACGTGATCTGTATTCTCCTTACAAGATTTTGTAATTGACATGTCACTAAAACCTATACGCGAGTACATTTTTCTCACAAATATTTTTTTTCCGAAAAATATGTAGCTTTTGTTGATAAAAACATATTATTAGAGTCATCACCTGTCAAAAGGTACGAATAAGAACCTTTTCATAACTTTCAATTTGATTTTATGAAACTTCTCCATGAAACAACGTTTCTTGGGTGCAAGACTAGAAAGTAATAAAGTCCCAAATACTTTGCTTTCCAAAAAAGAGAATATGAATATTCCAAATTTACAACGTCTATGGTTAGTTGCTATAGTTGTAGGACATTTTTTCATGAAATAAATCACAAACATTCGGAGTGCAACATTTTCATCAAATGAACAAAATGTGTTTGAACAGTGTATTATATAATTGGTAGTTTATATAGTTTTCCACCCATACTAGTAAAAGAGAAACTCAATAACAAAAATATCAAATTTACTCCAAGAATATTGTGGGTCTAACATAATATTAAAGTATTACTGACTTTCATATTAAATATTATCTGAAAAACCTACTTATGTAGGACACCACCCTTCTTAGGATCACAATACATACATATCCCTCGAGTCATAAAAGACTCACACATAAAGTATTAGGGACTATAGACAACATACTCATATTATATAATAGGAAACAAGAACATATTGAATCTTTCAATAGAAGACTCCTACCATGCATAAGATCACACAGTCGTATAGGGGTACATAGGTTGGGGGTCATTACTACGCATGGTTCTTCAACAACCCAACATGAGACCCATACCTAACCCTAACATAATCATTAACATGATTAATAACATTATCATCACACCTTGATCAGAGCTAGATGGAAGCAATAGGCACATTAAAGTCAACTATGATCATATAACACACTTCACAAGATGATAGATGATATATACTCAAGATTCCATAAAATAGTGCTCCAAAGGGTTTCCATATATACCAACAAGTTTCCATAACTATGTTTCCCCATAGGACCTAGCTAGTAGATCCACCTAATATGATAAAAAGATACTCATGTCTTACCTTGGTAAGTAAGATACCCGCTTTTGGTGTGAGGGGATGACATCGGATTCCATGTTTGGCTTACATGGTCTTATTGTCGGTTAAGGCTAGGATTTCCGTAAAGTAAAATTTATAATGAATGTAATGTAATGAGCCCTAACTATGATAACCTAAGGGAAGTTGCTTACTGTAGGTGAGAGTACGAGACTTTACCTATGCATTACACAAGTAGCTCCTGAAGGAAGTTCCAGAAGGTGTTAAATCTGTATATGTATATGTAGATATCTTATATGCAGACATTATTGTATCGACCTAGTTGTAACATAATTAGCATGTTATGAGTCCTATAGTGTCTATATGATGAAGTCTTACCATATATGCATAATGTTAGTATTATTGATTATATGATGAGGTCCTAGCTTGAATATGCATGATGCTAGTGTTACTTGAAATATGATGAAGTTCCTACTTATGTATTTAGTTGATTATGGTTGTCATGTTGACGTGTGTGGTAAATAATATGCTTATGGTCCCTTTGTGAGTTTACTAAGTATATGTGAAGTTATGGGACTCACAGTACATACATGTAGGCTTTGATTGGACAGTGATTAAGCCATTATATGTATATGAAATGAAGTCTAAGTATGTTTAGGTTGGCTTTTGCCTTACTATGATTATGTTGGAAATCATGACTTGTATGTTGTCTTTGAATGAGTCTTATATTTTGTTTATGAATTTGTGTTGTGTTATATATAAAATATGTGTCTTATGATATGCTATGTTTTCATGAAAGCCTATGTTTGAGTTAATGAAGGTTATGTGAATGTTCACCTTGGTGACCTTAATGTGATGCTTGAATGTGGGCAGTGAAATGGGACACTTTCATGCTTTTCACCAAGTATTACCAGAGGGTTGTTTGGGTGTGAGAAACTTACAGTAAAGGCACTATTATGTTATGAATATGATGAATATGTATTAAATAAAATATGTGGCTTTATGTGGTGTTATGAATAGTGTCCATCCCTATATGGAGTATATGAGATATGTTTTGCTTATTGTATCAAGGTTTCATGAAGTTTTACTAAAAGACATGATGCATGGTTTTCTAACCAAATGTCCTCTTTAAATGCATATTCTTGCTTGATTATCATGCCTAGTGCATTCTTGTACTAACACCATTATTCTTCACCTTTTTACACAAAGTGTTGATTATGGATGCTTAATGGATTTCTCTAAGGTTAAGGTCATGATATATGTTTCCCAAGCTCAAGAAATGAATCCTTACGATTCACAGATTGCCTTTCCTAGAAACAAGTTCATTTGAAACTAGTGTTTCTTCTGAATGAATTGTAATACTTTAGAGACTTGTGCACGTGAAAACCAGGTTTTGGGGATGGTTTTAAGTGATTGAAATTTTTTTGCATATTATTGTAATGGTTGAGTTTTAGACTGACTTGTCTTTGTAGGATAAGACGAGTGCCATCAGCTCATTTTTGGGTCATGACAAAATAGTATCAGAGCCTCAGTTCATAGGTGTCACGTGTATACAAGTTGAGTCTAAGTAGAGTCTCGAGGATCGGTACAGAGACATTTGTACTTATCTTCGAGAGGCTATAGTCACTTTTAGAAAAAATAATCACTTCTATAATCTCTGTCGTGCGTACTTCGTCAAGTTTTGATTCTTATCGCTTCACTCGATTGTCACTCATTTATGTAATGCCTCGTGTTGTGTAATCCTATTGGAGATGTTGGTTTGGTCGGTTGTATTGGTTGAATGTTTGATTTGGTACTAAGGTGAAAGTGATAGACTATGGAAAAAAATGTGTGGTCAGATTTGAAATGTTCAATTTGAAAGAGTTGAGTTAGGTGATGACTCGATGAAACATTTTTTTTATTTCTACATGATGAGGTTGAACAATGGTCTAACGGACTTCATAGACGTATTGTATTTTCTAAGTTTTTGGTTGGATAACTAGATTTATGGTGTCATATTGATAAAAAGGTTTACTTAGTGATGATGGCAAGAGCTAGAGTCGTAAATGAAAAGAATTAGTGTACTGTAGTTTGGTCTTTAGAAAAAAATGTGATCGAGACAAGGATATTATGAGATTGTAGAGTCCAAAAGTTGTATCTTCAGAAAGAGTGATAATGAAAATAAGCGACATGGAGTTTCATCTATATGCCTCTGATTGATTTTGATAGTTTTGGGGTTCATTTCAATTAAGTAAAAACTATTGGATTTGTTTGGATAAATAATAAAACCTAAAAACAGGTGTGTTATTGTCCAACTCGAGGATACTTATAAAGTTTTTTTTATGGTTGGGTTGGTAGTGAGTAGACTAAATTTATTTTAGACAAAAGATATGGAAACGTCGATGAGAGGACGATCAATGAAAATTTAAGAGACGTAAATTCATAAAAAAATTCAAGGTATGAGGTACTGTTGATAGATAAAAAGATTGGGTTACACAGTTGAATTTGAAATTCAAGTTTTTCATGGTGGGTTTAGGTTTGTAGTCGTAGGTAAGGTAAGAAATGATCTATCTCATCGAATATTGAGCGTTTGAGATGACTTGTATATGTTTTGTGTCATAATTGTGTTATTTTGATTTTAAAAGAACCTAAGAAAAGGTTTCATCTAAATTTTTTATTTTAAGGATAGGATAAAAAAAATATCAAGCATTGTTGGTGAAAGAAAAATATTGGTGAGCGAGTCAACAGAAGGAACAAGAGTCTGGTTTATTAAAATGTTTAAGATTTTTTGTTTGTATCATGGTAATAATTAAAAAAAATTGGAGGAATAAGATCTCTTGCATAAGTCCTTGGTTTGTAGTGGAAGAATTTATTATTTTTTATTGTGAGATGTGAACTAGTTCATTATAAACTTACTATGAAGTTATCATCATCTTTTCTAAGAAAAATAGAGTTTTTGGTTTGGTGATAAACAACTAGGTGTGGGAGATTCTATGTGGTTATGCCGAGGTGGATTGTTCAAATTATGATATGTAACTTATTGATGTTCAATGATCTGAAGCTACAATTTTACACGAGTAATGAAGATTCGAGGGAATTGAAACTACTTTGTTGATGGAACAATACAAACTGTTATGATGTGTTACATAGGCATTTGATAGTGAGTAGAGGTTATGAGCTTATATTCGAAGTATTGGAGTGATCAAGAATTTCTTAATTGTTGGTATGCGGTGTTGATGATTTGAAGGATAGTTCAAATTTGGTATGTGAAAGATTTCGTAGTATTAGGTGTAGTGTAACACATATCCAAATCTTCATTGTATGCTTAAATCAAAAGAAATAGCGCTATAGTTTGAAAATTTGTTAGGCGAGAATGTCTTTGTTAAGAAGAATTTGATACTAGTGGCGGTTTAAGAGTAAGGTAATGGCTAGTGCGATTATGATGTTTATAAGTATTAAGAGTATTGTCTTTAGTGAAGTACTATGAAGAGCAAATGTGGTTCGATAAAACGAGTATGAGAGCAATTATTATCGGGATTAGATTGGTGATTGGGTAGCTAAAAAATTTAAAAGATAGAGTTATATGAATGAAAATGTTTCATATGGACACTATTGAAACAATGTCTAGTGTTATTATACTTTGGTTCTGTATATTGATATATGACCATCTACTTCATTCTGGACACTATTTGGAGTATAATGTGATGTATATGTCAATATGTGTTTCTACATCTATTGGTGAATTTCTTGTGGTGGATCTGGTGTACCGATCCTTTTATGTCCTCTTGATAGGGTATGACCCTTGGAAAAACATGGTCATTTCAATTATGATAGATATGTTGTTGTTTGAGATGGTTGCAGTATACAAGTAAATTCTACACGCACAACTTTGTTTATGAGAACTTATATAAAAGCTACTTATGAAGAGTCACAATTGTTGAGCACTTTGTTAGAGGTCCGACATTTTAAAAGTGTATCCACTTGTTGAAGTTGGGTTAGATTTATGTTTGATTTTTTTTATGATGAGTACCCTGGGTGGTCAAAAGATCAAATTTTAAACATTGAACTCGCAAAGAATTGTGTTGTGTTAAACAAAATTCCCAATAAGATCTGCATGGTAATTATTATGAGTATGTGGTGGTTCGAATGATTTTTACTTCTTAATTAGCCCTGTATGAATGAATGAAACCTTCTTTGTTAATGTGATAAAGATTCATCATGATAGTTGTTGTTATGACAGATGAGTTTCTGTTTAGATTGAAGGTTTATAGGTTCGCTTGTGACTGAGAATCACTCTCAATTATACTTCCATAGTTGGATTCAAAAGTCAGTTTTAGTCGTTGCTCTTGATGCTATGGGTGTAAAGAGATAGAGAGTATGAAACACATACCTGGTAAGCACTGCTGGTAACGTCAGTATTCTCTCTCTTTCCTTCATTATGTTCAGTCGCACATGATTTTAGAATGTATAAGCGCCAACGACCATCTTATCCGATTTTATCAATTTACCCATTTTTTCCTAATTTAACCCTGTTCTACAAATAAATTATAACTTTTTGAGAAAGAGTTTGCTTATAATTTTTACAAATAAATTAAAGGTTATTAAGATTAATTCCAATTACTAAAAGCAAATAAATGGCTAACCAAAAAGGATTTAAAAAGAAAAATAAAAACAATTAATAATGAATAAAAAAATTGGCCTAAGCCTAATTAAAAAAAAAGAGAAGATAAGGTTTCTTAAACTTGCTACTGGGTGTTCGCGCAGCAGTCAAAAGACAGAATATATATATATTATTCTGCCTTTTGATGCTGCCATGCGAACAACCCGCAGAAATATATATTATATATATATATATATAATATATGTTACGCCGTGCAATAAAAAAAAGAGGCAACGTTGAATTGATGAACGAAGAATAACAATAGGCAATTGAATCAAGTTATTAATTTCAATTATTATTAAGGTAATTCAGTAGTAAAGTAGTAACGGGCAATTAGAATTGGGTATTGTTTACTTAATATGTTGGGACTTTGAAAGAGGAAGGAAAACTTCAAATACAAATGGAACAATAGGAATTAGGAAGTTATAATTTGGTTTTTGTTGATGAATGACGGCACAATTTTGGGTAAAAGTTGGTAGTTATGATTTGAAGGATACAAATTATGTTATGTAATATCAAATAATTATTATCAAAGTTAGCTACTTAAGAAGATAGGATGGAGAAAATGAGTTTTTATTTAAATGTGCTCTATTGGACTAGGATGAGAAAAAGGATTTTTATATTAACTTGTGTTCTATTTGAGTGGTGAAATTATGGTTTTCCGTAACCGAATTAAAGCTATTTCTATAGTTAGGTTTCTACTATTGAATCTTATACAATATATATTATGATTCAAGTTTTTGTGATATCTATAAGGTTGATTGAATTGAATATACCAGGATTAAATTTATTATATACGATACTATAGAATGTGATATGAGAGAAGTGGAATGCTACATCCCTAGATCAAAATGACAATATGCCGGTTTTTTGTTGGACATGAATTGAATCAAAATGTAGGAATTAATTATAGGTTTGGTACGTTTTGGTCTGGCCTAGACCCCACTGTATGGTGTTCCGTAGGTTCGACAAAACTTTATTGGATTCAACTTGAGTAGATTGCATTTTGTTGATTGGGAGTTCAATACAGGAAAAAGGGAAGTTCAAGCCAAAGGATTGTTTCACTATTTGAGGCAGTGGCATTTCTGAAACCACTCTGTTAAGTGGGTATGAAATTTTCGTAACCTTTCATTCGGTATACGTTTACAGAGGAATGGATTTCTTGGTGTGATGGTTGACTTTGTCCATCTATTGATTTACTTTAATACGATCTGCCAAAGCGGTATCCCCCTTTGGGAACAAAAGGGAACTGTGATTAAGTGTTTATTTTTTGTGGTGATGTGTTGTTAGGAATGTTTGAATGATTGTGAATCGTTTCTTTACCATGTGATGCTCATCGTTTGAGTTTTTACGAGTTAGTGCATTTTACCCCTCGAAAATGTGTCCCCCGTTCATCATCATTATTTGTAGGAACATGTTATTTGCATTATTAATAAACCGGTAGACTGGGCCTGTGACGTGTTGACGCCGTGCATCAGAAGAAAGAGAGAACTTAAAAAGATGTACCATTTCGAAGGACCTTAATCCCGCGCGCTGCGATGACCGGACTATATTTCAAGGGACCGAATCGGCATCGCTTGTAGTGGTTTGCCCTTTGACTGGAGTCTCGTGTATCGCTGGAGTCGCGAATGCCCATGCTTTTATGGACAAGATATGGTCCCCCATGGATTTCCCCGTTTTCGAGAAGAGAGCGGGTGGTGTATCATAGGTCAGACATACATCATTATCAAGGTACTATCAGCGCATTCCTTTGTGCATTGCACATTAGTGGATGTCAACGACCCCCAAATACCCGAGGATGCGAGTCGGCACACACCACACTATCTACTAGGTTGACGAGACACCAACAATAGAAATCCCACCTGTTTTACCAGTATATAAATTTGTAATAGTAAATAAAAGGGCAGGGAAGATCCAAAACTCATTACGAAAGCAATTAAATAAACTTCTAAGGGATAAACTTATCATCACAAAATCTGGAAGTTCATCACTATCAAGAACATCGATCCTCCAAATTACTAAGTCAAGAGTACTTAACGAAAACTAATAGTAAACAGAGGTATGTCCGACTTCCTAGACATCAAGACGTGAAGAAGGAATCAGCCCGATGCTAGGAATAAAATCGCTCACCTGAAATCTGATCTATTGACGACTGGATCAGAGGTGAGGACGCAGTCTAAGTCAATGGTTCACTTGTACCACGCCACAAACACAAGAAGACAATTAAAAGAGGGCGCGTCATGATAATGGAACACGTTAATGACGTAGGTATCCTCCCGGTCAACTCAAAATAGAAAGCAATTATATACCTGAATAATAATATAAAATCAACCACATACTACCAGGTGACAATAAAAAAGTACAAGAACATTGTTCTTTAGCAACAACGCAAAGAACACTATGAGGATTGCAAGCCTCCACACCATACTCAGTTGGGAAATAGTTCTTCGAATTTAGTATATTAACATAATTCAAATATGTCTCTTATTCTATGTGTCGGAATTTGTTGACACTCCGATCCCTAATGGCTACGTGTCGGAACGTGACACGCCCCGCATACAATCTATTCTACCTGTGTCAGAACGTGACACTCGATCCATTATTCCTAACGTGTCGGAACTTGACACTACTGGCTCCCCTAATTCTACGTGTCGAAACGTGACATAAGATCCATTATTATAAACGTGGGTTCGTGCCTGTCCGAGAAGGACAATCCTGAGCCATTATTCCAGTACAGTGTGTGGAACGGACACTCCGATCCCCTAATGAATACGTGTTGGAACGTGACACTCGCATCCATTATTACAAAATAAACAAGGGTAGAAAAGTGACGCTCCGATCCATTTTGATATATTATTCAGTTCATCAAGCTTTCTGTATGTCAAGTTAATATTAGTATTATAGAGAGGATTTTAAGATTTAAAGATCAACACTCTCAATCATTCTAACCACACCCCACAATTATACGATCACAAATACAACACCACAATCAAGTATATAGAAGATTACATTACCACCAATACATATCAATCGCTATTTTAGAGTTTATCATCACAGACATACACCCATAACCTACCTCCACCGACGAATCGTGATCAAAGCAAATTATTCCCCAAGGCCTTGTTTTGCTTCCTCTTCGTTTATCTACTTTCTGTTCGTTTCCCTCCCCAATATTCGGCTTCTGTTTATTTTTCTCTCCAGTTCTTTTTCTTTTCATTTTTACGCCTAAAGCACTATAATGCGTAGAGATAAATTTAAGTAAACCCATTATTTGTTTAAAGTTCTCTCCTTTAACCCCAAGTAATATAAATTATAATATACCCCACTATTTCATAATATTTGTCAGAATAGTCCAAAATACCCCTTTAAAACCTTTTACCAGAAATCCGGACCCAGTTGGGGTGACACAACCTGTGACGGCCCGTCGTGTCTCTGCGTCCGCGCCTGCAGGTCCGTCAAAAAGAGAGAGTGTTACATTCAGGTAAAGGGGTCTGTGAGGCCCACGGATCTACGACGGTCCGGGATGCAGTTCCGTACTAAAGTTCAGAGAGTCGATCTCAGAACCAGGATTCAGAGTTGAATGTGTGGAATGAAGGCCACTCGATCGGCGTCCGTCGTCTGACTATTGTACGGTTCGTCCTTGGTCTCGAGGTTAACAAGAGAAGAGTAGCAGAAGAAAATACTTTAAAAAGTATGGACGATTAGGCACATCTATCATCGGCCGTACGTTGACCATGATAGGTAACCGTCGCGTGGTCCGTCGACCAGTCAGCCTATTTTCCAAATAATTTTACTGCTTCGAAACCTACAAACAGGTTGTTACCCATAGAAACTTGATATTCGTGGTTTGCTGATCCGTTAGAACTGCATTTCTACCTAAATTGTGATTGATTAATACTGAAGTAGTGTTTGGTGATGTGAAGTATGGTTGTTGAGGATATTGTAATTTTGTTGAAGTTTGTTGTTGATGATATGTAATGAGAATATGTAATGATGTCCAAGTGGGTGTTTAGCTAGTGATATTATGTAAATTGTGAAGTTGTTATGTCTGGGCTGATTTTTATGTAGCTCTCTGTTCAATTGTAGAGGTGCGGATGGCTGTTGGAGAGTATCCCTGTATTCCCCCCCTTACCTTTTCGTGGCTTTCTTGGATATCTTTGTAAGGTTAGTTATTGTCGTCTCAGCGAATATTTCTCTTCTACCTTTAAGTTATGCCTCGTGGCACTATCCTAGAATACAAGCTTCTATTTCGGAGGTAATAACGTTTCTTTTGAATTCATATGTAATACTTTAGAGATGTTACACGTGCAACAGTTTTTGGGGGTAATATTAAGTTGATTTGAATTTTTTTGCAGTTTATCCCCCGCCGGGCCCAATGATTGAATTTTAGGCTGACTTGTCTTGACGGGATAAGATGAATTTCATCACGCTCATTTTTGAGTTGTGACATTCAAATAAAGTGGATAAAGAATAACACAGGGGAATCAAACCAAGGAACACGATGTAGTGAGAATATAAATTAATTAAGACTAAAATGTCTTAAGAAAAATTACTATGAAATGGTTTTATTATTATCATCTTCGAAACAAACATTTAGAGTCTTTATTTCTGTCTATTTCATGTAGGCATCAAGTTCTAATCTCAATTTAATACAACAACATTTTCCGGTTTTGTACGCAATAACTTTCTACCATTAAGCATGGAAAAAGTAACATTATTGCGCTTATAAAGTTTTAATTCAAGAGGATAGGTTTATCCCAACCCAGCCTGTAAATTAAGATTATAGTTTTATACTAGACCATGATTGAGCTTTACTATAGCCTGTATCAAACAAAAAATTACATTTCATAAATTCATTAACTTAATATTAAATTGGAATCCTTTTAGAATATAAAACTACCAAGATGTTTATTATTAATATTAAAAAATACACGTGCTGTCACAAAAAATGTACATATTAATAAATACTATGTATACTTAAAATTGTTAAACAATTATACATAAATAGATTCATAATAAAAAACTTTTTGGGGGGGTTTGTATTGCATAAGCTTCTGGTTATTTAGGATCTTGTAACATTTTGAATAGAATGTTTAAATCAATATCAATACCCCCCATTGTAATTTGTAAAAGAAGATTTGACACATAGTACGAACATAAGGAATACGTTGCCCATTGTGGATGTCAGTATAAAATAAAACATGGGAAGAGTTGCATGGTTCCTTGTAAATGAAAATGCCACGGTTCTGCCGCCCTCTGCCCTTTAATGTAAACCATGGTGCCCTTGTAACAGTTTTGTGCCTAGCAACTCTGTATGTTCCATTAACGGATTTATTCTATCCCTTATAACATTTATCAAAGTTTTAGAAATTAAATTGGGGTTATGTCAAATGAACAGTGTTGTATTGATTCGTATAAAGCTAGGTTCTAAATTTTAACTCTACTTTGTTATATTTGGAGATAAGATATATATTCCCTTAACGTATTCCAATTTGGACCCACTGTAAAAATTTGTAGCCACTTCTTTAAAAATGTAATAATAGTAGTCATGTTAAAAAGAATCGACATTGTGTTTGTGCCGGGTCCCCCGAGACCTCAATTATACTTATTAATCACGAAATGGTGATTTTAGTTGCATGTCCAATTTTAGGCTACAAAGATATACGTCTGCATTGTGTAACTCATTTGATACGGACCCGCGGCCATATAATCAAAGTGACAGGAATGTGAAAAAAATTTAAAAATATTTCACAAAGTTTCTTCACAATGATTCTTTAATAAAATGGGGGAGAGAGAAGTTCACAATTTTCGCTCATAGAACGAGAAGTTCTTGTTGATTATTTCTAAGACATTACACATAACATTACGGTTTGAGAAGTTGGAGTACCCAAGTTGAAAGTGAGTCATAACTTAACGGAGCATTTGTGACGTTAATCATGGTGGAGTGAATGCTGCCAGTTCTGGTACCTCGTGTTGACTTAACGTAACGTTTTTGTCCATTCTGTGTGGGTTTTCTTGTAGGCTTAACGATTTCCTTGGAAACATTCAATATCTGCTAGATGCATTCGACTGTGTTGTAATCGTTTTCCTTCATTTTGAGCATGTTTAACTGAAATTTTCCTAGTAAGAGTTTAACAAAATCACATAATCTGGACACAAGGGGATTTTAGTGTTATTAAATCCATGTCAGTATAGGTGCTTGAATTATTACATTTGATCGCCTGCGGAACACATGGGGACCCCAGGTTCTATTAATCATTTGTATCGTCATATGTGGATTTATACATTGATTATGCAAAACTATACTTGGATTCATAATAATATGCTTACCAAGTTTGACTAGAAACGGCTAGAACTAACTATGTATTTTTCTTTTGATTTGTACTTTTGGAGCCAGTGACATCTGTCGCCGTATTAAATTAAAGTCTTATCTATCACTCACTGATTTAACAAAAAGTATTTCTCTCCCATCTCAATACTTCGAGTCTTCCTCTTCTTACTCCAACCTTGATTACCCTCGTTTCCTTTGAGCCTTGTTTTTCTTAACGAGACCCCTTCTTCATAACTCATACTGTTAATGTACATCTAATTTTTTCTTTGTGTTTTCGTTAATTTAGTCAGTTGTTTCACTTTTCTCTGATATAGATACATGGAACACTGACTGGACAAAGACTTGACGAAGTAGTATATAAAACAATTAAATACTTAAATGTTTTCAACACACTATTAAAAAAAATTTATTGATTCTCATATTCACTTGTACTACATGACACTTGAGCCTAGATAAGAGTACGTAACCACATATTACTCTAAAAATTACATAAAATTATTATAAACTAACACCCGCATTTTCACACATAATTAACACACTACAAACCAGCAATATGTAAAATATTATTTTTTGTATAAATGTTGCATGTGCGTGCAATATTTTTATAATATAAAAAATGGGAGACCAGAGTGGCATGTTTCATCCTCCGATATAAAATGGACATACCCACGAGCATAGTACGAATAGGAATAATGTGAGGTGGATCGTCAATATATTTTATAAAACACAGGAATAAGAGGTCGTATCTGTGACCCTTGATGAACAGGTAAACCATTATACCATGTGTGTTCTGCCCGTTCTCCATGTAATGACACATTTTACTCGTCAAGTTAGTGCGTGTACAAACTTATCAGTTCTCAGTTTGTTCTGATAGAAAATATTATTTTGATTAATTTTCCTCTGAACTAGACATCAGTTTGTAGACCCCCCATAATTTATATGGCAGAGTGTATTTATTAAATTAATCATTTAATTAATACCGATAAGACACGCCTCATTTCCTAGCCAAAAACTTACTAAGGAGGTGTCAACGTATTGATACTCATTTCCACCAAATTCCCTCAAGAAGACTTAACATCGACAATTTTACCTTATAAACACATAGCTTAAATTCCCCCAAAAAGTATGAACTTGAAATACAATAGATAAGATAGATTCTTGAGTAAGTTACTCATCATTTTGATAGATTGGTGCTAAAAACTTAATTGTCCTGTATTTATTAAATTCATCTGGATAGTGACAAGCAGAGTAGTTTTGAAAATCTAAAAAGTAACGGGGGCTGTTCCTTATCATTTTTTATATATATTTTATCTATATATTATTATACTATATTATATTTTTTACTTCTCTTTTCCCTACTTTATAATTAATGTTTTTATTACCCCCCCCTACCTATATATTCCTCAATTAATTTTTACTATAGAGTGGTGATTGCCCTAACGACTCTGTTAGCTCGTCTTTTTGCCTAGCAACCAGATTTTATTCTTTTTCCTTTTCCCCGCATGCCCCGAACACAATGACGGCCAGATGTACCGGAGGCTACGCGGAACACCTGTCCAGGGGGCACGACGGGACGTCGTGGAGGGTGTCCGTCCATAAACACTTGTAGATAAATCTGAAATTGTTTTGCGCTCCACTGAACAACAGGACCTCTCTCGAATTTATGTCATGGATCGAATTGGCAGCGTAGGATCTCCAGGCAGTCCCACGCCTTTGTGCGGACCGTCACGGAGTCTTCGGTCGGAAAACCACGTATGACTGACGCTTTTGGTTGCGACGACTGCAGGATTTCTGGTATTTCGTCTGCTCCTCGCATTTCCAGCACACGACGGGCCAGTTCGCAGCGTGCGCAACCATCTGGGGTTCGAGATTTCTACCACCGCTGTTTTAAGCGATTCGTTTTGTGTTGTCACCTATTCACGGCTTGAATGATTAAAGTTAGAGCGCTATGTTAATATCGTCTAATTACTTGGGGGTTTTTAAAAGAGGGTGTATCAACCTTAAGGTTAACTTAGTGGGTGTATTTATTTGGCCATATTTTTAGTCTTTAATTATATATCCTCCTTATCCTAGGGTGAAGAAGAAAGAGGGTTTGAATAAAGTACAAATAGAAAGACAGCTAAGAGAGAGAGAGAATCGCTATCAACGAGAGAGGACGAAGAGGATAGCACAGGATTTTTGAGGACGAACTTCTTGAGAACTTGTGATTCAATCTCGGGTGACGGTAGCGTTATGGGTTATGGTACGATATGTATGTTACGTGAATTTCTTTTAGTTGCAACTCTTAATAGTTGAATATTATGGTTGACGCGTCGTAAATCTCCTGCTATGTGCTCTAAGTTCGTATGTGCAGAGATTATGTTCTATGAAAACCGTTGATGATTGACATTTTTTAACAATTTCAAGCACATGTGACTGTAAGCTATTGAATCCCAAATATTGAAAGAAACACTAATCGCTTTGAGATTATAATTATATAATGAGAATGATGAGCCTAGTATAAAAGAAGGCTGATAATTTTATTATAACTGAGAATGATGATGCCTTAGTGTAAAAGAAGGATTGATGAATTAGGGGATCGGGGCCAAAGTTCCGGTACCAGTGGTAGAAATTTTTGTGAATATTGAGGATTCGGGTTCGGCATCCGCTTTTTCCACCTTCCGTAAAAGGAGAGAATGAAGATGAGGATCGGAGTGCACGTTTACGACACCAGGAGTTTAGATATGGCGCATCGCTGTGCCATCGTTCTTTTCCGGTACCAGTGATAGAACTATGCGGATCGGAGTGTCACGTTCTGACACCTAGTTGATAGATAACATGGCATCTGGGTGCCACGCTTCCCTTCACGGTTACCAGGAGTTTTTTTTTGAAGGGATGAGGATTAGGCCCTGTTTCTTAGTGCATCGCTTCTTTGGCACAAGGACTAGAAATCGAGGATCGGAGTGTCACGTGACCGACAACAAGGGAAGAAAGATGAATGAATATATCCGCAATATCTAATGAACTTAATTCCAACTGAGTATCGGTAGTGAGGCTTGCAGTCCCTATGTGTGAACTCCCCGGTTGTAGTTATGATGAATTCATGTTTGTTATTGCGACATGCTGAGTATGTAGTTTTTGATCTCTACATATCTTATTGATTATACATGTCTCCAGATTCGATGTTGGTCCGATGATTCTACCAGTACAGTTTTTTTGTGGCTTTTGTACTGACCTTTTTCCCCTCATCTTTCATGTCCCTTCCTCTTTGTTATTTGTGGTAATGCAGCAAACGTTCCGCCAAACTTAAAATCAACCAGCAGATCTCGCCACGTCTTACTTAATCGGAAAAAATAGTCAGAGCGTGGATGACGTAATCGGTCTAGCTTGGACTGGGTCTTCGTCCATTCAAGTTATTGATGGACCGTGAATTCACGGCATGGACGAGCTTTTACGTTATTTTGTTCTTAGACATCCTAGTAAGTAATTTGAGATTAGGATGTTCCTTGTGATGATTGACTTCCCAGATTTGGGAGAATAAATAATAGCTGGAATGTTTTATCATGAGGCCTGAGGTCTTCCCGCCATTTATTTTCTGTGATATATCTTGAAAGGTTAAGGTTAGATGGGGTTGTCGCTACAATAGGAGGGGTAAAATGTGGGTTGCCAGTGCCCGCTCCCCTGATCTTGGGTCGTGACTAAAACTTGGTATCAGAAGTTCATTAGGTCATTGTTCTCATTCAACAACCAAGAACAGGTTTCCCTAGTAGAGTCTCCTAAGGAACGGTTTTTTTTTAGGGGGACGCATTTTACCCTTTTCCTTGAGAGCGCTATAAGACGTAGGAAAACTCACTCTTTCATTCCCCCTCTCTTTCGTGCTACTACGTGAGTCCAATGGTTCCCCGATTCTGAGCGATACGAATTTGGTATCTTTTATGGAACCATCCTCAACTCTTTTCGCACAGCATGGTGCCAGAAATACTATAGAGCAACCGACCGACACCTTAGCAGCAACAACGGAAAGACAAGAGAAAACGGACTGAAGCCAGCCCACTGGGGCGTAAGCCTCGAGGAAGAGCAACGGCCAAGAGGCCGTGGACGGGGACCCCCCGCCGATGTGTCGTGGCCCTTGAGGACGTCCTTTTTTAGAGGGAGAGTGACACAGCACCTGAGGCCCATCTGATTAATTTCTAGGCCTGTGGTGACTCCTCACATCAGCCGACCCCCCGCAGATCCTCCCCCCCGATGTCCCCGGTGAAAGAGAGGGGGAGGGAAGGGGACGCACCCTATGAACCAATGGGCATGATCCTCAATGTACGGACAATTGCACCCACCCCCAACCTTAAAACAGAAGTGCATTTTTTCAAACAAGCCTACTCGCCCTATCTTAGTGGGTTATTTCCCTTTTCCGATCATGGGCCGTCAGGGTTCACTTCTCTAGTGGTACATTCTGCACCCACACACCCCTGTTTCACGACTTTTGCGTACGACCCATGCAGCCGTACTCATGTGGCTCCCCTTTTCCGCACTGGATGCATCATTTTGGGAAAGTGCATCATTTTCTACGTCTGATACTGGGTCCCTATTATGACTAATATGATCAGCATGAACTTTTCAGTAAGTTCTTGAAATTAAAACTCCAAGTCTTTAAGGTGAGCAGCAATCAGCAGGATGCCTCAGATGTTCTTGGTTGTATGTTGTCATGCCCAGCTACTAACAGATGGGCTTAGTAGACGGTTTGGCGTTGACCCGTCGTGACAGCTATCCAGTTTCAATTTTTTTCCCCGGGAACCGCCAAAACCGTCTCCTCCCGGTCCTACCCTTCGCCCACGAGGCGGGCTTTGACACGATTTCCCTTCTATTTTCCGGTACATCGTTGAGCGGTCAAACCATTTTAAGAGGTCACACCTATTTGAATAGAGTGGGAATCTTTTTCTCTACTGTCTGTTATGGAGAAGTCTTTATTCCTACCAACGTTTTATTTTGATGAAGATAGACACAAAGGGCACAGCACCCTTGTATCAGACGTTTAGAAAATCATAGGGAGGACGATCCCCAGTCTCCCTAAGCCCGTCTTTATGAGCCTATATATTTTTCTGCCGCCACCCTATCCATGCCACTAGTCGAGACACCCAAATTGTGTTTCCTGTTTCACCCCTGTTCACAAGAACGGGATTCGTGCCCCACCGGTTGTGAATGGTTCCGCACAGCGACGGTCAAGATGTTCCCGACCGCGATTCAGCCTCCACCCGGTAGCCACGGCCTACTGGCAACATCTTTCTTCCTAAGACTTCCCCTTTTCCCCCCCCCCCCCCCCGGTGGTAGTTTGTGATTTGAGCATGTGTGGAAGAGCCGCCGATACGTACAATTCACGACTTACACACGACTATCGAATCACGTACAAAGGTTTCTGAATGGGCCGAGGAGACGTTACATGGTGATCACCAGTTTTGGATATTAGAGTATTTTCCCCGTGACCCCGGCTACTCCAAAGCGACCAATTCAGTCTTCACACTAAAACTGAAGTTGGGTGTTTCGGTCCATCCCTCACAGACAACGGGTCTAACATCTACTCCTGATTTCCCCGCCGCAGTGCAGACATCATTTGCCGACTTTTTTACGTTGAATTTCCCGGAGAGTGTTCTTCCCTCAGGTTGAGATGTTGTTTAATGTGTACTCGTCGTGTAGCGCCAGCCGCTTGGAGACAACACTTCCAAGAGTGCCCTTGGTTATTGTTTCCAAATTCACCCATGAGTTACCAGCAATTTCCCCCCCATAGCCCTAGGAGCCGTCCTCCACCGAGCCCCTTTTTTGGTTGGTCATGTGTACGATGTCCCACGCTCTTTCCCTCTCAGAGGCCGGTTTTTTTTTCTGTTCCTAGATCGGACCGCCGGTGTCGACCTCCCGGTACATGGTGTCAAGTCACAACGGAACGATGGGTGATGGGCCAAATCATTGGACGCCACTACTACGCTCCAAACATTCGTTTCCTCCCCCCAGGGGCAA
>JAKWJA010002489.1:43499782-43617778 GCA_027704765.1 Solanum habrochaites | reverse complement strand
ATTAGATATTATATAATAACCCCCTTAGAATAAGAATAAAAGAGACACCCTCACCTTTAAAGGGTTCGTGGTGTGAAGTCCAACAAAGATCCTGAAAACTTGATTTCCAATGATATGGGAAGTGACTCCGCATCGACGAGGATAAATCCCCTTTTTTAACAAAAGTGAACATAGTCATTCGACCCGTTTTTTTTTTTCTGCGATTTCATTTTTTCGTTCAACGAAGGCCTTGATTCTTCATTCGTTGTTACTGGTTTCTGCTTTAGCGACCAGCCTTCCTACACATGTTGGGGTCCTCTTCAAGGACCATTCCGGTGGTCCTTAGGGAATCATTATCGAACGTTTGGACCCTCTATAATACATTTTACCTTTTTAAAGTTGTTTTACAAGTTTTATACTTCATTTGACCCTTTCAAAAATTTCACCAAACATAGCAACGTGAACTAATTTAATTTAGCTATTTTTCAGAGGTCATGGACGTTTCTTGTCGCCTTGACTCTAAAACATCCAAAATGACTTATACACACTATTTTGAGTCTTAAAACAGTTATAACCTACATTAAATAGATTTCTAAGGCTCTAGATTATATCTTGACTTTTTGGAATGTTGCATTGGAAGCTTGTGAAAGAAACTTTCAAGAGTTGAAAGATAAGCTTAGCTACACTTCTTTGGCTTGCCCTTATGGATGGGTTACCCACGAAGGGTATGTTTGTGTGTATGTAACACTTACTCGAGTAGGGTTTGGATTGTTTTTATTAGCATATACTATAAGGTGAAGCAATATGCCTTTAGAAACTCAAGGTTGCCCTTATGAGAATGAACTATCCATTCTTATTATCACTGAATTCGCAGATGTAGTGTTTGTATTCTTAATTGACTATGGATAACAAATCATATAACATGGTCGGTCATGTGGAATTTTGTTCAATGGACCGTTAAGATGACATCACAATTTGTGTTCACTAAAAAATAGTTAAATCGGCCAAGTAAAGAACGACTTGTCTAGTAAACTTTAAATGACAATATATTTGAGTGGACCATAGAATAACGGGGAATAGAAAATGTCATGGGCTCGAATGACAATAGGTACGTATTAGCTTCATGTGTTATATTATGGTTTTTTAAAAATAATTGACTGATTTAAATTATTTTCTCTATTTTCCTAGATCAGCCCGGTTGGGTGTTCGACTTGGTGATTTAAAAAATGGGGGTGCTCTGATTCATCAGAACTTACAGTAATCTTAAGTTGTTGAGGTGAAGTCTGTTTTTAAGAACATATTTTACCCTTCGTCGATGAGACCCCTTTTTTTCCAGTGATGGAATTTTTTTCTAGTATAGGTAAAATAAAGTTTATTTCTCCCAATGGGGTATGGTTCTTTTTTTGTATCTTAGTAAATCAAAATCGGTTTTGTTTTGTACCTTTGGCTCATGGACCAACGTAAGGAGACAACTTATGGAAGATGCTCACGGTTCTCGATATTCTATTCATCAGGGTTGTGCACCAAAAAAAAATTGTTATTATTATCCTCAAAAAAAATTTTGTTTGTTTGGGAACAGTTTGAATTTATTGAAGTATTACAGGAGTTTGTTGCCTAATGTCCTAATTGTCAGCAAGTCAATGGCCTTTGAATATTTCAATAGAATGGGGAGTTATAACTTAAAAGATGGATGTCCACTACATGGGGAATTGGAAAAAAACAAATATACACGTCGTTTGGGTTTTCCCAGCACCCGAATTAGTAAAATCTTCAATTATGGGTGTTACTTTTGTTTGAGATGGACCACATAGCCTCATTTATCCCCTGTTTCAAAATTTAACTATTTGGAGGTTGTTTTTTTTATGAATTATTGACAGGGTTGATTGACTGACCTATTGTGAGTTTTCATGAAGTTACCTTGCAATCATATAGGATATGGCGGTTTCGAAATTTTATTCCATAGGTTTTGGAAAGCATTCCAAATTAGGTTAAGTAATAAGCAGAAACTTAGTAGCGCACTTCATCCACAAACGAATTGTTTTGTGGTACAGGACATAAAAAACATGGAGGATATGTTGATTCATTGTGTTATTGGCTTCAAGGGTAATTGGGATAAACATGTACCATTAATCAAATTTTCCTACAACAATAGGTATTATTCAAGTATCACCACGATGCCTTTCGAGGCCCATTTATGGGAGGACATATTGTCTCTAATTAGGTTGTTTGAGTGTTTCAGTGAGTGTTATCCTACCACTTACGAAAGATATTATGAAGCCGTTGGAGAAATATCGGGCTCATAAGAGGACTCGTGTGAAGATTTTTCTGAGATCGGGGACAATGTTTGGAAAAAATCTATATAGGATTGACTTTTTTATACCATATGAAACCTTGAATTTATGGTAGGTGACATGGTTTATTCGAAGATATCACCCATGAAAAGGGTGATGAGGTTTGGAATCAAAGGTTTGTACTCACAACATTGCGTTGGAACTACCCAATTTTAATGGTGGCTCGAGCCATACGTTTTTTCATCTATCAATGCTCAAGAAGTGTATAGGTGAATCCCTATGTATATCATATTCTATGAGTCTGATGAAAGTTAATGTTAACTTATTTTATTATATGATGTCTTCCGTTGGTAGGAGATCCTTAGACCTCAATGTAAAGAGGTTGAGGATTAAAGAGGTAGCTTCTATGAAGGTTATTTGGAAGAACCATCTAGTGGATAATTATACTAGGGAGGTCGAGGCCTATGTAAAATCAGGATATCCTCCTTTTGTTCGGTCCTCGTCTTGACTTTAATTATTTTTGTGTATATTGGGTGTTTGTTGATGTTATATTTCTTGTGTGAAAGTCTCAAAGTTATTGAAGTTATAAAAGTATTGATTGGTTGTCTTGTGGAACATGGTGCGGTATATGAAAAAGGAGAAGGGGAACATGCCCACCTGAAAAATATGGATAATTGAAATATATGATTTTGAGAGTGAATTTAATTGCCTATTTATACAACGATGCATTGTTGGTGTTTAGAAAGGAGTGTTGTATTCCTCTTGTTTGTTTTTGTTGGTTTTGATTGGTCTTGTTTTGTTTTGTTTTATGTTTTCTATTTTGGTTGGATGCTAGCCTGAGTCATAATTCCCAAATAATAAGTTTCAAAGTGTTCCTAGTTTGAGGACGAAGGTTCCCCCCAATTAGGTGATTATTTTTACACCCCTTTAAAATAGTAAGGAACTAGGCTAGACGCCCGACTTACTTAGATGGCTAAGCTTCAAAACTGTTTTCTCTAAATAAATGAAGGTAATTAAACTTTATTATAAATGTTATGGAAGCTTTCCCTTTTTTTTTTTTCCTAAAGTCAATGCGGATCACGAGTCCGGAGATAGTTAAAGTGAACTCGTGTGCCTTTAGGTTCTTGACGAGGTTGGAAGAGTCGTATTAAAAGTATAAACATTGCAAAAAAAGATTTTGATGAGTGTACATTCTGTATGGTTGCTACGGTTTGATATGTCCGGGTAATTTTTTAAATAACTCCTATAAGAACCGCCGTAAGGGACCCGCAAGGAGGACCCAACATTTGGGATTTCCCCTTAGCGATCCCAATTAAGTTTTTATTGCGCGCATCACGAGGGGATTACAAGGGTGTCGTCGATTTTAGGATTGATACAGGTCGAGGTTACTTAATGCGCTTTATCTTTCTCAACATAGACTCCTCACCATGCCTCCAAAAACTCAGGCTCGTCCCAAACCACGTCTTTGACAGTGACGGTCTGTGGTTTTTGTTGACGGGTTTGGTCTCATCTATGGAACCCCTGTCACTACCTGTGCTTTCAATACGGGTTCATTAGGGGTGATTTTTATTAGTTAATTAATAAATATATTATATCGGGACAAAGTATGATTGGGTGATTTTAGGACAAATCTAAGTGTTTTATTAAGTCATAACATCATTTTACTCGAACACTTCATAAATTCAAAAAAACCTAAATAACTCACACTTCTCTCTAGTTCTCTCACTTTTTACCACCAAGACACCCCCATTAATAATTGAAAAGTTCATTGATTGTGTTTTTGGATTAAAGATTAAAGACTTTTCATGAACAAGATTTCAAGATTCTAAAGGTACGAAGGGGCACTCAGTGCCTAGGACCTTTTTCTACACTAAGAGGTATTTCTTGCTAATAGAATTTTATTTCAAAGGTAATTCACCAAACTCTAATTTGGCAGGTCTGCTTTCTTACATTAAATGTGTAGTATTAAATTCAAAAAACTTATTATTGATTTATTTATGTATATGATTGTGTTTGAATCGATTTTTATCCCCTAAAGCCTTGATCTTAATTCGACAATGACCAGGAAAAATCCTTTTCTCATCAGACTTCGAAAATTTGTGATCTATCCGGGGGTTAGATGAGGGAGATATAATGTAATGTATTCTTTATAGTGGTACCTTATATAGATGAGGGTGTGATGACAGTGTTCCGTTAAGGATCATTGACATTGAGGGTAAGATCTCATGTAAGAGAATCTTGGAAGCCAAGCCGTAGACTTTGAAAGTCCCATAAATGTCACCCTTTACTTCATTTGTTGTTTTTGGGTCTATTCTTGATTGTTTGTGGTCAAATTAATTATGAAATCTTAAGCTATTGATAGCAAGATTATGAAGAGTATCACAAATTCGAAACATGTTATGAATGTGTTTATGGAATTGTGAGATGATGATATTCCAGTTATCATGTAGGGTATGAAGGTGATTCTTATGTGCATCTTATTTACCATAATTATTATGTTATGTTCTCACTTAATATAGGTGTGATGAAAGGGAAGTTTCTGGGATTACAGAATCCTAGAGATATGAAACATGTGCATAAAAGGGGTAGAACAACAAAGGAAGAGACAATTGACATAACCTTCTTGACCTTGTCAAGTACCTTCATACTTCCATTACACGAGATAAATTGCAAATAATGAACAAGGTAAATTCAAGAAGAAATTTCACCCAAATTTACAAACCATGCAACATAATCGACATGTTATAATCTTCAAAAATTTTACCTAATCACAATTTTTCAATTTGGTTTGTCATCCAAATTGGAGGGAGGACACATGTATAAGGATATTAATTGTGAAATTATATATTGAACCATTACCACATTGGACTATAACACAGGAAATCATCAAAATTGATTCAAAATTGTTTTTCAATGAAGACAATGTTAGAAGAAAAACTACAAAGTTTCTTGGGAGATTTGGGAAATCATTATTTTCGAAGGACCTTCTGGGAAAATCGATTCCCAAGAGTGAAAGAACACATCACACCTGTAAGGATGAAACACGTACTAAATTGAATATAATCTAGAGAATTTGGTCTTCTTCTTATTAGATGCCTTCAAGCTTTTGCATTTAAAAGTGGATGGAGGTCCCGAACGATCTCTGGATTTTATTTGGGAGTTTGTTTTGGTTAGAGAAATTATGTGAAAAACTGATTCAAAATCAATTTATAATCTCCACTAAACTACCAAAAAGTGGGACTCATCATTAGTTAACCTTTAATGCAGTCTAACCAGGCGAATTCCAATATTCATTTATATTTGGTGCCAGCGGGAAAAGCTACCTCCCCATCACGGAGTGGTATCCTGCAAAAATTCCAAAAACTATTTTTGATATCCACAGAGAGGTCTTAGTGTCTAGTGTATTTTGTGGTACCGCGTCGCTCAGACCAGGATTTTTGACTTGGGGTTTTCCAAGTCCACGGACGTGACGGGTTATCCCCTCCATGACACAAGAAAAGCTTAGTTCCTTGGTAATCTTGCTTTGTCCAATTCTTCTTGGTTGGGGATCTCTCGTTGGACACTGGGTCTAAGCACATGGGGGTCAGATCTTGGACATTTTAACTCTATGTACATTATTGCACCTATTTAAAGTCTTTTCCAAGTTTTAGTCTTCATATAACACTCCCAAACCTTCCGATGATCCAATGACGTTACTACTTCAATTTCGCTAGTTTCCGGACGTCATGGTAGTTTCTTAGTATTTAGTTTCTAACACTTCTTAGACAAATTTATTTCACTAATTTTGGTATAAAATCATCATTAGTAATATTGTGAAGCTCTAACATAGGTCATGAAATTTTCTGGGTGTGTCAATACTCCCCCCACCCTTAGGAACATTCGTCCCTGAATGACACATGTAGACCTTTATAAGAAGAAGAGACTCAAGACTATCAACCCAACCAAAAACAATATATATAAAATGAGTCACAGCTTATTGGAGAAATTCTTCCCTCTTTTGAACATATAATCGTCCAGCAGTTAAATTATTAGGAACTAAATCCGACATCCTAATACTATAAAGCTCAACTTTTAACATCTGGATGAAGAGGAATATTACACTTTCTCCATTCTAATGTGACCGCATCTTAAAACTCAAGAGTTTTACATGATGATTCTGTCTTACAATACAATTTTCTTGATAAGTATAGCAGAAAACTATACTTAAGTTGAAGCTAACCATCAGAAACATGTTCATGGAAAAATTCAAACTTAGGCAGTCAATATTTTTCCTACTACCAATATGCAATTTTTTTTTTTTCCTCTATAAGTATATAAAAACATGATAAATATGGTTCATAATGATCATAAGTAATTACTAATCTCTTAACTTGGTTGTTCTAGGATGTCTAGAGGAACAAAATTATTGATTGATGACGATACTACCTTATGGCGGCCTGACTTACTATTAGTCCACTAACGAGCGGGTTGAGTCGTCCTATACACACCTTATTAGTTAAATAACTCCTTATTCAAACAATTTCCTAAGTTAACGTATGAAGATCTCAAGATGGAAACTCTTCATATAGAATAGTCCTCTTTTTTTTACTCCTTTGAACTTTCTTTTAAAGGAAGAATGATATCGGTCCCCTTTATATACTTTTTTGAGCTGGAACATTGGAAAGAAAGGGTTGAATGACATGGGCAAAAATTCATTGGGCTGGATTTTAAACTAGGAGGGCTATAATCACGACTCTTTGAAAATTTTTCATACGGTCACTGACATACAAAGGTTCCTTGATCTAAATTTCCCTTTTTCTTGTAGAACTCATCAAGCCTTTTTTATGGTGGAAATTTTCAAATTTAGACCCTTAATTAACCTAAGTCACAAATTCAAGGTACATATTATATTGTTGGCATGAAAGATTTGACCGATTTGAGCCTTTTTTAACATTATCCCTTTCTTTCTTAACATGAACCTTTAAAGTGGATTTCATTGAATATGAAATCGGGACCACAAGTAGAGGTTACTAACATACCTCATACCATCCTAACCAGGGATCTACACCTCCCTACATAAGTGACCATGATGTGGTGGCATCGTGTATTAGTTAATGTTTCTAGCTAATTGTTGTATGGAGATTCATCAATAGGTACCAGTGATCAGCTCAATTACCTTTGATAGTACATAATGCACACTTCAAATATCTTTTAGGTGGTGAATAGTGGGTTCCCTTGTACCCATCGTTTTTTGTCATGAAACACGATCATCTAAGCTTAACCTTGCGTTTATTCCCCAATACCCACTTTATTAAAAGGCCTTCCAAATAATGGGAGGTAAATTGCGTGCCTTCTATGAAATTAATTGATTTTTAAAGTGGGTTCTCCATATGGCTTCACTATTTTATTGAGGACCATTTGGCAGAATCTTGGCAAGTGACTTTGACCAGGGAAGCAAATGTGATGACTGGTTCCCAATTGAGTGATCCACCAATGACCCATACTAAGTCGTGTTGCTTCGAGACGATTTTTGGGTGGTAAAACCCAAACTATAGTAAATATACTATCCTCTTATTCACTGTAGGCAATCTATATTTGTGTTAAATGACATCTCTGGCCTTTGGTGTTTATCTTTTTGTTGTTGGCAATTCAGAAAACTTTTCTTGCAAACAAAATCCCACTATTGGTCCCTTTTGATACAATTCCACCAAGAGTTCTTTGTAAGTCCCGCCTTTGGCCAACTCTTTGTGGCTCTTTCCAGTGAATTGAATTATATTCGGGAGACATTAGCCTCTTCATGATCAATCTCCCGCAATCCATGTCCACATCTGATAACGATGCCTAAGAACCTATTTGTCTCATTGAGATGAAGGGAATCATGATATTTACTTATGGACTGGCGTCCTTCAACTCCATCCAATTAGAGGACTCTAACGGGGTTGGCTTGGATGTTATCACAACCCACTAATACAACTTGAAGTCGTGGCGAACAATGAACCACCCTTTGGAGAGCCTTCTAGTAGGAAACCAAAACAAGCTAAACTTTTGACTCTTTTAGTAACACTTTTATTATCCACCTTTAACCCATTGAGGTAAACTATCCCAGGTTACACTCTATTTCCAGTCATAGGCATATTTTACTACATTATCTTTTTCGGGATGTTAAAGGATATTCATGTCATAGTCATTTAAAAGGTCTAACAATCTTCTGAAAAAGTTCAAATCTTTTAGAGTAATCACATATTGTAAACTCTTGTGATGGGGAATACATCAACACGTATCCATAGAGATAATGTCTCCCAAAAATCAATGCAAAAACAATGGCCGCAAGTTAAAGTTCATGAGTTGGATAATTTTTCTCAATAGGTTGAGTTGCCTTGAAGCATACACTATTACATTGCCATGTTGAATAAATTCACACCATAGACACACTCGACAGGCATCACAATAAACCAAAAACCGATAGGTACCCTTCGGTAAAGTTAATATCGGAGGGGAGGTGAGTCTATCTTCAATTATAATTGAAAATTCTTAGTGTCACACATGTGTTTCACACACCATTTCAAGCTTGGATTTATTTTGTGTCAAAGCAGTTAATGGAGATGTGATGCAAAAATATCGCTCATCAAACCTCCTCTAGTAACCGCCCAACCCAAGAAAACTTCAAATGTCGGTAGGATTCAAAGGTCTTGGCCATTTCTTGACCACTTTCGTCTTTCTCTGAATAACCTTTACCCTTAACTATGAACCAGTGTGGCAAAATCGAACGAAACCTTACCTGCAAACAAAATTCACATTTACTAATGTAGGTAAAAAGTATTTGCTTGGAGAACTGTAGAAACTATCCTTAAATTACTCATATGAATCCTCCTCAATCACACAAAATATCAAGGACTTACGTATAAAACTCAATTCATTAAGGTCATGAAAATCCGCCGCGGTTGTTTCGGGGCTATTAGTTATGACCACACAAGGTGATAACTAGGGACATCAAAGTGACCATATCTTGTTTTGTTAGGTTCCGTTTTCAAAATAATCAAAACTACCTCTGTACCCATTAAGTTGTTGATAAATCGATCCATGTAATCATTGAAATAACTGCTCTTTGGGAGTTGGTTAGAAAGGTCATCAATCCTAGGGAGCGGGTACTTATTCATTATAGTGACTTTGTTCAATTAACGATAATCGATACAAATTCTCAAAGACCCATCCTTTTTTTTAAAAAACAATACCGGGGCATCCCATGGAGATATGCTTGGTTGAATAAAACCCTAATGTAACAAATCTTTAAGTTGAGCCTTTAGATCCTTCAACTTGTACGGGGACGTCCAATAAGGAGGCATTCAAATAGGTTTTGTTTCTGACAGTAAATCTATGCCGATAACAATCGCCTGTTAAGGAGGAATTTTGGGAAGGTCATCAGGAAAGACCTTCGAAAATTGACTCATTATGGGTACAACCCTATTGGAGGGACCTCAGATTAAATATCCTTAAATCTTACTATGTGATAGTGACAACACTTTGGAATAAACTTGCAAGATTTTAGACACGAAAGAATAGTTCCCTCGGATTTGGTGTTTCCTCCCTTCAACTCAAAAAATGGGTTCATTTGAACTGGATTGTTTGATCTACCCTGTCCTAAATAACTTAGAGGCAAAGCATTTGATGAACCAATCCCCATTCACCAAATGACATAAATTTAGAGAATGTCCGTTCTATCATTGTCAAATTATTTGTAACTCTTTGAGAAAGGAAAAAGGACAATTATTTATAGACTCTTTGAGCTACTATAGAATCATCAACCAGGGATATAAACCGAATAAAAGGTGTTTAATATTGTTTGGGGATTTCTCTCAAATTGACATTGGCTACAAGATGGGCGCCCAAATGAACAATTGTCGCTCCAAGATCGAACAAAGCATTATACCTCAAAGAAAAATACTGTTAACCATAACGGGAATTTTGACATCTTCGGTAAAGCTTTCTTTATCACCTCGTGAGTGGAGGGGATTCTTTTTTTAGGAGCATCCGGATTTTGAGCAGTTTCTGAACTTAGCATTTTCCACCCTTCCCAGTGAGCTTCCATCTTGACAAACTTCTTGCACAAATCAATAGCAATTATCGTAGCCATCTAGTCACCTTACTATCAGTTTTCTACACATTTTAGACAAAGAGACGTCTCAACATAAGAACCACCACCTTTCTATCTCTTTGCGGTTAGGACGTAGACACCTTACTCTTATTGAACCCTTGGAGCAAAAATAGGAGCGGGCCTGGTTGGAAAATCTCCTTTTGAACCATTGTTTGTCTTTCACCTCAAATTTGGTCTTGGAAGAATTCCAATCTTTGCTTCTTACAATCTTTAACTCTCTACCAACCTGCTTAGGAATTAACATAGCAGACCCACACTTATTAACTACAAGATCGAATATCTCCAAGACAATTTTTTTCATCTTATCCGTAACCATTCTAGGAGCATGTTTTGATAGTTGAGTGAACTTGAGACTATACTCCTTCATGCTCATACCCCCTTGACGAAGGTTGATGAAATCTTAAATTTTGTCTCCTTAAACTCCAACGGATACGATCTTTCATATCAAAAGACCAAAGTCATTCTGATTAAATTCCGCCAATGTAATCCGATCTTTTCTTTCATAAACGGATCCTCTCATCTTACCGTTTCTCACACCATACTTGAGACACATCTTTTGAGTTGGTAGCGGCGGCTAGTTCTAGACCTTTCTTGAGTAGAAACAAACCATAGCATCAATATGGAAAATTGAACAATTCTGTCAAGAACCCGTTTGTGGGTCCGCCTCCATCTTAGAAACATAGAACAGTAGGGGGCAAATGATCCTTGTAAATACCTAATTACTTGAAGCGTGAGGGGTGGCCCCCGATGTTGGTGGTGGCATTGGGGTTCACATGAACATGCATCTCTATCAAACATGGGTTTGGACCAAACCATTGAGTCCAGAGATGAAAGGTAGACCTTTTGTTCTTATAACATTAACGATAGCCCCTTCTTCAAAAGGAACTAGAGGTTTTTGAGGAGCATGAAAAGGAACTACCTCATTCAAATTCTCCTCTTCGGCCCTTCAAGCCTTATTCATTCTTGTATCAATTGCCTATAATCACAAGAAAAACATTTCAAGAGAAGGTCTAAATAGACCTAAGACTCTTAGGCACGATTAAGGAATAACAAGAGTGTGAAAGGTCCTATGTTATCAACATAACAGTCTTGCATTTCATAGTGGGGCTGCGCGGAACATGTGAATAAAACCTACCTAGAAGACATGGTTTTTTTAGACATCAACCTTATGATTACTCAACCTAATGCTCTGATGCAAAGTTTGTTACGACCTAAAGTACCCCCTTAGGTGTAACCGGCGTCGGCATCCCCTACGAGGACAAATAGAAGAACTTAGAGTTCGTCATAGCAATCAAAATAATAAAATATGTAAAAATTAAACTTTTTTGTTTATAAACAAGTATTTACTTAGACTTCTCGTCATATGCGCATATTTTGCTACATAGGACCACTCGCTTATGATTTTGACATAGGGCTTCTCATTCTTAACATGTTATAAACAACATTAGTCTAATAGGTTGGTCTCAAACATTTAACCATTCTAAAAGTGATTCAAAAATGGTTGAGGAATATCCCCTTTTTTAGTATATTACAATATGGACTCTATATGTTCCAAATTAAGTCTCAACATGCGAGTGGAATAATTGTTACTTTTCAAACATAGAAAAAACTAAAAGGCTTGATTTGGTGTGGGCTCTACCTCGAACTCAGAGGACTAACCAATAGGACATAGGAAAAAATTATCCAAGTCACATTATTCAAAATCATGGCATGTCTTCTCCAAAGGCCCTTAGACTAATAAGTTGTGAGGAAATGGCGACAATATGGGTTAGTACAAAAACCAAATGTATATGTATGGCTTTCATGCATTTAGAAATATTCAATGCAACTAAAAGAACTCAATTAGCAAAGCCTGCCATCAGGTCCATAAAATCCAATTATACACATATTTTAATGGGAATTCATAATCACTATAGGTATTCATAAATAAGAACAAACTATACTTTTGCAATTCCAAGTAATTAAAGTTCC
Organism: Solanum habrochaites; assembly: GCA_027704765.1. Taxonomy (NCBI): domain Eukaryota; kingdom Viridiplantae; phylum Streptophyta; class Magnoliopsida; order Solanales; family Solanaceae; genus Solanum; species Solanum habrochaites. The sequence continues at coordinate 43,605,406 of JAKWJA010002489.1, read as the reverse complement.
ATAATCTATCCAAAGCTAAATTATCACATTAAGATCCACACTTCATACTGTCAACAATTATTTTCATAACATGATTTCAAACATCTAATATCTACTCATAATTATTATCAAATTTTAACCATAATCAGAATAATTAATCATAAAGTAACACTACTTATAACATCCCTTAGGATCCTAATGTGCAATGAGTTAAGAGAAGTCATATATACCTCCTTACCATATGTTTAGTGTATTTAGAGAAAACCACTATAATATTTCACATACTTAACTTATACATTTACTCTTAAATTATGGAGATAAGTGCAACAACCGAAATGAGACCATGTGAGCTATATTGAATCAAATGTTTTATTCCCAAACCAAAAAGAGAGGGTTAAGACTTGCCAAAGGTGTAACCATTCTTGTGTAGCTATCTACGTGGATCCAATATGCTAGAGTCCGATGTGTGCACATAGTTAAGGTTCAAGGAAATTGTTTGTAGAAACCTTGACTTACTAGATGTGGAGGTTTTGATCTATTGAGACAACAAATAATTAGGGAATCCGGACATACTAACGCGAGGAAACCCATTTTGGAAGCCAGACTTACTAATTTTAAGACCTCCATCTCACTTACATGACCTTTTCGGTGTTAAGTGTTTATTTCCTTTAGTTTTCATTATACGAGATCACATTAGTTTTTGTAGACCCCAATGTGAACATCATAACAGCTCATAGGAATTAGTGGTGAGACTATTGCCTTTAAATTTAAAAACACATTACAAGTTTGATGTAAAGATTTCACTTAAACTATCACCGTGATATTTGAAACTATTTCTCAATCATACAATAATGTTATCAAAATGCATATATAGATCATATCTAATAGGGATGATAGGACAACATACATCAACATCCAAAACAATTCATTAGACCATAGAAGCATTACTATCTAATAAATATGCTTCATAATGGAAACCAAGAAGAGACAATTAAAATACCTCAGTGCCTCTTTAATGAATATTCATACTTTGACTACCAAGAAAACATATCAAATACGTACACAAGGTAAAATAATGAAGCAATTGCACAATTAACAAAACTGTAATCAATCTACATGTTCATAATTTTTACAATTCACCATATCAATTCAAGGTTTACAAGAAATTGGGGGAAGTACATAAGTCTAGGGAAATCTCATAAGAAATCATAAATTAACCATCAATATGTACTTAAAAAACATTAATACATCAAAATTCATCATAATTTATTCATAATTTTGTATTTCAAACAAGACCCATGTGAGAGGAAAAACCCTAGTTTTGGGAGATTTGGAAAACATCTTTTTGAAGGGATCTCTTGGGAAAAGAATCCCAAGAGAGATAGAAACAATAAAATAAGGATGAATAACCACGAAATTGAATAGAATCTAGGAGAATTTGGTCTTCTTCTTCAACCTTCAATGTTTTTCATTGGAGGATGAATAGAGAGAAAGTAGACAGAGGTGAGATCTTTTGGATTTTGATTTGTAGATTAGTATTTTTGTGGAAAATTCTGGTGAAAAACTAATTTAAAATCAATATACAAGACTCCCCAAAAACACCCAAAAGACACCTCACTTAAGTTGAAATTTTATTGAAGCCAAACTCGAATTCAAATTTTAGATTTTTCATATGGAAAAAATTCCGTGTCACGGAGCGACTCCCGCAAAATTTCCCAAAATAGTTTTTTTACAAGAAGAGTCTGCGATGTGTTTGCATCGTAGACACAACTTTAGTCCTTGGGTGTGCCAAGTCGGTGACGCAGACTGGATCCCTCCACGGACTAGATTTGTTTCCTCTTGGCACCTTCCTTGGTTCATAGTGGGGTCCATGAATGCAATCCCTAGGGAATCGAACCTGAACGTTTTAACTATATATAAATTATTTTACCTGTTTAAAGACTTTTAAAAGTTTTAGACTCATACAATGCTTCCAAACTTTCACAAGAGGTAAGGACGTTCACTACTCCAATTTCTCTAGTTTCTGGACGTCATGCTCGTTTCTTAGCATTTTTTTCTAACACTTCTAAGAAATGTTTATTCAACTAATTTAGCTATAAAATCATCATTAGTAATATTGTGAAGCGCTATCCTAGGTTATAGAATTTTCTAGGTGTGTCATAAGTCCTCACGCCGAGAACGAATCCTACAAGTATATAGTTCATGTCATTTGATTAATTTAAAGACGTTGTTCATTTCCTATATGAAAAACTATGTTGTATTCTCTTATTAGACTTATTTTAATGTTTTAAGAGCTATGTCCCAATCTTATTTCTTGAATTAGATGGTTATTTGTGAGACGATATAACCTATTTTTGTTATCTGAGAAGTGTATGTAAACTTCATTTGTAATGTTTTTAATTTTACATATTTTATTGACATATAAAATGTGATGATGTATGCTTTGGTCTTGATTAAGGCCTCGATAAGGACAAAGATGCTGGTTATGATTGCGGGGTGCTCTATGGTGATTATAACGAAGATCCAAAGTTTTAAGCATAAATAGGACGAATCAATCTAAGAATCATGATCAACATTTAAAAGGTGTTTGCTAAGGTGCCAAAAACATCAATAGTCGAGTCAATTATTGCTTTCAATGAGTAGTTGATCAATTAGTTTAAGGAGGTAAAATTCTACAATTATTTGAAGTATCCTCATTTCTCCTAAATTATATGAACACAGTGAACCAGGATTTGTACACCAAAGATGATCAAGTCTCACTACTATGTCTCAAAATTACGCATGAGTAACTTGATAAAGAATACGAGTTCGATGAAAACATTAAAAAGATGATATCACATATGGAAATGCAACAAGAACACGTGAAAGGGGAATTTGGAGTTTTTCAAATAGACAAGGGTTCTCTTACATGTTATTTAGGAGAAGGGAGAATAAAGATTGAAATTCCAAAATAATTGACGGGAAGTTTTTCTTCTGGTAATTTGCAATCATTGGAGAACCAAGGTTGGAAATTTAAAAGAGTAAAAAGGGTTTCCATCCACGATACAAAACAGGTGAAAAATCAGGTCCTGAACAATTATTATAGAGGGTCAAGATAAAAGAGAATTGAAACAATCTGGAAGAGCAGGGAGCAAGATGAACATGAGGAGGCAAAATTTATTACATGAGTATAGCCCCAAACCTAAGGGGAGTGCAAGTACTCGGGCCAATGGTCTATTGTCACACATTCTTTTAAAAGTTGAATGTTCCGATGATTTATTTAATTCGATAAGAAATGACTTTTCCTCATTGAACAAAAAACTCAATTCTCATGGTTATTTCATTAAGATGTTGAAAGGTTAACTAAACCTGTTATCAACACAACTAACATCCCAGAAGCTGATTGAAGATGAATAATGAGAGTTGGTTGTAATCACCAGTAGTTGATAGGTGGCAACAGGGAATGATATAGAAGAAGAGGAAGCTTGAAATCTTGAAAAGAGCCATAACAAAGAAGACCCAGAAATCCCTCTCCAACAAAACATTGCCAAAGAGATGCAAGTGGAAATAGAGTAGCAATGAAACCTCTACCAAAAATATACCTTCACCCTTTCCCCAACATCTTAAAAGGAACAAAAGGAAGATGAACAAGTTTAAAATATTCTTTCCTTTTTTAAGAAGAGTATTCCATTAATTAACCTTGTTTGGTGGACGAAATCGAATAGAGCCGAATATGGCACATATTCATAACTGAGGTGGGATTGAAAGGAAGATTATTTATATTTGAAATATTAAAGTGCTTCCCCATGTGCCGTGCAATATGACAAGGAAGTATCCCAAAGAGGAAGATGGTGGGTGTCTAGAGCATTCACCATACCATGCTCCATTGGCACGCTCTAGTTGGCTAAATCTTTATGTTATGTACGAGCAATTATAGATTTGATTCCTTATGAAATTTATAGGCAACTTGGGTTAGGTGATCCAAAGGAAAATATAATGAGACTCATCATGGCATATAGATCAACCAAACATCATGTAGGAATTCTCCACAACATACTAATAAAAGTATGTTGTTTCATTTAGCCGGCTGATTTTGTTAGTTTTTAATGTGATATTGATGTTGAGATACCTATTATTTTGGGGATTCCATTCATAGCTACTGGGTGGGAGAACATTGGTAGATATTGAACGCAGGAAGAGAGAAAATTGGTTGTTTTTGGTTTCTAGGAGTAGTAGTAGTAAAGGATGGATGATGAGGTAACATTGAGCATATCCAAGAATGATATCCATGTGGTGAAACAAAACGATAGTCATAAAGGCCGTGACACAATTGAGACATCTTCATTATAAAAAAGACCAGTTTAAATAAGTGCTTGGTAAGTACGATGAATCTATAGTTTAAGGTTATGACAAAGTGCTTGCTGGCTTAACACGTTTTGGAGTACGTGCAACAAATATAATAAAGTTTTATATTGATATTAGAAATAGAGAGGGTCAACCTGCAAGGCCATTAACTTATGAACAGCAAAATTTAGAGTAGAAAGTACTACCATCTCATCTCAAATATTCCATCTTTGTAGAAAGTAACACTTTTCTAGGTATTATTACATCTTATTCAATTGAGAGTCAAGTGCAATTTAACATTGAAGTATATTAGAAGCATATGAAAGCTATAAGATTTATCATACAGGTATCGTGGACATTCCTCTAGGTATCGTTACTAAAAATTTTTTACGTGAACGTCAATACAAGCCTAGTGTGGAGAATTAGGGAAGATTAGACCCTCCTATGCAAGAGGGGGTTAAAAAAGGAGATGATTAAGTGGCTTTATGCAGGGGTAATCTACTAAATTACAGATAGTAAATGGGTGAGCCCAGTGCAATGTGTACCTCAGAAGGGTGGTATTATGGTGGTTCCAATTGCAAAAAGATAACTTGTGATGACTAGACTTGTGACAGGGTGGAAAGTGTGTATTTTCTTTCCAAAGTTTAATTCATGGATCGAAAAGAATCACTTCTAATGCCCGTCCTTGACCATATGCTTGATAGTTTAAAATTGAGAGCATAGTACTATTTTTTTGGATGGGCACTCAAGATGAATTTAAATCTCTAATGCAACAGTGGTTCATAAGAAAACCACTTTTACTTGCCCTTACGGAACCATTGCATTCAAAAGTATGCAATTTGGACTATGTAATATCCTAAAAACATTTCAACTGTCCATGTTGTCGATCATTGTAGATATGGTTGAAGACTATATTGTATTCATGGAATAATTTCATCTCATGAAGGATACATTTTAAGGAAGGAAGGTATTGTTCTTGTACATAAGTAGTAACAAGAAGGGATGGAAGTTGACAAGGCAAAAATTGAGGTTATCGAGAAGTTACAACCACCAATTTCACAAAATGGCATTCGCAGCTTCTTGGGGCACCCATGTTTTTAACATATAGTTTGAGTGTGTATGAATCAAAATGTGTATCGTAACACCACTAGCAGTTGGGATCGTGTCCCAATGTAGTGCTAGTGAAAACAATTGTTAACTTGAGTTCTGTTCTAGTTAGTAATAGTTTAAAGAAATTTTTGAATTAAAAAAAGTAAATTCAATTTGTGATACAAAAGTGTCAAATATCAAAATGGTTTGTTGTCACAAGTAGAAAAACCAATTCAATTAAAGTTGAAATTAAGTATGGGAAAGAGTTATTGGAGTGTGACCACAATATTTGTCAAAATAAATCAACGGGTACATGATTTGGATAGAAACTTTGCAAAATAATGATGACTAGGATAAGCTTTAGGTAAAAGTAAATTCCCACTCGGGCAACCTACTCTATATCAAATGGGTTCCCCTTGGACACCCACTCATCTAATGAAGACCAACCTACACCTTACCCACACTAGTTATTTCACGTTGGAAGGTACTAGGTATGTTAACCAGGGTCAACATCTTGGGCTAGCTGTGTCGCCCCCTCATAGTCCATCAATCTAGCGGTCTTAGTTTACGGACCTCTCTCTATAAAAAGCTGAAAACACATGGCTTGTTTTGTATTTTGAACTACAAAGACATTAAATTAAACCACAACAACTAGGTAAAATCACCATTAAAAGGCATCTAATCCTATAAGCAAACCAGACCGAACAATAAGATCACACAATTGTTAAATCCACCAGGAAAGGGGTTTTAGGACAACAAAGGAAATAATCAAATACACATCTACTGATAATAAAAAAAATTACAACGGGTATAAGACATTTAAACCTTAATATGACTTAAAGCAAGAAGTAGCGAGAAGAACACATTTATTTGAGGAAAGACGAGTCGTTTCTTCAAGCTTCCCACCCCCCCAAAACCCTCTCAAAAAGCCTACGAGAGAAATATATAAAACTAAGGTTCTAGGAAGTGAAAACTGAATGTAATTGATTACCCTAAAAAATAAGACTAACCCTTGTATTTATAGTTTTAAGATTTAGTGTTGGTGGAAACACATTGAAAGGTTAATCATGAATTGCCTAGTTGTTCATTCATTCTCCCTTCTTCCCAATCAACGTTGTTTGTTCTTTGACTTCATCATTTATGAGTATTGTAACATTGGGTTGAATAACCTTGCTCAGCAGAACTTTTCGGTGATGCTCCAATTGCTCCCTTTTTCGCTGCCTTTTTCATCCACTTCCTTTAAGGTTTCACGCATTGAAATGAAGGGCGACAATCCTCCTTTCGGCAAGTCACAATGTTTTCTTGGCGATTCTTATGCTTTAGTTTCTTTGTTCTTTTCAGCCTTTTTGGTCGCTTTATGGGCATGCATGTTCATTCTTTCAAAAAACATCATATAACTTAAACTGAAGAGTTTTATAAGATCATTGTGATTTAGAATGAGTACTTGATGAAACTTCTTCCATTAAAGGAGGACTGTAATTGAGTCAATTGAGACTACTCAACACCCTAACACAAAACTTGGCGTTGTGCTCAAGAAAAATTCAAACTTCTGAGTCAAAGCGATTTTGTTGTCTCAGATTGTTACTACACAAGACTCATCATGAACTGCATAACAAGATTCAAATTATTAGAATCGATGATTGTGATAAAGATTATGTTTGACAAAACATTACCTAAGAATTCTGGTTGCTCCAAGACTTGGTACTACAACTTAAAAGTCAACAAAAATAATCTAAATGCCCTAAAAAATAATTATTCCATATGCACACTTAAAGATTAATCACATTAAGATCAGGAATGAGATTCAATGTTCACACTCACAAAGAGGAAAACAATGCATATTTTCACCCATATGGTTGCCATTATTTTCCAATCGATCTTATTTTTGGCTTGCTCAAGGCTCAAAAGGTCTTCTAGTCGTTTAATGGGATGAGTGTAAAGGTCTGGTTTATTTTTTGACGCGAGAATTTTTGCCTAATGCGATGTCGGTTTCTCATGACATCCCCTTCTTAAACCTTATCGATTCTTTTGCAAGAGCTTCAAAGCATTATTTTTATTCACCTCCATGGATTGTGTCGAAGGCAAAATTTCTTTCGCTTGTTTATTCACTACTTCTAATTTTTCTTTCTCTCTTTCTTATATATGACGTATTATGTTTTTTCTTCACTGCTATTTGATAAGAGACACATTTTGCATTTCTTGAGTTGTCCTTCTATTTTCCACCACAACCCCAACTTAGACTTTTTGTCTAACTTGGTTGTTCACTATAAATCACAAATAATGAGGATTATCAATGATTGATCAATCAAGAATGAGGGTTTATAAAGTTTTTTTTAAAACAAAAGTATGGCGCACAGGGTGTTCAACAAAGTTTCACACATTCATGGATAGGCCATAAAAGAGGTATATGTCAAAGTCGGCCTCTAATCTCAACAATCTAACTCATCTAAAAGTGGACACTTTCAAAATCAACAGAGTAACCGGTAAAATTTCGGTTTATCCTGAAAGGTTCAATGGTAAAGCTACGCGGGTTCACAGGGTTGGTTACAGCGACCCAAACAAGCTTCGGCTGTCCGGAAGCTATAGTTTAAAGCTAGCCCTAAAAATTTGGCGGGAAGAACAGCACGGGGTGGTGGGGAGTGGGTGGTTAGCAAAAAGCCTGGTTAAGCTAAAGTAGGTAAAGTAAGGTAAGCTAATCACACAAGGGCATGACACTTTAAGCAAAAACATCATTACACCATTTGGTGCTGTGCAACAGTCGTTACACAAGAATTAATTCTATAAATTACTAATCACAGCAAGATGTTAAAGGTTCACATATTGTCTATGAAATTTCATATGTTCTCGTTGTAGCCGCATATTCATGTTTGTTTTGTACAAAAACATCTTCTTTCAACATAAGAGGTGGATAGAAATTTCAAAAATGAATTTTTTTCGATTGGATAGGCATTTCGGCAAAACCTTCTTGAGCTCGCCAAATTTTGAAAGACTATATGCTAAGAGGGTGCGTTGAATCAGTCGGCTGAATAACATTGATTGTCGTTGTTTTACGTGTCTCACCAACTAGTTTGTTTAATGCCGAACTGCATCAGTTTAGTACCTTCTACACATAAATCCAGAGAGCTAACACAAAATAAATTCATTAATATATAAAAAAATAATAATAAAGGGTTTTGGTTTACCACCCAAACTACTCATGAGTTAAAGTCGCGGTACGATGCTAATCAAACACTACTCTTCATCGTCATTTAACCACAGTGTAATTAGGTGAATCCTTGGAGAAGAGAGGATAGTGACATGTCATTATTTTTGTGATCTGAGCATCCTGCAACTGAATGGTCATGGAACTTAAAGTAGTTACTTCGTTTAGCATATCAATTTTCCATCTTTTTATTCTGTTTCTTGTTATGTTCATCACGTGTTGGTTGTACCAGTGAAGTTGTACCGTAAATTTGCACATTCTCATGTCTCTTGATCTATTTTAACCCACGAGGGGCACTAGAGGATGATCCAAAATCTAAGGCGAAAACGTCCAAAACTTCCAAAACGACGTCCCTTGTTGACGTGTAGTATACTGGATGATGCCCCATCGTTTGGGGGCGTAGCTTAAAATATAGTTGTTGGAAGCTTATCCCCCAAATGTCATTCTCTGAACAAAATGATGTACAACATAATCTGACGTCGTTCAAATAACGTCTAGTAGGTTTGGTCCGTCATTGGTCACCTGCAAAAAATGCAGGGATTCGGCCAACCTTGTGGTGCTTTTTGTAAATTCACCCCAAGTATATTATGAAACATGGACGTTTGATTTACGGTTGTTAGGGTATTTTTAGTTATTTTTTACTCTAAGAATTAAAGTTAGTCTTCGTTTTCAAAAATCAAAACGCCTCCCTCAAGAAAAACTCTCTTAAACACTAGTGAGTATAGAACTCAATGAAGGGCTAGAATTAAAGGTTTTGGAGTTTTTCTTCACAAATATTTCATGCTTTTCTTGATATTGAGGTATGGTAGTTCATCTTTGAACCTTCTTTCGTTCAAGGAGCCATTTCGATGACTTTTCAAAAAGGGTTACGAACTCCTAACTCCTCTATTTTTCTATTATAATAATAGGTCTTTTCATTGATGAAGTCAAAACCCCAATGAATCCATTCTCGTGATATTATCAACTTTGACTCATAGGTGAGTTATGTCCGATGCCTAGAAAACGTGTAGAGTTGTGCTTTATAATATTGGAAATACCTAATTGACCCTTAGATTTATTATTATGAATTAGTTAAACCTGGCGACAAGGTTTGCCGAGTGGATGAAGGGGAGTTGCGGGGGTAGGTGGCAGGTTCGGAGTGGGGGCGCGGGGGGGAGGGTGGGGAGGGGGGGGGGGGGTTGGGGAGCGGGGCTCGGTGTAGGGGGTTGGTACGAGTGGGAAGTGAGGGGTGGGGGGGGGGAGGGGGGGTGTTGGGAGATGCTTAGCGTGGGGGGGAGGGGGGGGGGAAGGGCTGCGCTGAGCCGTTTGGGGGGGGCGGGGGGCGGGGGCCGGGGCTTGAATGGGGACGGGGGGCTGGTGGGTTTGGCGAGCTTGGAGCGGGGGAGGGGGACGCTCGGGGGGTAGGTAGTGTTGGCACGGTCGGTGTAGGCTCCCCGACTGTGGGGCGGGCGGAGTGAGGCAGGTTTCGGGTCGTGTAAGATGTTGTTTTCCGGTGGTGGGATGGGCTCGGTGGGGGGGGGTGGGGGGCGTGACTGGGGGGCGTGAGGGGGATGCGCGGGGTGGTGGGGGGTAGGGGGCGGTTGGGAGGGTGGGGCGAGGGTGGAGGGGAGGCTCGGCGTTGGGGTGGGTGGGAGGCAGAAGGCGCCAGTGCTGGGGCTGGCTCGAGTGGCCGGTCCGTCGTATCACGTGCGGTTCTGTTTATGTCCTCAGCGTGAGGAGGTATTTCTGTGTTTGTGTCCGGTATTACTTCTTCAGTTAAAACAGAGTTACCTGTAATGCTGGTAGATGGTGGTTTTGGTCTTTTTTCACTGTTGTGGCTTCATCGGGGGGTTCTTACCGGCTGTCTGTACCTCTCTCGTTGATGCCCGTCCACATTTCCCCTATTTCTTTTTTCTATTTCCCTCTCCTTCGTAGTGCTTTCCGTTTCTTTTCCCTTGCTCTCTGACTCGTTTTCTTGGTCGGCCTCTTTCTTCTTGTCTACTCAATATACGCTGGTTTTTAGCCCTAGCCGGGGCTGTCAGTGGGCGTGTTAGGGGTGTAATGGTTATCTTGCACTTATGTCATCTTGTTGCTTTGGGGGTGGGCCCGTCCATTGGTCGTCGGGGTTGGGCGGGCTGGTGGGGTGATTGGGGGTGGATGATGGGGTGGAAGTGTGGGGTGGGGCGGGGGGTGTGGAGTGGGAGGCGGGTGGTGTCAGGTTATGCTTTGGAAGAGGCCTGGGAGAGGTGGGGGGTGGGTTGGGGGCGATGGGAGTGGGGGGCGGGGGGGTAGGAGGGGGGTGGCGGGGATGGGGGGGTGGGGGAGGGGGGGGGGGGGGGGGGGGGGTGGAGGGAGGGGGGTGGGGGAGGTGGGGGCGGGGGAGGGGAGTTAACTGGGGGGAGTTTGGCGGGGTGGGGGACGAGCGCGGGTATCCGGCCGTTGGTCTGATGAGGGAGATTGATGGAGTGTTTTGTTTCTCTTATCCCAGCCTCTATTGGGAGCGTTCGGGGGGGTGCGGTCACCAACCTTCGGGGTTCCTTAACCGCTGGGCGGGGGGCCTGGTTCGATAGGGTCACTGTTTGTCGGTTGTAGTATTTTTGGGGACGACATACCGGCGTGTTGCTCCGTGGGTTTATGTGGTGCGTTTATCCTGGCAGTGTCATGGGGCCCTTCCGATCCCTGGGGGTTGGAGCGTTGGTACGGATATTACCTCGCGTGGGCTCACCGGGGTGTCTTCTCTTTCTTTCTGGTGGGTAATTTCGTTTCGGGGGGAGAGTTTATTGCGGGGGGGGCCTTTCAACCGTTTTCTCCTCTCGGTGCGCGGGTCGTCTCTCCGCCCCCTCTCACTTTTTCTCTACCCTCCCTTTTATCTTATTGCTTATTTTTCTTCCACCCTTTTTTATGGCGCCCGTAATTGGCTGCTCATGTCTTGGCTCGCCCGTCTTATGGGGGGTTTGGGGGCTCGTCTGCGTTGCCGCGGAGCCACCGGGTTGGTGGACTCTTACTGCTTCTTTAATGGCTTGTACTTGGGGGAGGGGTGGGACGGGGGGGGCGGGGGGGATCGCGTGTGGTGCATCGAGGGCAGGGGAGCGGGGGGGGAGGGGGGGGGGAGGTAGGGGGGGGGGGGATGGGGGGGGGGGGAGAGAGGGGGCGGAGACGCGAGGTGAGGGGGGGAAGGGGGGTTGTTTTGGGGGGGGGGAGAGAGGGGGGGGGGGGGAGATGGGAGGGGGCGGGGGGGGGGAGGGGGGGGGGTTGTGGGGAGGGGTGGGTGGCGGTGCGGGGTAGGTGGTGCGGCTGTGGGGGGCGGGAGATGGGAGATAGAGGTGTGGGGGGGAGTTCGTACTAGGTGGGAGGATGGGAGGGTGTGGAGGGGGAAGGAGTCGAGGGGGGGAGGTTTGTTTTTTTCAGGGGAGGGGATGTGGGGGGGAGGGTGGGGGGGGAAGGGTGTTGTTTTTTAGGTGGGAAGTTAGCGAGATAGGGAGGGTAGAGGTGTGTAGGGGGAGGGGGGGGGAAGGGCTAGGGGGGCTTGGGGGAGGGGGCGGGGAGGGGGGAGGAGGAGCGTAGCGGGAGGGGCTAGGAGGGAGAGGGCGGGGGCGGTGCCGGGAGGAGAAGGGAGTGGGGGTAAGAGGGGAGAGGAGGAGACGAGGGAGAGGGGGGGGTTGGGTCGGGGATGTTGTGGCTTGTTTAGTAGTTTGTGGGCGTGACTACGGGTTTGCGGGGGACCGGCGTCGAGGCGGCGCGGGTGGGGTAGTGCGGGGGAGTGGGCGCTATGGGGAGATGTCTGTGGGGGTGTGTTTGAGGGGGGATTTATCTGTTGATGGTGAGCTCCGGGAGTGAGAGTAGACGGGGAAGGATTTGAGCGGGATGGGTAGTCGGGTGTTGTGGTAGGTGTGGGACGAGAGGGGCGGACCGGGTTATTGGTAGGTTTCGTGGCGGTGTCCGGGGACGAGCTGGATGGGAGACGGTGCTGCGTCGGAGTTGGGTGACGTGGGGACCGCAGTCGAGGGGAGTGGGAGCGGTGCGGGGGGGGGCTTGGGGACGGGGGGGGTTGGGGATCGAGTAGTTCTGCTGGCGGGCCGGGGGGTAGGGGTACCGGTAGATGGTTGGGGGGGGAGTCGGGGGGTGGTGGTTGGTGGCTCGGGTGGGTGACGTTGGTTGGGGGGCGGGGCGTGATGCTAAGGGAGTGGCGGGGGTCGTGTGGTGGGGGAGGGGGTTTATCTTGGGGGATCTGAGTGGGGTGGGGGCGTGGGTAGAGGTGAGGTCGTCCCCCTCTGTTTCGTTCCTCCGGTTTCGCACCCTGCTCTTGGTTCGTTTCCGTTTCCTGCTTGGCGTGGGGCTGGGCCGCCTAGGGTAGGCGGGGGCGCTCCATCGGGTTTCTGGTGTCCCGCTCGGGTTTAGTGCCGGGGGAGCTGTCGCCATGCGAGTCCCGGGGCCCTGGGTTGGGTGAGCCCGATCATCCTGGGGGGATTTTCGATTTGACCGGCGGTTGGACAGCCGGGCAAACCTGGGGTCTCTCCGCCCCTTTGTTGGAATATGTGCTGTATGGTTTCCTCCGCTGCGGTTTCTCCTCTTATTCTATCTTGTCCTACGTTTCTCCCATCGGCAGTGCCGGCGGGGGTTGGTTACTGCGCTGTATCTAGGCGTTTTTGGGTCGGCGGGCGGTTCCGGTGATTGGTTAACTTTGTGCGGCTTATGGGGGGGGGTGTCCCTCAAGGTCGTGGTTGGTGTTCTGGTCTTCCGTCTCCTGGGGGGGGCGCGTTGTACAACTTTCTCTGCTGCCGGGTTGAAGGTGGCTGTGTGTGTGGGTAGATGGGGGGGACTAGCGGGTAATACGGTGGGTGGGGGGGGCGAGCTGAGGACGGTTGTGGACGGGGTGGTGGAGGGGGGTGGGGGGGGAGGGGAGTTGTTGGGGGAGAAGCGAGGCACTGGGAAGTGAGGGGCGGGGGTCGAAGTGTGGGTTGGTTGGGGGGGGGGTGGGGACGAGGGGGGAGGTGGGGAGCCGCGGGAGTGGGGGGAGGTGAGGACGGGGGGAGGGGGGGATGGGGGTGGGGTGGGAGGGGGGGGGGTGGAGGGGGGGGGGGGTGAGGGGGGAGAGCGAGGGTGGGAGGAGGGGGGTGGGGGGGAGATGGGGGGGGGGAGGGAGGGGGAGGGGGGGGGGGGGAGAGGGGGTGGGGGAGGGAGGGGGGAGGGGGTTTGGATTGGTATGAATATTTTAATTCAACGTTATATGTGTGATGTTTGTTCTTTTTTTGTGGGAGAATTTATTTTTTTTTATTTTTATATTTTTTATTTTTTTTTATTTTTTTTTTTTGTTTTTTTATTCTGTTATTTGTTATTTTTTTTTTATGTTTGTTTAGTTTTATTGGATATAATTGAGGTATGATCAACTTTTTATTGGCGCGTCTGTAATCTGAAAGTGTATTTTGAGTATTTTGTGGATTTGATAATAGTTTGAAGGGCTAGTTGTGATGTAAGAGTTGATTTGATGTATATACATTTGTTTTTAGAAGTTGTTAATAAACACTTGCGATATTATGTCTAAATGAAGCCGTTTGTATTGTGAAGGTGATAGAGTGTGAATTATGATTAATAATGGTGTAACAATGTTCAAAAGTCAATGTAATCAATTTGGTGATTATGTGAAAGTTGTGTTCACATGTAGTCACACATAAACAGTCATGTCTGGAGAGTATTCCCAGATGTATCCACCGTAGTCATCCTCTCAAAGGACTCTAACAAGCCATTATTATTTGTCATAAAATGTCATAGACTAAAATTAGCGGAAAATTAAAGAGTTTTGCATGTACTTAGTGAAGTATACTTAGACTTTTCTTTTAGAAACATCATTAACATACATGCGATAGTTTAAAAACTGTCTCACATAAAAACCATCTAAAGAATATGAGTCTTGGACTTAGCGAATAAAATATCAATATACCATATAAGCTTTTCTAAATGAAAATAAAATAAAAATAGATAAAAATGAATAAGACAGTATCTCGTTAACTAATACAATGTTGATGTCCAGAATCATGAAAATATAGTATCACTGAACATGAGGATCTACCAACACTTGGAGAAAGACTTACAAGATTCTTCAATCGAGCTTCTTGATCTTCAATGATCGGACCCTACATTTGTAGTTATATAAGTAAATGGGTTTGTACGCTAGATGTACTAAGTATTGTTATATGCACATATATAATTTAAAGACAAGTATGAAAAAGACCAATTTTTTAGAAAAGCATGATAAGTCATTTGATCATCTAGGGGTACATAATATAGAGCTATGTAAACGATTAATAGACCACACCAACCTCAAGCATGATCATAACCACCATAAGCAGATGAAATAAAATGATATTATAACGTATAGGTTCAATAGTGTCATATAGACATAACATACAAATTAGTTACTAATGATCCCATCCCTATCGTAAAAGGGCAATTATAATGTAAAGCCCCATAACCCCACATAATCAAATAAACAAGATATGAGACCATAAGAAATTTTTGCTCCATACAACATACATCATAAGTAGTCATATCCACATATAGAAATATAGATCAATAACTTGTTCATCAACATAGAGAATATTATGTAAGAGCAACATCATCTATCATAAGAATTATACATTTCATGTCATCATATTTCATAAGAACAATCTCCTAGGACTTCCCTTACAGTCAACTTGTACAATGTCTAGAAGAGTCCCATAGCCCTACCTATACTAATTAAACAACTCAATTCACCCTATTCAATATTAATTTACTTTAGTCTTTCATTTTACTTGAGCTAAAAATCGCCTTAACCAACATTAGACCATTCGAGCGAAACATAGAATCCAATTTCTTGAAACCCCACACAAAAAGAAGGTGGTCTACTTTCTAAAGTAGAACCAAAACATGAACATAGCATTCTAGGTGGATCCACTAGCTAGTATTTATATGGTGGCAACATAGTTCAAGAACCAAGAGATATATTAGAGAGCCATAGTTCCATATTACATGATACCTCCAACTCATGAGACTCATTATTAACCAACCTTCTAACCTGGGAAGGAACACCGTTCTTATCTAGTTTAGTTTGTGCTAAGTCAAAGTCCCTTTTTTAAAAGCCTTTAAGTTATCATTAGTCATTACTCTTATCATAGGCCATAATAGATTAACCCCTTTTATAAACATGATCATTAGCTCATTAGTTTTAGGATGAGAATTTCCTTTCATCACAAACCTTCATTAGTGAGATTATAGTATCATAGCCAAAGTGCGTAAGGCATACAAGAGAACATCATCAACATTGAATTATCATATCCTTACCACTATCCCACATTTAATATATTGTTTGCCCTACTTATATGCATACATGATACATACATCAATTTCATAACAATATCAATTCCAAGACAACATCAACATAATATAGTAATAATTATTTAAGAAGGCTTAGCTAATTTCATACAAGAATTTTCCTTAAGAACTTACTCTTAGTTTACCACAGTCATCAAATAATATAGTGAAAGACATAATAACATAAAAAATCTCAACCACTTTAGCCATATACAAAACAATTCATAGATAGGGTTAAGGGAAAGGGTTCAGCTATTAGTTCACTCAAGTTATAGTTCCAACCCCAACATCTACATGGCATAAGTGATAGATATAACATAATATAATTCATAAATTAGGGAGAGAACAAGCTTCACACGAAAACCAACAATACCATATTAATTATTCAACAATACATACTTAATTTCCCTTAGAAAATGATAATTAATCATCATTAGTAATAAACTTCGAATATTTCATAGAGTAAAAACCCATGTAGTTGAATTGTCTAAAATCATATCTGAAAGGACCTCTTGGGGAAAGGATTCCCAAGAGTGAAGAACCCATACCTTATTGAAAATTAATCCACGAAATTCAACTGAAAAACCTTGGAAATATGATTTTCTTCTTCAACCTTACTTGTTCTTCAATAGAGGATGAATAGAGAGAAAGTAGAGTGAGATGAGAGCTTTAGGGTTTTTTTTGTGGTTTTGTATTTGATGCGTAAAAGTGTGATTGAAAACCAATATATAGTATCCCCATGAAATACTCAAAAGACCCCTCACTTAAATTTACCCTTTAATGAAGTCAAACCTAAATTCCTAATTTCAGATTTTCATCGTGGAGCAGGTCCATGATGCGTAACTAATTCCATTAGATTTTATAAATTAATTTTTGAGAAAGATCAGTCTGTTACACAGGCATGATTTTTGACCATGGTCCCACCAAATCCTCGACGTGGACACATTCCCTCTATGTGCATTTTGGTTGCTGATTTTGTAGCTTGCCAGGAAAAGTTTTGGGTCCCTTCGTGGACTCCAATGGCGACCCTTGGGGGGTCGGACCTGGACATTTTCACTCTTAATACATGGTTTTACCTATTTAAAGTACTTTCACAAGTTTTATACCTCATACAAAACCTCCAAACCTACATGAAACATAAGGAAGTTTACACTAGCTTCCAAACGTCATGGACGTTTCTTAATGTCTTGACTCTAATACTTCCAAGATGGTTTATAAACATTATTCTAGGCCTACAACAGTGTTACTAAGTATACACTAAAATGTGAGGCTATAGATAAGGTCTTTGACTTTCGAAGTGTTACATTATCCCCCCTTAGGAATATTCATCCCCGAATGGGACAAAAATCTTTTATAGAAGTCAGATAGACGCAATACTAGCAGCACAACAAAAAACAACATAAAATAATATTGAGTCACAACTCATAGGAGTACTTTACAACTCCTTTCAAAACATACCGTACATTACCAGAAATCAATACATGAGCAAAATATAAGAGATCACATGTAATAACATAATGATGAACTAACTTCTCAACATCAACATGAGCTCAAAATAAATCGACTAGTTACTGTACTACCATTCTTCTCAAGACAACAAAAAAAATCTCAGGAAGACAACATGCACACACAATTCATATAAGTGCAAGAATAGAGTATGAAGACATTTTCTTGAAACTTAATTTTTTACTACTTTTACCAAAAAGATGAACCTTTTTATTAAAAAAGTCAATTCTATATTTTATTTCTTCATAAGAGGATGTCTAATTCCTAAGGAGTACAAAGAGAGGGTAACAAGGAATTAATTGTCATCTTTGTCCTCATGTTGCACCTTTCAAAAAAGATGATGACTCCATATTACTTTTATGAGGCAAAATCTTTTGTTTATCATTCTTGATTGGCGATCTAGGATCTCCAATAGGAATTCACATTGGAGAGTTTTCATCCATACTAAAACCTTAATAGGACGAAATAGCCCACCGGGTCGCCTACTATTTTGCATTCTTTAGAATAGAAACATGAAACACATGATGAACTTAAGCTACTTCACTAGGTAGTTTCACCTAATAGGAAACCTTTCCGACCCGTTGTAATACCTCATTAGGACCAACATATCGAGGACTTAACTTCCTCTTATTACCAAATCTCATCACCGCTTCAATAGGTAAAATATTCAAAATGACGTGATCACTTATTCAAACTCAAGATGAATTCTCCAAGTGTAGGCATAAGCCTTTTGATGACTATAGGTTGTCTTCAATATTTCTCTTATGACCCAAACTTTCTCTATTGTT
Organism: Solanum habrochaites; assembly: GCA_027704765.1. Lineage (NCBI taxonomy): Eukaryota > Viridiplantae > Streptophyta > Magnoliopsida > Solanales > Solanaceae > Solanum > Solanum habrochaites. The sequence goes on along the minus strand of JAKWJA010002489.1, from coordinate 43,587,190 downwards.
GTAGGAGAACTCAATCAATTGTAGGAGATCATCCTAACTTCCTTTGAAATCAATAACACAGGCTGTTAACATATATTCAAGGTTTTCAATGGTAAGTTCCGCTTGACCATCTGTCTAAGGATAAAAAATGATGCTATGTTCAATTGAGACCTACAAACTTTTGAAAAAGTTCTCCCAAAATGGGAGACGATATTGGACTCTATCTGAAAATGATGGACAAAGGAATGCCATGAAGGTACAAGCTCATAAGAGATTCGCATAATCGTCGTCAGTATACTAGACTCTTAACGGGAATATAAATAATTACAAAGTTGGTATATTTGGTCAAACTATCCACCAATAAAACAGATGAATCATTTTTCCTCCGGGTTCGGAGGCAAAACTAAAAAAAAAATTCCAATTGATTTCTTCCAACTCAAGTGGAACAATATGTTGGATTAAACACCCGGTTTTAGAGTGGACTTTGATTTGTTGGCAATTTGGACATTATGCAACAAACTATTCTATTGTCCCTTTAAACCATCATATCGAACTCCTAAGGTCAGATACATTTTGGTGGCACCCGGGTATGAATAGAATAACAGGAACCATGGTCTTCTTCTAGAATTTTATTTCTCAAATCCTCAACATCTGGTACACATAATGTCCCTTTGTAATTAAGAACACCATCCTATCTTGGGACATGTGACATACTTCAAAATATGAATATATAATACTTAGTCTATTGCAATACTTTGAATGAAAACATAAAAGACATATATTCCCTCAAGTCAAGTGAGGACATACTTCAACTTGTCTTGAATGATCTTCTAAGTCCATGTCTTCTCTTCCCAAAGCTCTTCACCCACCAAGAACTATATAGATGGATGAAAGCACGGAGTTAGTACAACCACCTGTACTTAGTATGGCATTATGCATAATAATCATGACAACGGACTTTTATTGGAAATATGTATCTTTTCATTTGAAAATCATATTATAATCATAAGAACAACATTTAACAACTTAGAAACACATAAGATAACAGGCAACCAAAAATGACATGTTTATAACTCACTTTCCAGTAAGCTATATTCACTATATAGTGAATTAATTCATTGTTACGGTGAAATACTTTACCTTCTTGTTAAACCAGTTCTAGCATGTAATTCCCTCACTAAAAGCTATCCTAAGATTCACTTAAGTCACAAAAAGAGAGACTGCCCATATACCCTCTGTAGATGTGCCTAAACGACCCCTAAGATTACTTATAATTAGTCACATACACACTTAATAAGTATCATAACATCAAGGTTAGTTTCTTCTAGTAAAGTTGACTTTAAGTCTCACTTGAGTGATTTTTGAAGGGATGTTCCATACAATCCCTTACACACACACTTAAGAGATCATATAGACTCCGTATAATAGAATCATTCCCACTTAATATACCAACATATAGACGATATGAAATTCTCCTACCAAAGGCTATCAAAAGACCTACTTAAGTAAATCAAGAAGTTAACGTCCATAGTGACCTCTTCAAGATTAACTAAATATTCATTATGATTACCTAAGGCTTTTATCATGTCCACAACACAAAACATCTTCCCTAACTAGAGGCATCCTCAAGACATCCAAAGATAGGACATGAAGAGATCATCTTTTATGCCCTCTTCACAATTTAGCTAATGAATCCATAAGTCACTTTAGATTAGGTACTTATTCATTTGCATACTCCTTAACATAAGTTATTATTTCATTAGTTCATTAAGGCTCATACATCACTTAAAGGACATTAAAATAATGGTCTTGGACAAGAACTAGGAACTCCAAGTAACATATTCAAAGTCTATTATGCAATGTCTAGATAGCGTCCCATACAACCATCTAAACCTCATAAACTTCTCTAATGCTAATAGGTATTCCATATGATGAGAATAGGCAATAACAACATAGACCATGATATAAAGACATGGAATCTGGAGTTTGATCGTACTCCGATGAGGTTGTTCTACTTGCCAAGGGTAGAACCTAGACACATCCCTTGTATGCACAAGGTTAAGGAATATGAAGGTCTTCTTTGTATTCTACTCTCATACATAATTAGAATTACTTCCCTTACCATACTCACTCGGTGCTAGGCTTCTTTCTCATAGAGTAGTTCACACATTAGGTTTACATAAAAGGGTTCCATAACAAATTCATAACCCAATCACATTTAGCCTACAAAAAAAGGTCCACTAGAGCAAAATATGTTTCTTTTCCAGCGAATTAACCTTAAGGCTATCATTTCTTTACTTTGAAGGATACCATTACAACTTACAACTTCAACAATCTCAACATTATCATTAAGTCAAGGTTTTCACATAAAAGACTCTCTTAAGTTCATGTCATTCATACATTTATGACTAAAAGTTCTAACACCCTAAATTAATAATCATATACGTAAAGCAAGGGATACAAGTCAACCAAGTCCAGACATTACATACTTTACTTTTAACTCACAATGTAAGTCATTCTCGAAGCACCTAGAAACAACCCTAACATATTCAAGTCATGTTATATACTATCATAACATCATTAATATAATCAACATAGACTCATATAGCTATGTTGGAATAATCAAGACTCAACTCAAACACTACATACATAATGTCAAAGGCATACTCTAACCTGGTAACCTAAGACAACATGAATAGAAAAAAATATATATGATTGCACATGTAGATATCTATTGTCATGCTTCATAGAATTAAACTACACAAATAGTCATATTTCTTCAAGTAGTGGTCAACATGGCCAAGATCATCATATTGCATAAAGTAACGCAGACAAAGCCACATCAATTGCAAGTAAAACACATAACACTGCCACCATAAGTGGACTATACAAAGCACAATTTAGTAGAATTATAAACAACATAAAAAAACGGAATAGGGCAGCATACCCCCACATCATCCTCAACACTTCAATCCAAAGTCAATTTACTCAATTTGATAAAACAAGACCCTTACCCAATGCCATCACAAAAAATTCAACATAAAAACTACAATAATAAATTAATTAGTTTAAATCAATGTAAATTCATCAATCTAATACAATCTAGATATCAATTTACTACAATTATTACATCAAATGAATAACCCACACAAAACAACATAAGAATTCATCAATAATAGATCAGTATCATGTAACCCAAAACATAGTCAAAATCTAGGGTTCATCCAATTCATGGGTTCATAGGTAATTTAGGTTGAAATAATAAATATATTATCAATTAAATAATTATTCAAATGTTTACAAATTATTTATGCAAGAACCCATGGTAGATTCATGAAATTGGGCAATTAAACTTTGGAAACTTTGAAAACATCTTTGAAAACATCTTGAGAATTGGGCTCCTTAATGAAACGAATTTCAATGATCAAAATACATACCTCAATGATGATTATTCTTAATTTTGATGAAAAATTTCAACTCAAAACTTCACCTCCAAGCTGTTCCTTGATTTTGACTTCAATGAGACTTGAGAGAATTCTAAGAGATTTTGGGGTTTTGATTTGGATGAATGAAATATTCTAAGTGTAAAACACTTATATACACATTTAAAATAGACAATTTACCCCTTAATAAACCTCCAATACATCCATTTATAAGTAGGGTGAATTTACAAGTTCACCCCTAGATTAAACAGTGACTGCACGCAGGCACACAGGCCAATCGACGGACTGTCGATCGACGGGGCGTGCTGGTAACTGTAGATTGGTTCAAAGGCTTGGAACTGGTAGACTTTCAACCCATATAAGTACCTACCCACTCCAACCACATATGGGGCATCAATCACGCTACTAACCATCGATTGCCTTCCGTTGGTGGACTGCCTTTTGGCAGTTTTGGGCACCAACTTGGGTCCTTTCTCAAGGACCCTTTGGTTGGTCCTTGGGGATAATTTCCCAGACGTTTCCAACACAAATACGATTGTTTATGATTATAACATATCTCACATAAATTTCATCCAAAAAGAACACATAAAACACGATCAAACATACAAAGACACACAAGGTCGTTTCAAGGCATATCTTACGAACGTCTTGGACGTTCTTGGAGGTTTGACTCCAAACATCACGAAACTTGACACACTTCCTATACATTCTACAAAAACTCATTTAAGGACCTTAAAACCTCATGAATCACCTAATAGCATATAAAACCACATATGAGGCACATAGGAGACTTAGTCGTCAAACGTCTTAGTCGACCCTTGACGTTTGACTTCCAATGCACATAATACATTAGCTACTGAATCTATACAATATATTTGACCTATGTAGGACCTTAGACCATAAATACTAACATTTTATGGTCTATTTCACCTAATTAATTTTAGGGGTCTTACAATTTCCCATTCGGGAGGAACTCCTTAAAGGTAATTAGGAAACACATCTTGAAATTTCGTTACTACGGGGACCGACTAAATAGGATGAGTTTCACATTCTTGATATGTAACCCTCACCACATTATATAGACAGCCCTTTGCTATCATCTTATAGGCCTTCAATCAAGAAATGATTTGATTCCTTGGCATAGAATTTCCCTCTTCCACTCTAAAATGGGTTGATTTTTGAAGAAAAACTTCACTACCCTTTTTCTCAAATCTAATGAAGCAAAACAAGCATGAATCCAATCCATTCCAAAAATTATATCAAATTCAACATGTCAAGTCCTACCAAATCAACAAGGATAACTCTATTGGGCAGAAATACAGGAAATTTCCTATAGACTCTGTTTGACAACCGAGTCACCCATTAGGGTATAAACCGAAAAGTGTTCATTAAAAATATCGGGAAGTATATCAAACTTCCTAGCAACCAAACGTGTCACAAAACAAAGGGTGGGACCTGGATCAGGTAAAATATAAAGGTTAATAGAGAAGAGTTGTAACATACCTTTCACAACATCGGAAGAGATATTTTGTTCACTAGTAGCCTTTATTGCATTAAAATGGATCCTTTTATGAGATTCGGGACTACGACCAGTTGATGGATTTTAGGTATTACCCCTTCCTTGACACTTTCACATTAGGAAAATCTTTCAACATATAGCAACCTTTTCCACAACCGTAGAAACTATTTGTTCCAGCAAGTCATTCGTCCATAGGTTTCTTACCACACTTTACTGAAGTCGGTTCTTTTTTGGGACCTCAAAAATTTTTCCCTTTAGGTTTAGGGTTAGACAAAGCATTAATTGTGAGGTTGGTAAACTTAGAAGGAACATCGTTTGAAAACCTCTTCTTTAGCATGCCTTGTCCTGGGTGTCAAGCCTGCCCTTAGATAAACCACTTTCAAAAGACCTTGCTTTTATAGCATTCTATTCTTCTTCCTTAGACGGACTCTTCTCTAATTGTGTGCATGAAAACCCCATTCAAAACATAAAAAGCTTCAATGTTGCATGAAGCATAGCATTTTCCAAAAAAAATTTTGTCATGATTTAGGGACACGCATGTTACATCAACGGGACTCATTTATCCGTATCATCGAGGGGGACCAAATTAGGATAATCTATTTGGACAACTCAATGAACTTTATAGAGTATTCCTTAACACTCATACCTGTTTGACAAAAGATAATGAACTCCACTACCTTAGATTTCGTTTCCTCCGTTGGAAGAACCTATCAAGAAAGGCCTTTTTGAAGATATCCCAAATCACGGAACCACCTCATAACGTCCGAATATCCTTCTATTGATTATACCATGTATGTACCACCTCCCTGAGTTGATAAGCAACTAGCTCAGACTTTTCAGTAATACTCACACCCATGGATAACAAATATTATAGACCTCATCAAGGAAGTCTTGGGGGTCTTCATCAACTTTTGATCCAAAGATCATGTGAGGATTCTTCCACCTAAAATCTCTCAACTAGTTTACCATTGTTCTACAATATTTATTATCTCAAGATAAAACCTCTTATTTAACTTGTATCGTAACTTTTTAAACATGAGTAGTGATGTCTATGCCAATTTAGACAAGGGATTCCCTCACCTCACCATCCGTCATGGATAGAGTATTGACCGAAACATGATCATTCATGGCAACTTTATCTTGAGGAAGAACTCGTTTTTCCTTAGGAAGTAGCTCCCGTATTCTCATTGTCTTCTACTCTTCTCGTGGCTGTCCTTCTTCTATTGATAGCCTATAACCACAATAAAGTGTTGGATTCTAAGATACACATCATGTCAAAGATCTAGAGGCACGACATAGGTTACCAAGAAAAGAGAATTTTCCTATTCATCTCGTAGCTTCTAATTCATAATTGTGGCGCGCTTCACAACCACGAACAATACACTATATAATGTGGTTTAGTTAGACGTTTACCCTTTGTTATTTAACCTCACGCTCTGATACAAAGTGTCTCACATCAGGGGATCATCCCCCAGATGTAACCGATGTTGTCCTCCTCTCAGAGGACTATGACAAGACCTAAGCATTTATCATAAAACAATGTTAAGCCTAAAAATCTGTGGAAAAATTAATTTGATAAACTTTTCATGTACTAAGTGGAAAGTATACTTCGACTTATCTTTAGCACAAATTTAACATTCATTTATAGTATGAAAAACATGTCTCACATAAAAAAAAACCCATCTGTAAAGGAATATGAGTCTTGGGACTAGGGCCCACACACACAATTAGAAATTGCCATATAGGATTACTATATTAAAAAGAATTTCCAAATAATAAAAAGACAGAAATAAGTCCGTGATCTGGTTGAAACTAATACAAAAGGCTTTTAATGGATAGAATAAATGGAAAAAATAGTATCACCGAACATGAGACATACCAACATTTTGAGAAAGAGTTTTAGAAAAGAGTTTTTTTTAAGATTCTTCAATTACATTCCTTAATCTTCAATGATCGGGAACCTAGATTAATTTATATAAGTTAAATGGGTGTATGCACATTTACTTAAGTATGAGTATATGCACATACAATAACACATTTAACAGGGAAAGCATGAAGAAGAACAATTTCGTTAGAAAGAGATAGTTCATTGTGAAACATTATGCACATACAATAAGCATACCACAAAGGACCATTCAAATCAAGCATGATATAATCAAAAGCAATTATTATTCATAAAAAAGTTTATGTGATATTACATGGTCAATAGTTATATCGACATAAGATACAAAATATTTAATAATGAACCCATCCAATTTCCACAAGTTCAATTGATCATGTGAAAACCTAATAAACTATACATTAATCATGTATTGTAACAAGATTAGGAATACCAAAAAAAGTTTGGCTCATACAATATATCATAAGTATCATCCACAAGATAATTAATATATACGGGACAATAAAATGTTCATCAAACATAGAAATATATTATATAACTAAAAACCCATTCTCATATATTACACCCGGAATTATAAATTATATATCTAATACATCGAACAATTCTCCTAGGATTCCCTTAGACGGTCAACGTGTGGCGTGCAATGTCAGTAGAGTTTTACCATTACCCAACTCTACTAAAGTATACTCTCAAAATTAACCTAGTGAAGATTTATTTACTCTAGTGTTTCATTTACTTTAGGGAATAATCGCATGAATCAACATTAGACCATTTGACCTAAACATGATATCCGAGAAATCCCACACTGAAAGAAGGTTGTCTACTTGCAAAAGTAGAACCAGAACATGAACATAGCATTCTAGTGGGAACCACTAGATAGTATTCCTATGGTTGCAACATAGTTCAAGAACTAGAAGATATATTAGAGACCCATATTTCAATCTTACATGGCAACCTCTATCTCATAAGAGTAATTGTGAGCATACCTTAAAACTTGAGAAGGGACATCTCTCATATCTAGTTCACTCGTTTCTAAAGTCCCTTTTTGAATTGCCTTTAAGTTATAATTAGTAATCAATCTTATCATAGGCCATACGAGTTTACATTCTTGAATAAACATGATCATTATCTCATTAGGTTTATTATGAGAATTTCCTTTCATCACAACCCTTCATTAGTGAGATTAATATATCTAGCCATAATGCATAAGGAAGACAAGAGAACATCAATAAACATGGAAAATATCATTATCCTTAACATTGATCCAAATGTAACATATTGTTTAAACCCAACCTCTTATGCATATGCAAATCATTGCATACTTCAATGTTCATAAGGGAATATCAATTAAAAGCAACATCTTCAAACAACAGAGTCATCATGAATTTTAGAAAGATTTACCCCTCACATGTCCAAGAACTTCATTTAAGAGCTTACTATTAATTCACCACAATTATCCAATAATATAATAAAAGACATAATTACAAACCAATCACAACAACTCTGCTCACATGCAAAACTAATTCATCGTTAGGGTTAATGGAAAGGGTTCACTTATGAGTTCACTCAAGCTATAGTTCCAACCTCAACATCTACATGGTAGAAGTAATATATATAATAATGTATTATGTGAATTAGGGAGAGAACATGTTTTACAGGGAAACCAAAATACCATATCAATTATTAATAATGACATTACTTAATTAACCAGAGATAGGAAAACATAATTCATATCTTTAGTAATTATACTTTAGAGTTAGGAAGTAAAAAACCCATTTTTTACAGTTTTAAAAAACACGAGGAGTTGAATGTCCTAAAAAGTGATTATTTGTGAAAGACCTCTGGGGAAAAGGAATACCAGGAGGTGAAGAAACCCATACTTATTGAGAATAATCCATGAAAAAAATTAGAGTAAAAAACCTGGAGGTTGATCTTTTCTTCAAAGGCTTGTTGGTCTCATGAGAAGATAGAGAGAGGGAAAGTAGAGGAGATGAGAGCTATTGAAGTCTATTGGGGTTTTACTTGAGTGGGTAAGAGTGAATGAAATTTTTTTTTATGTTCCCCCAAAACCAATATTATTACCCCCATGAAGTATCAAAAATGCCCCTCACTTAAAATGACCCATTAATAAAAATTCCGCGATGCAGAGCGTTATTGCAAAAAGTGAAAGCTGAGCATTTCAAGACTAGTGGTCTAATCCTAGAAATGAGTGTTCCTTGTTTTAAGTGGGACGAAACTAATATGGACTTTAATGTTTGGTTGCCTCAAACTCGGAGGAAAAATTACCCAATTTGGGTGATGATGGAAATATTGACAAAATCAGTTCATTTTATCACCGTTAAGTCTACTTATACAACGCAAGATTATTCAAGGATATAAATTGATGAGATCGTGAGTTTTCATGGGATACCTTTTTCCATCATATCAGATAGAGGTGCTCAATTTACTTATCGAATTTTGGAGGGTTTTCCAAAAAGCATTGGGTACTCAAGTGAAACTTAGCACCGCTTTTCATCCCCAAACGGATGGTTAAGGGGAGCTTACTAATAAAAACCTAGAGGATATTAAGAGCTTGGATGATATATTTCAAAGGGAATTGGGACAATAACCTATCGTTGATTGGTTCACAATCTTTTGAAGCACTCTATGGTAGGCAATGTATGTTTTTGGTTTTGTGGTTTGATGCTGGTGAGTCTTCACTCCTTTGTCCCAAAATAATCTATGAAGCTATGTAGGTTCGGGAGATAAGGGATAGATTGAAAACAGCCTATACATGGAAAAAATTCTGCAAACAATAGAAGAAGAGAACATGAATTGAGTAGGTTGGGTGCATATGTTTTCTTGGATTATTTAACCTAATGGGTAAAGGGGGGTTTGATTGATGTCCGCCAAGAAGGGGGGAATTAAGTCCCAGTAGTGGACTCCTCTATGAGGTTTTTACAATGGGTCGGGGCAAGTTGCATTATATTAATTGAGACTAACCTAGGAAAACTAGGTTTGGGTTACTCAGGTATGTATATCTTCATTTTAAAGAAGTAGTTTGGTTATACTGTATCCATTCTTCCTATTGAAGGGTTACATGTGTATGAGAGCGTTTCCGATTAAGAGATTCTAGTGGAAATTCTACATTTCAACGTGAAGAAATTGAAGAACAAAGAGGTGTCCTCTGTAAAAGTCCTATTATTAAACCACCTTGATGAGGGAGAAAAATAAGAAGTCGAGGTCAACATGAAGTCTAATACCCTAAAATGAACTAAGGTGAACTAGATCATTGTGAATGTTTGATAACGCTCAAACTTACTTCTCAAATTAAGAGTAAAAGGGATGGGTCGTATTAACTAAAGAACCCAACCAATGAGGTTTGGATCGTTCCCACGAGGAAAATAGTTTACACTTAACTTTAATAGATTATTACAATCATTTAAAAACAATTAGTTCTTAGAAAACAAAAGACAATAAAGGGACGAGGGGGGGGGGGGTTATATCTACATTAATGAAAAATAATTATCTGAATAAAGTAAACAACTAATAGGTTCAAAATCTTGGATTCTTAATCAACTAATAAAAGTATCTAGGGTTTAAGTGTTGCCCCACAGGTTCCTAACTGATAATTATAACTATAAACAGGTTACTTCCTATTAATCTGCATGCAAGTGTTAAGTTATGATTTCTAAATCATTGGTTCCGACATTCTAGGAAAATTTCACTCGCACCTGTCCGGCTACGGTTGCATACAACTCTTAACCTTACCATCATATTAAGCATCGTTTCGATATTTGACTATGTTATTACCTCGTACAAATCGACATAGCTATTAGATATATACAATAAATCTATTGTTATAATACTTTTCTATTATCTACACTCTGGTCCGGCAAGTAGCATTAAGGAGGGAAGTTTCTAATGTTGGCCCATCCGTTTAAAAGGACCTATAGAACGAAATTAATTATCAATCATGCAAGACAATATTCATTTAGAAATTGTTAGTTTAGAAATTTACCTCAATATTCAACCCCCATGGTTCCAACAAACCCAATTATGGAGTTTAGTACCATAGTCATATCACAAATTCATTTATTTCATGTAAGATCATGCACAAACTTTTAATGAGAAATAATAAATCCATAAATTTTACTTGATAATCAAACAAACGCACACAAACAATCAATTCCAAAACAAAAAGTGATCAATTACTTGAAAATAATCATTCAATTCTTGAACAAGAGAAATCTAAGATTCTCAAAAGTTCTAACAATCAAAAAATCTCCACATAATAAAAGGTCTACTAAAACAAAGATCAAACCCCCAAACTGGTTTTTTCGAACTTTTTATAAAAAGCCAAACCATTAAATAAAAAAGCATTCTATGGCTGAAAATGGTCCAAAAGCGTCCGAGTAGACGGACCTCGTGACGGACCGTGTCGTGGTTACGATAAGGGAATCATGGCCTCGTCATCCTATACTTGACAAAAAATCCTTCTACTTTTCCTTATTACCCCGACGAACAAATTGACGGGACAGTTTACAAGAATTGGACGGGCCATCGAGGGTTTTTTTTCGTTCAAAATAATTAAACTCCTTGGAATTTGGGTAATGGACTACTCTCGGATCATCAAGACGAAACCAAACAGGATAGACCCATGCTTGGTTATGGACTATCCCGTCAGACGTTCGTAATAATGCCAACTTTGTTCATTAATTCCCATGTTCCTTCAGCAGCTTCCACTACGATGCCACCTAGGAACCTTCACAACTTCTTGACGGACCGTCACAAGGCTCCGTAGTTTTTGGGTAACTTTTCTGAATTCCTTGCTATTTTAAAACTTTAGCGTTCATTCTTGGGACAGTTTTCCTGCAAATAAGGAGAAATTACATAAAAAGCCAATAGCAATACAAACGTGCTTTTGGACAGGGGGGACACTAACTTAAAGAAAAAAAAACATTATTAATTAAAAATACGGGAAAACACGGTATGTGTTCAACACCATCAACTTAAGTTTGTTGTTTCTCCTCAAAACGACGCACTAGGACTCACACAAAATTGTCTGGTACCAAGTATAAAAAATTTTTAGCATTCGCAATCATGTTGGGTTATCAATCCCGATCAGTTCATCATTGTTTATACATGAATCACTATTAGGCTTTTGAATATGGGGAATATGAACCATGAAATTAGACTTCACCACGCACTGCACCTATCCTCTTTAGTTTCCACCGAGGTTTGCTACTATGTTCCGGTTATTTCAACTAGTGTCCTTCACTCCAAAACAACCCATCCTCAATTTTTCACCACAATTTGATTTCAGTTGAGAAAGATACTGTTTTCAAACACTCACTCTCAGAAACAAAGTCAAAAACTAATTCACACCATATTTCCATAAGCTTGCCAATATTTTCACTGCTTTAAGTTCGCCATACAATCTTAGGATCACGATGGAACTTTCTAACTTGTTAAACTAGGCTTTGATCAGGGTGAGGTTTGGTAGGTAGGGTTTTATTTAGGTATAAATTAATAAATTTTCCCTCCTATACTATCGGCTAAACTTCCAATGTTTATCATTTATTTCTCCATTTCTTCATATTCTTCACCTGCATTTGCCTTCTTTCTTCATTTGTCTAAGTGACTTCTTCTTTGCTTCTTGTATTTATTATATATATATTTTTTAATTTTATTTGTCTTTCAACTGAGTTCTTGAGTCGCTTTACTTTGTTCTTCTTTAACTTTATTCTTTCAACCCCCACTTTCCAGACATTGCCCATAATAGCCACATACCCAAAGGTTGGGTCAGGGGGCCACAAAAATGTTTTATTATTTAATGCAATTAGACACCCTCAACTCATTTGCTTTGCATAATTGAGGTGCCAGTCCAAGGAGGGACCAATGTCAACACATATCTCTAGAAAAGATCGTGGGGTTGAAAAAGAAAGTTCTAGTTTAAGCTCAAATAATTTGGATGAAATGGGATTAATTTCATCGTTTTTTTTATTTAGGCCTAAAAATAGGCTTAAATGAACAAAGGCTAGATCCTTTCCAATGGTCGTTATAACTTACTTTTAGCAGGACTACCCAGTAAGTTCTAGCTTAAGTACAAATAGTGTACTATTCAAAATCTTCCTCCCACTAATTGACATCTATTACCCTACAATGATTATCAGACACCTAGTGCGAATTTAGACTTAGGGTCTTTGTTGGTGCTATCTATAGGTCTGCTTAGAGACACACATTTTTACCAATTACATGCTAGTCATGCATCATTTTCGTTTACTCAGAATATCCTTTTTGTTTTAGACATCATGGCTTCAGAGTTTACTAGTACACAAGATATAACATGCAAGTTCAACAATGTGAAAAATAATCGTCTCTTGCGAAAAAAGAGAAAGGCAGAAAACCCCAAAAGAGGATCGTGAATTGGGCTACACAGACTTCACTTAGCACTCACTAAATTTACCCACCCAAACAAAAATATAGGCAATTGTCCCCTAAGCATAAAAAACTAAAATTACGAGAGTGTAGGTGAAGCAAACCACCTGGGGCGCAAAGCGTTGGCGATCGGGCAAGCTGGTGCGTCTGGTTCCACGAAACCCACTACCTTTGTAGCATGATCACCCTCAGGAGTGTCCTTATTAGCAACAAACACTATAGGTAGTGCCTCCCCTGTCTCCACATTTCTGGAGCTAGATGTCCCCAGAAAATGACTCTACAGCCATGTCCTACGCGGCCTCTCATCAGCAAGTGAGGGCTTCCTTCGCAACCTCCATCTGCACGCGCTCTTTCTCAGTGCTCTAGGGGACTCATCTATTCTCGCCCTTGCACCTTGGCATGCTATCGAGGGGGAGGTGGTGGATCTCGTGAAGTGCAAATAAGGCAACTCACTGTGTCTCCAGGAGGATCTAATGAAGGGGCCTCCAGACCAGGCACATACGTCTAGGATCACATCAATATCCGCTAGCACGAACTCTCAACCGCAGCCTGAAGGGTCGAAATGTCTACCTGAGGGGTGGCCAGTCTAGACCCGCAACTCAAACGTCTCAAGCTCTGATAACCTCAGTGGATCATCGCCCTGGTTGATAGACAATTTACGCTCACAAGCGCTCCCGCCAAAAAAATAGACCTATGAATCCAAGGATGGATGGGATGTAGAAGTGTGTCCATCTGAGCCTCTAGTTTTTGGACCTAGAAAGGGGGACCTGAGCGGGGAAAGGGGCTGGGCGAGAGGAACTAGGTGCAGTGCTACTACCCGGGATAGACTCGACCGAGGTAGTGCCAGTTGTTTTGTAAGCAGCCTGCGTAGCCTTTCGAGCATTTATCATATCAGTCAGATTTTAACCAAGTGGAGGAAACTTTGGACTTGTCCCTCTGTGTGGAGCAAACTCATTGGCCTTATCCCTGATGAGATCGATATCAGCAGTGTCCAGCGGAGTCTTGAGTTGAACAATGTGCTTGATGGGCACACCTGCGGACCTACATAAGTAAAATACCATGCACGGAAAAGAGGAAGTAGTTGTGACCTTGAAATCCCTCTTGTGCATGACCGCCTGTAGAATCCAAGCGAAGTCCACTTCAAAAATGGCTATCATCGCCGCCATCAAAATTGCGCGATCCCATGTGACTATATTATCTGCAGCCGTAGGGGAAAGGCAACGGCGGACAATCAACCATAAGAACTTAGCCATGAAGGTCAAGTTAACCTTCTTGATGGCTCCCTTCTGCTCCGTTACCCAGTCGGCCACCCTCTCCATCAATACACAGGTTTGCCCCAGAACCATCCCACCTCCTTTGTGATCTCTTCTCGGCGATTGGCTCAGCAAAGAATTGGCAATATTACAATTTCAACCAGTAGTCGACTCGGCGAAGAGAGAGGTCTAATTGACGTCAACTTCCTCGTAGACAGAACCGGCTATGGATAGCAGGGAGGATACGACCTGTATGCCGTGTACCCTGAGGTGCTCCAGTAGGGCTATTTGGCTAGGGGCGGAAACACATTTATCGTCTGATGATCTAAGAGTAGTCACATTAAAGGCCGTAAAACTTATCCGAGCCTTTTCTCACTGTAGCGGCCCAAAGAACGAGTTGTGTTTGTACTCTAGAGGTCGGGAAGACGTTGTGATATAGGGCACCATGGTGGGGAGACATTTCCCGTAAGGACCTACAACTCCAGTGTAACGGCCCGTGTGTGAATTGATTGCCTTTATCATTTTACAAAAACATGGCGTATCAATACACTTGGTTATTGCCCGTCGACACACACCGCTTGGGCTGGCGGCAACAAGGGTATAAGGCACAGTCGTTGGAGGCTTGGTGGAGTGAAGACGCTGACTGTCAGCCTCATTAGACGAGGTTAGACTATGAGCTCTGGCGAGGGAGGGACTTCTGTAGACTCGGAGGCTTTTTTCACCCTATCGATATGGATCATATAGGAGATCCAGACCGCTAATCATTCTTCTGGTAGCTTACCAGAAGGTGTTGCCGGCAGATAGTGTGCGCTTACTCATCAGGATGGGAGACAGTGACTACGCCGGATTGCCACCATTAAAGGAGTAGCTCGTCGTTCACTGGCACCTCGTGAGGAGTGAAAGGCCGGGGGAAGGGAACGTTACTCGTGATCATGCTTCATTATCAGAGCCTATATTAAGTCGGCAGACGGGGCGGGGGGGTTGGGTGACGATTTGAACCCCGTGCGTAAAACTCGATCTTATTTTTGTTGCCATTAGAGATAATACCTGTACGAGAATCAATATAAAAGTAATAGAGAAAGAAAGAGAATCAAAAGACAAGAAAAAACGACACAAAATAAGCTATTAGAGCAAAGTTTGTAAGGACATAATGGTAGTAACAGTTGACAAACGAGGACAAGGGTGGGTGAATCTCGTCTAATATTATGGGACCTATGGTGTTTGTATGTATGTCTACTTCAACTAGGTTTATGTGGGAGGGACCCCTGAAAAAAAAGTCTTGACAGTTATGACGGATCTGCCAGGAGGGACCGGTTGTGATAATGACGGTCCGTTATCGATGTTATCGTGGGGCACTTGAAAAAAGTATGGAGACCTTAGGAGAAGGGCCCGGACCGCATGACGGTGGTGCAAATGCACAGACAGACTGTCGAGGGTTATATGAGGTCCGTCGTAGAGATCAGCCAGAGGGACACTTGAAAAAGTTTTGAGACCTTAGAATAGGGTCTCTCTGACAACAGAAACGGTTGGGCCAGTGACAGACCACGTCGGGGGGGAACGACGGTTGTGTCATTGTCCATTGGTGGAGACCTTGAGGAAAATGAACAGTGGATGTTGGAACAGACTTATGAAGGTCCATCATCGGGCGGTCTCGTTCTGTCATTCAGTGACAGAACGGAGGATGCATTCATTCATCTCTGTGACTAAAATGGAAACATAATGTAACCTACATGTTCTAACCAAATACTAGGAAAACTAGCAAGCTAAAGCACCTATTTCTGCGAGGTTTTAATAAGGCAATTCGAGGAATTTGTCTCAACCTAGGTCAGACAAAATTGGATCAAAGAATGAAGACACACCAAGAAGAATAGTCTAATAGTAATTGCAAAAAAACATGCAATTTAAAAGGGGTTAGAAGAAATTAGGCACATACCTGAGATGAGGAGAATGTGTACCAGCAGTGAGGCACTTGGTTTTAAAGAAAAGAACCAACAGCAGCAGACTTCGGACTAGTAGAGAGTAGATTTTTGGAAATGGGGATTTGGGGAAGGGATCAGTTGATAGAGAAGAGAGGTAGGAAGTTTGATGTTTGAAAGGGAGGGAATTGGGAGAAAGAGGGAGGGCATTGGGTGAAATGAAGGGGTGGTTTTTTTTAAATGTTGAAAAATTTTAAAATTCCCAGGCTGGGTTGGGTCGGGTTGCAGGTTAATGACGCAATGAATCCCCGACGACGGTCCATCACAGATGCGACGGTCTGTCACGGGTTCCTGGCGTGTTCCCTAGTTTTGAAAATAAATAAAAGGTACCTGACACGACGGATTCATGCGATGATCAGTCGATGTGTAACGATCAGTCGACTGTTGTATCCGTCAGTGATGGTTGTTTGTATGTTAGAGGTGATTTTTCGCAGAATTTCCTGGTGAGGTGTGTGATGATGCGCTTTTGGCAAATTTGAAAACCATTAGTTGAAAATTTACCATTACTAGAAGAAGAAAAGAAAACTATAAGTTATTGGGTTTCCTCCCAACCAGCCAGATGTAAACGTCGCGGCACGACTAACTGGATTTGATACTCAGCCTTCATCAAGATGGTATACCTCGATCACTTCATTCATCGATTCAGCATGCCCAAAATATAGTTTTAATTATTGTCCATTCACCTTAAACAACACACCCTCCTTGGTTTCTAACTACACTGCTCCATGAGGGAATAGTTGGGTAATCAAGTAAGGGCCAGTCCATTTGGACTTGAGCTTACGCGGAAACAAACGCAACCTAGAATTGTATAAATGCACAAAATCCCCAACCATAAACTCTCGTTTTTCAATTTTTAGGTCGTGGTGCTTCTTAATCTTTTTTTGTAGGATATAGAAGATACGAATTGGATCTCACCATCGCCTTATTGACCTCAAATGTTGCAGGTCTTTTCTTCATTGTTCAACCGAAATTTCATCTTCCCATTTTCCATATCAAAACTAAGGCTCTACCCGTTAGCGAAGGAAGGAATCGTCCAAGAAAAGATAATAGGCACTTCAAAATCGACTTCACCATCAAGAAAGAATAACAAATTCTTTGGAAACAATAAATGACTCCACTTTTACTAGCACATGGTGGATGGAGTATCCCGATAGGCCTTTAAACTGTCCAATTGGCCATCAGTAGCCGCATCGCAGGGGATGTGGACCACCCCAAACCAAACTTCTTGTATATCCGACAGGGGCATGTATGAGGTTATGCTTGCCCCCAGATCACATTAATGCTTTCGCAAAATGTATGTAATGCACGCTTATGGTTACAAGGAAAGGAACGCACCCAGAATCTTATTTCTTTTGGACTAGAGATTTGGTTTTGTAGTGATAGTTACTCCAATGTTGCGTTCTATCCTCATCCTCGAAAGTGACCAATTTTTTCTTGAACCAGAATTCATAAAACTTGGCATAACGGCATTTTTCTAGGAGCTTCTACCAAAGGTATTGATAGAAAGTTTCTTCAACATTGTTATAGCACACGAATATTTATCTCCTCGGTCATTTCACTAATCTTTAAGGAAAAGGGGGTGGTTGGTCTAGGCATGGGATTTACCTTGTAGGCCACTTCAACATCATTTCCCGTGTGTTATTTCTACCTTCACCACCTAACCTCTACAACTTTATCATTATCTTTTATCACATTTTCCGTATTAGACATCATAGTGGGTCAATGTTTGTTTGCTTTTCACCCGAGTAGTTATTCCATACAGGGTCAAGAGTGACCGATTCCGTGTGTTAACAGTCGCAGATAATGGCCATTCGCAACTCAATCTGCTTAATCAATATGCACAACTGTGTATCGAATGTGAGAACGCAAGAGTTCATTTCTTCTACCATTATGTACCCACTAAATCACTCATTTAACTCTTTAGATGGGCTAATCACAAGCATCGAAATCCTCATCATTTAGTGCCCAACTGATCCTAAACCCAGCCATACTATCTCTAGCACCTAAGAGTAACTTCAGATTTTGGGGAGGGACATAGGGCCCAATTCCAATTTCTGGTACCATAGTAAGCGATGGTTAAAGGTATGTCGCGGTTGTGTGTTAGTTTCATCTGGGCCATAATATCCTCCGGTGATAGTTACATGGATTGACCTTGGTTAGGTGACCTTGGCGCCCAAATTCTCTTATTTGAGGCTTGGGCACTCATTCGGGAAACCCCCCGTTTGATCATTTACAGGATCGAATTCACTTATAATAGCTTCATAATTTGGTTGGTGGTGTTTTTTGGTTTTTAGACAAGTAGTTAACTTCATTATATTTTCTGCACCCCCATTGCATGTTTAATTCCAACCAAAGCTATTTTCATCTTAGCCTCTCTTCGACGAATCCATCTGTGGGGGGTTGTGAGTGGATTGCACTGTGAAGGTATTTCTCCCAGTATCTGACTTCCTAGTACCTAAGCTTTATTAATAAGGTGAGATTTTCTCTCACTTTCGCAATTAGAATAAGGATACTTCTCATAAGAACAAGGCTATAGTATCCAATACCGCTTATTATTTGATGTTGTTCCCCTGATAGAAGATTCTTCCGTTGACTATATCATGATGCGGTTTAGGGGACGCTCTAAAATGAGTGAATCTATTCCCGAAGAGAGAACTGCGAATATATTACCCCTAGTAGTGCCACAAAGTTGTTCCATGTCTGTGTGGTTTAGTTTTTGGAGAACGCGGTGGTGGTGGTAGGAGGGTGTTTTTTGGTAAAGTTGCTATGAAAAAGTCCTTTAGTTGTTCCAAGTGAATAATTGAGTTATAAGGAGCTCACGTGTGAAACAAAATAGCCAGCCTCTCCGTCATGTGGTGAGGAGAGGAAAGACTCTAGCCCTATAACATCCAAATCCAAATCAGGACTCCCTACACAACTTTTGCACACTGCCCTTACCAGCTATTTGGCATGTGGACCTTCAGAAGGGTAGTCCTGAAGGACAAACTCTAGCAGTGAGCATCGCATCAGACTAATAGTGACCACAAAGGTGGCCTTGTGGTTAGAGGGAACAAGAACAATGGCCCATCTGAGTTTTGCAGTATCTATCATAAGCCTCTTGAGTATTCTAGAGGGAGTGAGCGAGATTTTTGTCACCCTTTATGGTTTGGATCATCATCGCTAATACCCAAGTTTCGATTCAGATTGCGTAGTACGCCTCTAATTCGTGATCGTAGGAGGGAAAACAAGGTTTTCTTTCCACTCCGTGTATTTGTCATTACAGGAAGATAGTTCTTGCAAGATAAAAAATAATAGAAAAGTAAAATCAGGAGGAGGGAAAAATAGGACGAAACTTTAGTAATAGATAGTTAATCTAAAACTACTTCCTCGGCAGCGGACGCCAAACACCAAAATTGATAAGCTCAAACTTACTTCTTAACAAGAACAAAAGCTATCGTATGAAAGTAAAGAAATCAACTAATGAGGTTGAGGATCGTTCCCACGAGGCACAATATTAAGACTTAACTTGTCTTATCAGTACAATTATTTAGTCAATTATTTCCTCTAGAAAACAAAGACAATAGAGGGGTTTTTTATATAAATAAAGAAAATAATAGCTAAATTATAGTAAGGGTAAACAACTAACCGTTTGAAAATCTTAGAGCGAATCAATTCATAAAAATAAACTAGGGTTTAGTTGTTCCCAAAGGTTCCTAACATGAAATTCTAACTATAACAACTTTCCTAGATCTTCATGCAAAGTGATAAGTTATGTATTCTAAATCCATGGTCGGAATCTAGAAAATTTCACTCTTCACCTTGGTCCGACTACGTGTCTTTATATATAACCTACTTTACCTCATATAAGCCTTGTATAAGACCAGTGACTAATTTTACCTTTTACCAAGCGACCACTAGCATATTAGATAGTTATACACTCAATCTATATTGTAGAATTCTTTCTAGTATCTACCTCCTTTGTCGGGAAGTAGCAAGGAGGTTTAACATGGCATCCATTGAAAAGACTTCTAAACTAAAGTATTATCAATACATGCAAGACACTATTATAGAATTGTTATTTTTAGTTAGATTTACCTATTATTCACCCATTGTTCCCACAACCCTAGTTATGGAGTTTAGTTACCATAGTCATAATCACACATTCATACATATATGATTCTGCGGCTTAATTAGTGAAAAGAATAAATCCAGAAATTACTTGATTAATCAACAAACAAATTTAATGTGAAGAATATAAAATCCTGAAATTTAACTTTATTAATCAACAAAAATGCTCCAAAAATAAATCAGAAAAAAAGTGTATAATTACTGAATTATCTTCAATATACTTGAACAAGAGAATAAAAATTTTTTAAAAAAAAAAAAAAAGTTCAACATGAAAAGTGTCACATAAAAGAGTCTACTAACAAAGTGTCTAACCCCAAAAACGAGGTTTTTCGAACTATTTATGAAAAACAAAAACCTAATAAAAGAAGGATTCTAATTGCTGAAAATCTTTCAAAACGTGTCTGAGTCGACGGACCTTGTGACGGACCGTCACGGTCACGACAGGCCATTATGGCCTCCATCATCCTATAGTTTACAAATTCTTCTGCTGCTTTCTTTATTACCCTCGACGAATAGGTAGACGGACCGTTCCAAGGACAACGGTCCGTCGAGGGTCTTCGTTTCATAATACTTAAAATTCATGGAATTTGGGTAGTGGGACTTCTCTCTGATCATCACGACGAACAAGCAGGACGAACCGTCGTGGCTATGACGTTCCGTGATACACTTCCTTAATCCCACACTTTGGTTAGAATTCCTCATCTTCCTTCACCAGCTTCACTACGATGCCACCTACGGACCGTCAAAAGATAGACGGACCACCACAAGCTCTGTAGGTGGGAACTTTTCTGCATTTCTTGATCAAAAGCTTCCGCATTCATGTTTGGAAAGATTTCTTGCAAATAAGGAGAAACATACATACAAATCAATACAAAAAAGCTTTGGACACACACTAAACTTAAGGAAAAAACATTAATAATACCGTGAAACCACGGTATATCAATGTTTCATGTGTTAGTTTTAAGTTAAAAATAATTGATAATGATGTTTTTAGGCAGTATGTGAAGTGTGGTGATGTTTGGATGTTAAACGTCAAAGAACGTCCACGACGTTTGGAAGGTGTGCCTTAGAAAGTTCTATTGTGTCTTCAGGTCTTTTACTTAGTTTACGTGTTTGCTTTGATTGAAATTTCTGTGGGATGTTCCTACAACTTAGACGATTATATATAAGGGTTTATCATCTAGGTATTACCCTACATAGGACCCACGAGGGGCCCTAAAAGAGGACTCCATCCATTTGGCAGGATGATGACAGGCATTAACAATCAACGGCCACAAGGGACGGACCGTTGGTCAACAAATGGACCGTCGACCTTCGGTGTCGACTATCACTCCAAGTCTATCAAAGCCTGCACATGTTGGATCTTCAGTCCATATAGACGGACCTCATCTAAGGGTCATCGATCAGGAAATAGTCCGTCTGTGAGTTAGCGTAGGTGGTGCCTACCAAAAGCTGAAATTTTGTTCCTTAGCTTACGGTGTTTGTTAAATTTACCCCAAGTAATTTATGAAACATAGATGATATTTTAGGGTATTTTAGGTATATCAAGGGGTTTGAAACACTAAGACCTAATTTTATACTTCATTTCCTAAAAACGAAAAACCTCTCTAAAGAACAAATAGAAGCTTGTACTCAAGGAAGGGACTGGAGGACTGGTGGTGGACGTTTCTTCAGAAAACATTAGTGGGTTTCCTTCTAATTGAGGTATGGTAGTCATCCTTGAAACATTTTTTATTCAAGGATTCACTTCAAAGAGATTTCTAAGAAGGTTTCAAACTTCAAACTTCTTGATTCCTTGACTCTACGTAAGGGTCTTTGTATGAAAGCATTTTAATGATCAAAACAAGTTGTCCTTAGTATTAATTGATTTATTTTAATGTCAAAACCCTTATGGAAATATGTTTATGCATCTTATCAACTTTTGGCTCATAATTGGTTTAATGATCATGATCAGTAATTGTTAGGGTTATAGTTTCTTGATGGTTCAAATGTAGTTTAGCTTCTTTCATAAGGGCTATTTTATGATGAATTGTTGGATAATTATTAATAGTTGTTAAATGTTTAGATAAATGGTAAGTTGGTCTCATTTTAATTCTTATTCTGAAATGCTCATGAGTGGTATGGTCCAACTTTGGTGGCGGTGTTTAATTCAATATATGAATGGGAATTTACATGTATATTCTGAATAAGGCCATGAAGGCATATTATGTGATGTATAATGATAGTGATTTTGTTCTTGTTGATGTGTTTAATGAAGCTTGTTATTTCAAGTATGATAGATATAATGTTTAAGGAACTACCTGAATTTTTGAAGCATGTTTAAGTGTGAAAATATGATGAATGAGATGTAGCATGCTTTTAGAATGATGCTAATGAAATGAAAATGGGTATTGTTGTGACATGATTGCTCACATGTACACACACTCAACACTTTGAGTGTGACCCTCGGCCCCTGTCGACTTTTAGCTGACTAGCTGACACCCCTACTATTCCCTTTCCACCCCGCTGCCCCAATTGCCCCCCCGGGTTCATTCTATCAATCGCCCATAATGAACAAAGTAAGAATGTGCATATAAAGGGGGAGTTTTGGGTGAATCTTCTTTGTGAGTGGTGATGGAAATTCTAGGAGGAACTTATGTTATAAAGAGCTTTTTTATGTTAGATTTGAGGTCGTATATACCCAGAGTGAGTTGAGATGGGGTTGTGAAGTGTGACCTATAGGATAATATACCCTTCGGAGTTTAGATGTGGTGACTAATTATATATCCCTTGACTAAAGTAATGAATGTTTAATACTTTTTTGGAGAGTTATGCTTCCAGTGAGAATATGTGAAGATGGGGGGGGGGGTGCACATTGTGAGTAGAGATTTTGTACCCAATGTACCTCTTGAGAGAGTACTCCTAAGAGTAGAGAGTTAGTACTTAGTAGAATTTGGGCGGGGAACCCTCATCCGTAAGGGTTTTATACGGGAGAGATCCATGTCTACTCCATGGTCTATGTCGGTTTTAAGCTATTACCCCCAAAATAGGGAAATGACACTTAAGTCTCCTAAAAAACCTACTACTGTAGGGTAGGTGGTTATTGTATGGGATGCCTATCAGTATTCATGGAACTAAGTAGACTTTCGAAAACCGCAAGGGGGGATTATTGATGGTCTATTTGAAAGAGTGTATAAATAAAGTCTCCTATAAAAGAACGTACGAATCAGGGTAGGTGGGTAGTTGAGAGCTATCTATTCATGGCATTAAGTGAGACATTATAAAGGGAGCCTCTCTTTGGTATGTTTTAATTGAAGTGAATATGAATGAGATATCATGTGTTGCAAATGAAGTTAGATGAATTAAGGTCCAATGTAAAGGAAGCATGTTAAAGTTAAGCTTTACATAATGAAGTTATGAATGATGCTTGTAGTGCACTTGATCCAAGGGAATCTTTAAGGAATCACTGAGCGGCAGTAGTAGTATGGGATGCTACTCTAACATTGTACTTAGTGTGACTTACAAGTCCCATTGGATAAGGGCACTTACATGAAGTCCTTAATGTATGAATGTTCTTCTAATGTCTAGTCTAGAGTGTGTACTTGTTTCCCATGCGAGGCAAGCCTATGGTTGGTAGTCCTAAGGGTCACTTAGGTGTGTTTTGAAGGGGGTGCATGGGTGGTTCCTTCATGTCTTACCTTAGTGAATATTAGATAACTTGGTTAGGGAAACTTCAAACGAAACAGTTCACTGTGTTGTGGTTGAATGGGTTCTCTATAAGGTAATATCTGTTCACTTTAAAAATAAATGATTTACTGTAGAAATTATGTTTTGGTTCCAAAATTATTAGAGCTCTATCTTATGTTATAAATGATGATTCTTATACTATTTTAGCATTATAATGATGAAAGTTTACTTATTTGGCATGAAAGCTTATATTACTAAAATGTCCATTTTCACATGTTTCTGCATATGTCATACTTAGTACATTGTTTTGTGCTAACCGCATATCTTTCTGTACTCTATAAGTATAGGTTGGAGGAAACAAGAAGTTTAGAAGGAAAAGCTCGGGAATCTACTCTCTCAAGAATAAGTATGTCCTTATATATCCGAACGCATAACTCTATTTCTTAATTTCTAATTTTAAGACTTATTATTTATTTTCATTTAATGTAAAGGGATGTGATCCTATGATGTTTATGTCGTGTCTTTAAGTTGGCTAATCAATACGAAATAAATCATTATATTTTATGTAAGATGTTTTCTTTATTAATTTATTCGTGAAATATTTTAATTCCGCACTACTTTTCACGTCCTATGTAATGATTGATGTCTAAAGCTTATACAAGACCTTCGAAAGGTCAAGCACACAATTATTACAACCTATGGGTGCTTCTTTTCCTAGGGGGTAATTTCGAGTACTTACATGGAGTCTCATTATCCTCATCTTTTTCTAGACAAAGTAGAGGTTAGTAATAATCATCCTAATAATAATCAATAAACTATAATTTCGCTTGTTTTTCTAAAATATACACAATTGTGATGAAAGGGTTATAAAGAAAGGGAAATGGAGATTTTAAGAAAATCACATCTCATGAGTTTAAAATCCACCGATCCTTAATAACCATACATTTGAAGTGAGACCCATTACAAACCTTAAAAAGACTTTTTTGATATTGATCAAGTCGATTCAAAGGTTGATTAAAAAATAAGGGCAAACCTATGGGTCAAAAAATGCATTGTGTTCATCTTTATGTTTATGAGTGTTGCATCTAATCCGTGATCATTAACATATTAGTCTGCGTGTGTGAATGTAAAATCATTCTTTGTGCAAGTTTTGTGACAATTATAATCTTTGGTAATGGCGGGTCGTAACTTGAATCTTTGAGTACAAAATTGATCTTCTATGAGTAGTTTGAGTCTTGTTGTGTATGTTCACTATTGAGTCTTTTGTATCACTATTTGTGACATCCTATATGAACTGCTGAACTAAAAATTTACTTGAGGACATGAAAAGGTTTAAGTTGGGTCTCTTGATTATTCCACAAATTGAACTAATTTATTGATTTATTTTGATAGAAATAGTGTGTTCAACAGCAAAATTTATCGCAATATGTAATAAAAATAATGAAGTCTCAATATTTATTGATTTAAGGAAAGAATGGAAACTATGTTGTTAGAGGAAAAAAATGGCTGGAGATCACAAAGAATAGAAGGCCTAAAGATTGGTTAGTAAACATGGAGGATATCCAACAGGAGCGGATGTCGCCATCTTTTCAGTGAGTCAAGCCCTGATTTGAAAGATCTAATATGTAGTAAAGATGAGTCTACACATCGACGAGAGGTTCTGATATGTTTGCATTATACCTCCTAAGATCACAGAATGGTGTACCCAAAAGTGAGAAAACTAATGGCTAGGAGCATGTCATATGGTGAATCACAAATTATTTGGCGACACGAGACATAACCGCCGAAGGTGCTATGAAAAGCTTCAAGGAATTATAGATAGTCGAAACATCAAAATATAAAGAGATACGCATAATGGAATGGCATGGCTAGTGACAATTTGCCTTGTGTTACAGTGAACCCACTTGACGAATGACAAAAAGGTAAAGGCTATACTTTTGACAACATTCAAATCGCCGAATCGATCGACGAGCACAACTAGTTCGCTGAATTGTCCACTTCAGCATTTATTTGAAACACAATAGATATCCTTTAGTTTTATTTTTTGGTAAATCCCAACATTATTGTATTTTTTACTTTAGAATACTAGTTTTCTTATATTTTCTCCCAATTTTGGAGAAGGCTGTTGGGAATCTTTAAGAAAGGAGGTAATCTTCCCCAAATTGGAAGTGGTTCTTTGCTATTCATCTTTATTCTCATACATTAAGGTGAAAATTCTTATATCCTTTTGATTATGGTATCAATTTTTGTATATTGTTCATTTCAATATTTGTGGCTAAAACCCCTAATTCATGGGGTTTGATTTAGCCAATATGAGATAATTTTTTATGATTTATTCTTTTTGATAGTTTAGATGCATTTAATGGTGATTTCACCTAGCGTATGTGGTTTAAAATAAAGGGTTTGAAGTAGTAAACATAAAACCACCATGTGTTTTGGGTTGCTCGAGAGAGAGATCGCAAATCAAAGGCCGCTAGACTTATGGGTTAAGGAGTTGGTCAATATGGGTTCATCCAAAGAGGGTGAGTCATAGTCTAATATCTTGACACTCAGCTTGAGAGAGTGGGTGGAGTAGGGCGTAGGCTGGCCTTCATGACTAAAATGAGTATCCAAGACGATCAAATTTTAAACGGGGTAAGTTACACGAAGGAGAACTTTTATACAACATATTGTAGTAACTATTATCTTGCAGTTTTCCTATCGAAAGCATGAATCCATCGATTTATATTAATTTATATCATTGTCACAGCACGAGAACCGTTCCCATACTTGATTCCCTTGTTAATTTCACTTTTTTTGCTTTACTTGTGACAAAACCCCATTTGATATTTCACTTTTTAGTGTCACCCACTTGAATTTACATTGTATTCATTGACAAATTCTCTAAATACTACAAATTGGTAATGAAAATTCTAGTTTCGCTACAGTGTTTACTACCACTCCCTTGAGACACGACCCCAACCCTTAGTTAAGTTACTATCTTAGAGACGATCGTAGACACTCGAGCAGAGGTTAGTGTTGTTGGTCACGATAAGTTTCACTGACAAGTTTTCTGCAGGAGGTATGATGCAACAACCTTAGGCGATAACAACTCGACTATTGGATGGAATGACTATGAGAAAAAAAACCATGGTATACACATGAGAACCATGTATCCTCTATGATGGTCAAGTCAACTAAGGAACAAATGGGGAGCTACTCAGAGATGGATAGAACATGGACGAATTCGTGATATAACTTGCAGTTTTGTTTAAAATTCTCAAGGGTGGTGGTGCTTGAAACTTCAATTTCTGGGTTGTTGGGTGTTCTAATAAAGACTTATCTATGTTCAAGACTTTAGAGAATCAGAAGGTAAATTTTCTATCAAACTAAGGCGGTGGTTATTGTTCAAACTACTTGAGGCAGGGTCGTAACCAAAGCTTGACCAGGGATGAAAGGTTGGGAATATCGAGAACGGGAGTGGAGGTACCATACTCAAAATTGTATGGGGAGAAGGATAGGTATGTACCTCCCCAAGAGCGCTAAAAGCCAAAGGATTCATAAGATTGTAGGTTTGACAATATGCTTTCTTGTATCCTCAAAAAAGTTTAAGGTAATACAATATTTTATAAAAAATAAATAAAAGAAGATGTTTCTACTGCTAGAAAATCCTTCACCTTCAATTTCGTGTCGATTAAGGATCTGCAGACCAAAAGGGTCATATATTCTCTAATCTCAACCCGATAAAAAGTTGGGGTTTTCGTAGTGATGCTATGATTAATCCTATAATGTGGTTTGAAGGTGGACATGCATCGTGCCACGACGTAAACTAAGACGTTATTTGGGAGGAAACCCAAGTTTTCTTTTTTGTTTCTCTTTATTTGTTAGGAATAATAGTATGTTTGTTGAGAAGGTTAACACCTAGAAACTGTTCAAAATGAGGGAAATAGGAGAGGAAAAGTCTACTCGATTCTTTGCCAAAAGGATTGGAGAACCTCAATCAGACCGCTATTGGACATAAGTCAAATTTCACTTAGTTGGAAACTCCGCTATAGTCTTCCATTTCGAAGTATAAATAAAATTCATGTAAAATTCATCAAGATAAGTGTCTACTAGTAGCTTCGCCGAGCGAATCAACGAGTAAGACTAATGTCGCAACATGGAAAAAAAGTGGACGGTTTTGATTGCTAAAAGGTTATACTTTTCAAACTCCTTATCATTCCCGCTCTTTAAAACTTCACAAAAAAACATTTGTACAGTATTCTCTATATTTTTACATATTCTAAAGGATTTGTCATTAAATTATGCTTGAAAAGTGGTTTACATTACTTCCTTTTCATTCAATCACAATTTAGTTTTCATTAAAGGTTATCTTTAATATTTTTTGCTCTTATGCAAAATGTCATACCTTGTTGTTGTGTGTTGGGACTCTCTAATTTGGATAGTATAATTATATATTAGTTTTTTTTTTAAATATCTCGCCCATAGTGTTTTCGTTGTTAAAATTCTATAATTTTTGTGCATTGAAATATATGAAATTTGTGGTGTTGTGTTTGTATGAAACGGGTCTAGATTGAATTTTAGTTGTGCATGCTTTAATTTTATTTGGGGGATGCAAGGATGAATTTGAGAAGTTGTGTCAAAAATAGAAGAGTCTGGTTGTTTGGCAAGGTGGATCAATCTCGCTACAATACTCGACAGTTCGGCCAATGTCCTTATCTCTCGTTTAATTTCATGCTTTATATGTTGTTTGGTTGTGTAAATTTTTGGGAGCTGTTTGAGGTCACCGAAGGTGTAGGCAAATCATCCATCATGTTCTTGATCGCCATTTGTCTTCACCCCTGTATCAATTTCTAACTATAACTCTCGGCGCTACGCCTTTGCTCATCAACTGATGTTGGCAATTTGCAGAAAGAGTCATCGAGTTTGCCTGCAAATGATTTTTTGTGCTTTTGTAGAATATTAATTTAACATTGTCTAAAAGCTTTGAAAAAATTAATAAACCTAAAGTTTTTGGGAGAGTCGAATACTCCAAAGAAGGGAAAGAAATAAACTCTACCTTGGAACAATGGAAAAGGAAAGAGGTCCAGTTCCAACAAGAAGACTAATCCACAAGACGCCTTCTTTCTTCATGGGCCAGTGGAATTTATGCAATTGTGTGGAAATTCTTTGCGGGTACATATGTATAAACTCTTTATTAGTTAGGTTGTATTTTTTTTTACAGGGACTCCGGATACTGATGTCTAGACAGACAGTGCGACTACGTAGATAGATCCCCACTATACCTCCCTCTCTCTATTACTTCTATTTTGAATTATGGATATTATTTTGCTTGCATTTGAGGAAAAATCAACTTATTTGTCGTGGGTTGACCTGCCGTTCTTTTGTGTATGAGGTTTTGCGTATACATGTTTTAGCATGTGGCTCGTTATACATTAATATTAAATGATTTTTGTCCTTTTTTTAAAAAAAATCAGCTCTTGTATGTGATTGAATGTGGCTGTTCTTTAGCATATTTAAGTATTGTTTTCGATCAATATTGGTGATTTGAATATTGCTTATAATTGAATAATCATGAATGTGCAGCTCGATGAGACCAAATGAAGTTGCATGAAAAACTATGTGAACATTTTACCTCTTGTTGTGATTAGCCGATTATCGAATTTATTCTCTTGTGATGAGAATTGCACAATATATAAAGTTTGGAGTCTTGTTTGACTTTGGTTTAAATTCCTTGAGTTATAAGATTATTATGAACCATGCATGATAACACCTATATTTTTCCCTATTGGTCCGGTCAACTAAGTGAGGCTACCTCTTAATATTATCTTACGCATCATTGAAGTGTGTGGGCAAATTTGACATTATGCCTCTTTTGTGGCCTACTTTTTGAGTGTATTAACCTCTTTTGAACATCCCTTGAACCTTATCTCTTTTATGAAGAAACTTCATGAAAACATAACATTCTTTGATCCATTACCTGTAATACTCATGATTTGTGGTTTGTTTTAATATCCAACTTAGATCAAAAGAATAAGTTGTGGGTTTGTTACAAAGACAAGGAAAATAAAGGACTGGAAGAAAATTCCCGTCTATCCATGTGTTGAGAAAAATTTAATCCCTCCATACCAAAAATAGGTCTGAAAAAGAAGAAAAGGTATTAAAAAAGAAAAATAAAAAGAAAGAATTGTAGAAAGAAGTTACAAAAATGCAAAAACAAATGGGGTTTCTATTGGGCCATGGAATTTGAATAATGTAATGATATGCAAGCACGAATAAACATGATGTGGAAAAGAAAAGGAAGTTCTGTGAGAACCACACTTCATGAGAATAAAAGTCACCGAGACTAATTGAACTTACCTTTCACTCAGCCCCTTTATATGTCTCAAAAAGGATTTTTAATCTTGAGTGGGTTTAAGCAATTGTCAATTGAAAAATACAGGAAAACCTATGGGTGAAAGCGTGCTTTGTATTTACGTTTGACTGTGAGAGTGTTTAACATAATTTCGGAATATTAAATTATTGAATCTTTGAGTTAATAAGGAATCATTCTTTGCTTGAAGGATTTTGAATAACTTTGTTTATCTTGAACATGCATTTGAAGAAAGTATAGTAAACTTGAGATTCGTTTGTAATAGTGAGTCACAATGAGTACACAAATTGGATTTACTTAGGGATATATTTTGACAGGTTTAGTGTCGTTAAAAGCATACTTTGACTCAATAACTGATTAAAAACCTTTCGTTTCAGGCATACTAGTTTAAAGACAAGGCATGGTCCCTATCAACCAAAAAAGGAACAAGGCAGCTAAAAAGAACATAGAAATAAAGGCCTGATCGCCGAGTCCATTGGGTGAGTCGTTGATTGGCCTAGATATGGAGTTATGTTCTAGTATGTTGAGTTCTGAAGGGAAAGATCAAGTTCGCGATGAAATAGAGTAGTTACCACTAAGTAGAACCATATCGCCTGTAATGACACGGATCTGAAAAGATCATTTTTGATAATTTTTAATTGTCCATTTAACTTAAATTAATTTAATGTCGGTTGGTAATTTATTTAATTTTTAATAATAATAGGCCAAGTTTGAAATATTTCAATAGGTTATAGAAAGTGTTACTTTTAAGACATAATAATTTAAAAAAATGGAAAAGGAATTAATAAAAAATAAAAAAAGGGGGGGGTGGACGGGCAAAGTGCCCTAGGATATTAAAAAGCCGCATGGCGTTTTAAAGAACAGGAACGAAAGGAAACGATATGGAAAAAAACAATACGCAGGTAAGAAAAGAAGAAAGAAAGGGAGAGAAGAAAAAAGAAAAAGAAAAAGGAGGAGAAACAAACTAGATGTTTATCTCGAGAATCAATGGTAATTATTCTTTCCTGTCTATTAAAATTTTGAATAACTAGGAAAGATTTTTAGGTTAAAAAGTGTATAATTTATACTAATATGTGAACTTGTTGTGAACTTGGGGTTATTTAAATGTGTATAAAGCATTATCGTTCTCAATCATGGACAATGATTAGTCCTAATTCACTGGACAATGATTACTCCAAGGATTAGGATTATTAATAGTGGAAACGATAAATATGAATTTGAAACATTGAAAATAAGTGGTTTCAGCAAATAGTTTTGCAGTCGCCATTGATGGTTGGGCAGTTAGTTCGGGCTTTATATTTCATTTGATTAATATTAGGATTCAAGTTTTGATATATTGAGGATATGTGTTAAATAGTGGGTTGCTTTAGATATATAAAAATCATTATAATATGTTATTCAGGAGAATTAAGATTTAACCCTAAAATTGAAATTCAGAAAATATGAGAGATTTGACAATTGGTGACTAAAGATTTAGAAATTTTATTATAAATTTGGAGAGTTTTGGGTCTAGCTAGAGATATAGCAATATTAAGTTTGTTAGTTTCGACATTCATATCGTGGTTATTTATTTGAAATAGATTTTATGTGGTTTTTGGAAGTCAACGAAAAGAGGAAGGCTCAAGTTTGGAGGTCTTGAAAGGGACAAGCGGGGGAGGGAAAGGAGCAGAGGGGCAAGAGGTGGGAAAAGTTGGAAAAGGGGTAAGCGGCTGGGAGGGAGATTAGGTTAGGCTCCTATGATTAGTGGAGACGGGGTACGTTAAAGGGGTCTATATACTTCCCTTTTGCGTCGACTATTTGAGGCAAGTGGATTTCTAAACTCTTGTAATGTGTTGAAATGCATGTATTTCCTTGTGACTATGTTTGGGAGTAACGGAGGAATTGGTGATGGGTGACTTGTTCACATGACTTAATTCTATGAGAATAAAAGGGATAACAAAAGGCGTGTGATTTATATTTATGTGTGATGTTGTTGAGAAAAGTTTGATGGCTTGTGGAATCATTGTTGATGTGATTTCATTGTTGTTGTTGTGAAATTGTTGCAATGTATGAAAATGGTCATCTCCTCAATTATTTGGTGAACATTCATGGCATTTATTATGGACATGGTTGTGAATGAAAGTGTTTGTGCATCGAGAAAGAATGATAAACTTCAAGAGGATGTACTATTTCGAGGGACGTATAGCTCGCCTGAGATGGATACTATATTTCGAGGACGATCGCGCGCCGTGATGGATGACTATATTTAGAGGGACGGTATCGCGCGCCGAGATGGTTACTCGTGGATCGAGGGTCGTTCGTGCGCGCGACAGATGCACATGGACAGCTATGTCCCCCGGGTCCAGGGACTAGAGACAGCGGGGTGTATCACTCGGTGACATGCATCATTATACTGAAACATTGCATTCCATTACATTACATACTTCATTAGTGAACTTGATATTGTGTTTGCGATCTAGTGATTGCCTCTTTTTGCGGAAACTTGTGATTGTGAATACTGATCTTGTGATTGAGGATATACAATTGTTGAAGTGTGGTGGTTGAGGGATATGTTGACTTGTTGATTGAAGTGTGTTTATGAGGATATCTTACAATAGTTGGTGAAAGGGTTTGCTACCTTGAGGATATCTAATTTGTTTAAAGTGTTGATGTTGAGGATATATAGTTTGTTAAAGTGGTTATGTGGATGATATGTACTTGTTATAAAGTGTTTGTGGGGATTGTAATTTTGTCCTAAAGGTGTTGTGAGTTACGTTCATGTAAACTGTGAGTTGTTAGGTATGGGTGATGGTGAGTAGGTTGGAGGTGGGGAGGTTCGGTGGGGTGTGGTTAGTAGAGTACCCGTTATTTAGTCCCTTAGCTTGTGTTTAGACGTTTACTGCCTGAAGTACCGTTTGTGGTTTGGACTCACCCCTTGCTTCTACAATTTTGTAGGTTATAAGCCTGGATTTTTGTTTCGGTGAATTGTCATTCTCTTCTTTTCCGAGGCTTACGTGGGATTTGTCAGGTAGATGTTTCCATCGCAGCAAACTTCTTCTCCTTATTAGGATCTTGTTCTATCTCTAGAAAAAAGCGCATTTGGACTTGAAGTTTATTTGAATTCAACTTGTAATACTTTAGAGGATTGTACACGTGACTACCAGGTTTTGGGGGTGGTTTTATAGTTCTATATTTTACTTCCGCACTTATTGTAATGGTTGAGCTTTTAAGGACTGACTTGTCTTGGGGGGGTAAGACGGTGCCATCACGCCTATTTTTGGTCGTGGACATCGACAACGACTAAAAGCATGGAGGTTGAAGGCTAAAAACAAAATAGTATGAAAGCGAACACAAGGACGGAAACTAAGTGTCGAAAACATGACGAAAACTACTCCTAGTGATCCAAATCTGAAAAAAATTATCAAACACTTTAAAAATATGTGTAAATTGTTAGATTAGTATCATTCAATTATAAAAATTTTAATGTTTTATTAAAGTGTATTAGTTTCTACAGGTTTTAGAGACTTTTTTCTCGAACATTAAATATTTTAAGGCTTTCGATTCCAAGAAATTTGAACTGGGTCTCTAATAATCCTCACTATTGACTTCTTTTATGACTTCATTGATTGTATACATTTGTTTAAAACACCTATCGGTATTAATTTCTATCTCTTTTTCACATCGATGTAAAAATCCAATTCTTGGGGTGAGATTATGTGAATATGAGTTAAATTAATTGTTGGATCTTGGTTGTTTATAGTTTATTTGTTTTTGAATATGATTTTATTCAGTATTTGTGTTAGAACTTAATGTCATTGTTGTTGAAAATACAATTTCATCTTCATGTTTTTTTTGATCGAGATAGAGGTCGTAAGGACAAGAATACTAAATTGATAGCATGTGGTATTAGGTCGATATAGGTTTTTATCGAAAAGAGTGAAATGAGGATAAGCAGAGATAGCTTAAACGCGGGAAATCGGTATGTTTCGAGGGAAACCCAATTCATCGAGGATTTCTTCAATAGAAAGCTTACCCAGTAAAGTTTAGCGTACTCCGAAATGCTCAAAATTTACTTCAAGCATGTACCCAAAGTCTAAATTAACATACCAAGAATTTAATTCATTATTCATATTTGTTATATTTTCGTTATTTTGTTCATGAATGAGAAACCAACCAATCAAGATTGACACACCAATTGTTGTGTCCAAAATTTTTTTTTGTGACGTTCTTATTTTAAATCTTATGTTAATGATTATGAGAACTATATTATACTGTAATATTGATGGTCTATTTTAACTTCTTCCGCCCAACCCTTTGTTGGGTTAAAGTACAACTCCCGACCATTTGGCACATGCATTTGATGTAACGTATTGATAAGTCAAAACAAAAAAATATCAAAATCGCGCCGCTGCCAGGGAGCGGTGTTCGTTTACAGATCGTAGCTAAGTAGAGTTCTATTTTTATATATTCTACTTATACTTATTTTTAAGTTTTGTGTTTCTTTTTTGTGTATTAAATAAGAAAATGAGTATGAACATCATTAGGGGTATGAAATGGATCACCCTCTTTTGAAATAGTTAAACCTTAGGGACAATATCCTAACGTTAAGCATGAAGGGGATGAGACCATTCAAGAGATGTGGCTGAAATTTCAGTTAATGTTACATCCTATTCCAACACATTGGTTGACCGATAAAAAGCTAGTAGAGTGCTTCTATAAGGTTCTTGGACCCGAAAATAGAAGTATCGTCGACAAAATATTATTCATCTTAGTGTGCGTAAAGACCATATGTATCGTACCCATTTGATGCAAACACTTTTTCGTATCAATTTCTATCTCTATGCCATGTTTAGCTAAAAATCAATTCTCGAGATTTGGATATTTGAATATGGACTAAATTTATTGTTGGGTATTGCTAATTGTTGTTTGAAGTTTATTTGCTTGCAAAGTTGTGTTTGGATATTATTTCACTGTAGTTGCAAGTAAAATTTTATTTTTTATTTTTTTCTTTCAAGAGAGAGCTATTTTAGAATCACAACTACTAAATCGATAGTCACTGGTTAATTGGGTTATCGTGGGTTCTGCTCGGTTGACTGAATCCTAAACCCTCTCACACACATTCAACTAGATAGATTGAATCAATTAAGGTGAAGGGTGTGCTAAATTTCTGCTTATACGTTCTGGAGAGAAATCGATTTGCTTCGTGGTAAATTATTTGAGATAATATTTACCCCCAGTAAAGTCTGTTTAAGTTAAAAATTTAGAGCAACTTACTGTCACTTGAATGTACCTAGTTGTTTATTTTTGGCCATAATCCTATCACATAGAAAGAATACGTCTCCATATAAATATTTTTGTATCTGAGCTATTTTTTATTGCTAATTTTTACTACAAGGCCCCATTAATAATGGACACTTGTGTCACATTTTAATTTGACATGTTCTTCTTACGATATGTCTTTAGATATAATTAACTTGTTTTTCAGGTATTTGAAGTTTTAGTTGAATCATGCAAATGTAGGCGCAAAA
Source organism: Solanum habrochaites (assembly GCA_027704765.1). Classification (NCBI taxonomy): domain Eukaryota; kingdom Viridiplantae; phylum Streptophyta; class Magnoliopsida; order Solanales; family Solanaceae; genus Solanum; species Solanum habrochaites. The sequence continues at coordinate 43,551,068 of JAKWJA010002489.1, read as the reverse complement.
ATTAAAGAATGTCCAAAAAAGAACAAAGAAACTTAGCCTTAATATCGCCAAGAACACATGGCGAATTTCCAACTGGACACACTTGCCCTTTGTTCAAATATGCGAAGCCCTAAAGGCCGAAGACCAAAAGGCGATAAAAAGTGTAGTCGGTGTGGTCTCATTTCCTCCGACGCACTCCAATTTATTACTCTTTTTTGAAAGTAGTCAAAGGGATGCAAGATTCACTACCCTCCACACCCCCGTAATATCTCCGATAACCCAGAAACTCCTAATTTCTTCGGTTCTGGTCAATGGTATCAGACAATTCTTGACCTCCTCATTTTTCCTTAGTCACATCAACTCCCCTCACCTACTGAGATGAAATGTAACAAAGAAAAACATCGACCTCAACAAAAACTACACTTTCCAACTTGGAAAATAATTGGTTCTCCCCTTAAGCTTATAACACCACCTTCAAATTGTCCATGTGTTCCCCTCTTCATTTTTTTCGAATATCCCAAGAAATCGCCAAGCGACAATGCCAAATGATCTAGGTAACTTCAAATCACCCAGGACATGCGACCATAATCTATCCGAAAATTTCCATTTTTGGATCTCTCAACTCTCACACTATGTTTGGTTTATACCACCCCGATCTCTCACGTAAATTTTTGAAAAGTAATCTTTCCCCTTGGAGTTAATCAACCAAGTAGTCAATCCGAGGGAGAGGATATCTTGTTCTTAATAGTTTACTTAATTGAGTTAGGAGATAAATCGATTACAAACCTTCTAAGGAAACAATACTTCTTATACTTCTTCCTCATCAAATAAATGGAGCACGCCCAGGAGAAATACTAGGTTTAATGAATCCTTTGTCTGTGTAAATCATTAAGTGAGCCTTCACCTCTTTTATTAATTTGATGGAGCCATCAGATCAGGATGTTTGAAATTGGATTTGGTTTGTATACCGATACAGCGAAAACAAAATTGATTTCCTTCCCCGTTTGGGAGAACACAGGACATCTTTAAGAAAGACCTACGGAAATTTCCTCAACAACGACCAACCCTGTCAAACCCGAAAGCACACCCTCTAGAAGTTTAGGAGTAAGCGTCGTTTCGTGACCACCGGGCATACTTTTACAGATGGGGTCTGTACAAGCCCTTTAACTAGCATTCATCAATAAACTGAAAAGTAAGTGCGGAAATTTAAATCGTTTGGACTAATATTAATAAAATACAATCTTTTCAGAAATTTCCTTAGAATCTCACTCGTCGCAAGCCAACGTAAGACATGACATATAGGCACAAATACTTATTTACATGGGCCCTCTACAACAATAACAAGTAAAATACATATCAGTCTTTAAATAAAAACTACGAAAAGGACTATGTCCCTCGAATATAAGACATAATTTTCCTTAGACAAATTTTTCCCCATGGCATTCCTTGTAGACTCAAACCTCAAAGCTTCCAATTATACTTATATAGTATAGAAAGGTTGGGGTTAATTAATAACAATATACTAAGTATGGCTTAGTAAAAACATGTCAAAAAAAAGAGACCTTTTAGCAAAATCGCTTGATTAATCCCCCTCTAAGTCACATATTCATGATACTGTGGAAAAGACGTCATACTTACCGTCATTTCACTTAATAAAATTCCCATACTTTTGATCCAAAGAAGAAACATTAAACAATAAACAACATGACCTGCAATAGCGAACTCCTTAAATATGTACATAAATACATTTGAACATTGCAATGAATCACTTAACTAAAGAAATTCACAATAAAATCACCTAACATTATGATGAACTCTCATACACTAATATTGAACTTCCAAGGGGCTAAGAGAAAGAGAAAAGATTGAACCATTTTCCTTAATAGTTTTCACTACCGTCGGAATTATCGCTATGACTCACTAAGGTAATATAATGAAGTAAGTATGGCTGTTCCTCCTCCAATACTACTCACCAAGTAAGCCCTCAAAGAACCACCCTTTCATCTTACATAAATCTGGAGAAAACAAAGCCCCTCATTCAATGGCAATACCGGAAAACAAAAACCCACTAAACCACAAAAGTCTTCCCATTTGGAATGCCTACTTAATACAATGAGTAGATAGAGTCCCATACCACCACCTAGACTAAGTAGTACATTCTTTTAGAAGGTTTGGAACCAAGCTTTGCCTTTCGGAAGGTCCTACCTAGTGCATTGAGTAGATACCGTCCTATAAAACCACCTACCCTAATAAGTACGTTCTTTTAGAAGAATTAGTTAAATAAATTCTTTGTGGAAGATTTTCTTAACCAACATAGTCCATGAGAGCTAGACATGGAATCCCGATGTTAACCCCTATCGGATGAGGGATCCTCATTTTACTTGAGTAAGGTCATGCTTCTTAGCTTTTACATGGCTTTCCCTATGGCTACACCTATGTGGACACATAGTTAAGGTATAAGAAGATTGCTACTAATTAACTCATTCTCCTACTAATAATGAGACTCAATCTCAAGAGTTACTGGTTGGAAAATGCACATCTCAACTCCACTCACAAGTGTAATCCACCTTTCCTTCATATCCTCTTGGTTCCTAGGCAAACTCACTCCCACGGATTCTTAACCTAGTAGTCTACCAAAAATTCTCACTTGGAATATCGAGGTTTCTTCTTTCTCCTATACACACACTCTCACTTACGAACTTGTCCACATCAAGATTCCCTTTTTACTTAACTTGGTATAGTACATTTCTATAAATGTGATGTGTGTGTACATGGTTCAACATCTTGCCATATAAGAGTCTTCATTTTCATCCATTTCTACACATCACTTTAAAACCTTGGTTTAGATACTCACCCTCCATGCTTCTCATCATTCATATTCTTGTCATTTAGACTAAACTCGGTCAACAATGTAATATTCAGCTAAACAACAGCACAATAGAAGACCCATTTCCATAACTCTTTCTTCATTTCATTTCACATTTTTAGACCTTTAATATTACATATTAACCAACAAATACATCAAGATATCATTAGCAACCGCCATCCCTAAGATGACCATCCACTCAATATCAATTGATAATAAGAACTATATAATAAAAGTAACTCACATCAATTCAAACCATCATCACTAAAAGAAACTTTTTTATTTAACAATAAAGTCCCGTTTGGCATAGGTACAACCATCAATCATGAAATATACCAGCCGACCCATGTTCCTAATCTACTCACAAACATGCTCACATAACCCATTTCAATCCAAGGTTGAAGTATACATAAACAAATGATTATAGTTTTAAAATAAATCTAAATTCAACCAAAAAACCAAATACATTTAAACCATTAAATATTAAATATAAGAAGATCCCTACTAATTCAAAGTTAGAAAGAGTTTGATTTTTAGAAACCTTTTTGTTTGGAAGTTGTCTCTTGAATGAAAAGATATTAAAGAATGGATGCCATATACCCCACCTTAGGACGCAAAAAAAATCCAAGCGTTTTTTTTTTAATATAAATTGCTCCAACCTGACCTCCTATCATTTGTTTGACCTCTAGCTCAATGGAATCGGAGCGAGTCTGTCTTTCGAGCGCGAGAAATTGATCTTTTGACGAGCGGGGGATGTCTATGTTAGGGTTAAAATATTTTAATATAACTCAAACCCAACATATCCACCTGGGTATTACACTTACAAGGAGGACCCGACACCCCCCACGGCCCCTCGTTGGCAGCAACTTTCCATGAAGGCCCTCCTCGATGGACCTTCACCAATGGATCATCATTTGGGGCCAACGGTCCGTTGGTAGGCTCCGTTGGTGATACTTATCTCCAAATGTATCATGAAAAATTTAACTTCACTTTTCCAATTGATGCCCTAGGTCGATGGAACATTGAGGAACCAACGGACCGTCGTTGGGGTCATCGATGGCCACTAATTTTGGCAGGTTTTGCCCAAGTCTTGGGCCCATCATCAAGGGAACCTTGTGGGTCCTAGGTGGGTTCGTGCCAGGACGTAACCCCTAAACTAACTCATCTAGATCTTAGGAACATCCAACACATGTTTCAAGTAGAACGAACACATAAAACTCATGTAAACACAACCGGACACACTAGTACATTTTAAGGCATTCTTTTCGAACATCATGGACGTTCTTGGTCGATTGAAACAAACTTAAAAAATTGCCTAAGTACAATAAACTAACTTAGTTTAACTTAAAATCAACTCAAGAAACAACCACGAGACTCTAGTTCACTTTAATTCATTTTGGGACGTTACATTTTCCCCCTCTTGGAATAACATTTTGTCCTCGAATCACACTTAAAAAACTATATGAATAACAGGAATCACTTAGCAAAAATAACACACATCAACATGATCAAACACACAAAATTAAGTCATCAACTAACAAGATCATCCTTTTCAACACTTTAAAACCTTCCAACCACAAACTCTTTTTCAAACATTAATAAAGAAGGTCAAAATTCACTCTTAATCTTACTTTATTGAGGAACTACTTTACAAACAACTTAAAAAAAATTCTCATACACAATATCTTTTAACACATTTTTTTATTTCATTACAGAAAACAAAATTTTCCATCAAAATGGAAATTCTTAGAGTGAAGTTCACTATTTTCACTGCCAAGTTACCAAATTACATTGAAAATTCATTATTTAAGAAACTCATCAAAATAACATGATCATATGAAGTATAAAACCATATAATCTCACATCGTAACACAAATGCAACAATAACAATGAAATTAAGACTTACCCAAACCATCAATCCTGATTAATTATCATTTGTAGCCCCCATCCCATAGGAAGGGTTCTTCTTGGGAGCATTAGGATCTAAGGAAGATTGATTGACATCTTTCCCCCTTTATTTGAGGTTTGGGCAGTCCCTTATCTTGTGGACCTTTTGACCACAGGCAAAGCAACTATCCGTTCCGGTAAGACACTTACCCCCATGTTTCATTCCACAAGTAGGGCACCTAGCCATTTCATAGGAATAGCGACCACCTTGAGAATGTTGATTTGGAGACCTATCCTTTTTTCCCAAGGATTAATCTTGGGGATAAAACCTCTTCTTAGGACTTTGGTGACTAGAATCATCCGACCTAGGACATTTACCCTGTTGCTTTTTTTCTTAATTTATGGACTCCTGAATTTGTTGTGCATAAACCATGAGCCTAGAGATATCCATATCGTTAAGAAGCATTGTCGTACGACACTCTTTTTCCAAAAATCTAGACACTATAATCACAAACTTTTTCATCCTAGCCCTAGGGTTGGCTACCATGGTTGGGGCATACTTAGAGAGTTGGGTGAATTTTAGAGAGTATCCTTACACACTCATTCCACCTTGACAAAGGTTCATGAATCCAACCATCTTCTTCTCCATCAACTCTAGGGGAAAGAACCTATCTAGAAAATCCTCTATAAATTCTTCCCAATCAACCGTCTCTCTTTATAGAGTTCTCTCTCTCCTCCATTGCTCAAACCACACTTGAGCCACCTTCTTAAATTGGTAAGAAGCTAACTCCGCTTTCTCCCTAGGGGTCACACCCATAAAATCAACCACTTTAAAAACCTCATATATTAAACCTTGTGTATCTTCATCCACCTTAGTTCCATGAAAACTAGGAGGGTTCATCCTCATGTAATCTATAATACTAGAGGCAGGAGTACAAGCATTTGGTTGGGGCCTATCTCTTTGGTTATCTTGGCCCACAAGGTGATTGCTGAAAACATGAGCTTCAGCCGTCATGAGTTGTATCCAGTTCATTAGGGAAGCCCTCAACACCGCATTAGTCATATCACCCTCAACAAAAAGAGTTTGAGGCATAGGAGGCACTTGAGGTTCTTGGGGTTCCAGATGCACTTGAGGTTCTTGGGGTTTCGGAGGCACTTGAGGTTCTTGAAAGGTAACCTCCACATTCTCTTCCTTCTCTAGGAAAACAATAAGAACTTGGTCATGGAGAGGGATCCTCTCATTAGCTACATGACCCTCCTCCCTTCTAGAGGTCGATATCCTTGTATTCATGTCCTTTATACAAAAAGAAGAGATTAAGAGAAGAAACCTTATATGACTAAACTCTAAGGCACGACATTAGAATAGAGAAAAAAGTGAAACTTCTATCATCATATATCCTCTTGTAAATGGATGTGTCGCGACTCACACAAATTACCAAGATACTACTAGATGTGGCTTTTGAGAGTTTTAGAGCCTAAACTATTTTTCATAACCTTATGCTCTGATACCAAGTATGTCACGACCCGAAAGCATCCCCTAGAAGTTAGAGAGAACCCTCGTTTTGTGACAGGGCATACTTGACCTTTTGGGGTCTTGTACAAGACTTTTAACTAGCATTCATCACATAAGACATGAAAAGTAGTGCGGAAATTTAAAATTTTTCACGAATAATTAGTAAAAGACAATCTGTTATAAATACTTAGAGAATCTTGTCGTCACAAGACAACTTAAAGACACGACATAATAGGCATAATATCTTAGGGACATGTCTCTCTACAATAAATTAAATACATAACAAGTCTTTAAATAAAAACTAAGAAAAGGACTATGCCCTCAAATATATGAGGACATACTTTGCCTTAAGAGAAACTTTCTCAAGCTCTTCCTTCTAGACTTCAAACCTTAAAAATCTTCCAACCTATACTTATATAGTATCGAAAAGTATGGGGTTAGTACAAAACAACGTACTAAGTATAGCATATTTAAAAACATGTAAAAAGGGACATTTTAGTAAAAATCGCTTTTCATGCAATTTAAGTAAAATATTCATAAATATGAAGGCAATACATCATAGTAACCATCATTTACAACTTATATAAGAATTCCCATAATTTTAAGCCAACAAGAAACATTACATAAAACAACTTGACTTTCATAGAGAACTCCTTAGCCATGTACAATAAATACAATTTGAACATAGTGAATAAATGAAATCATTTAAAGCATGCACATAAAGTTTCAACGTACACAATTCAATCAAACTATCTCCAACAATGAGTGAACTTCTGAGGCTTCACGTGAAAGAGTAAAGGCATTTTAATCTTTCGTTTAAGACAGTTTACCCACCATACGGAATTTCACTATGTACGCACTAAGGTAAGATCCTTAAGGAAGATGTCATATGGCCTCCTCCCTATATCCCACCAATCTAACCCTTAAGACCACACCCCCTTTCGGCTTATTCACTCGGGACAAACAAGCCCCTCAAACAAATATGAAGACATTGAAAAGACACCCAACAACCACAAAGTCTTCCCTTTCGGAAGACTACTTAGTGCAATGAGATAGATAGCATCCCTCAGCCCATAGTCACCACCACCTACCCTGTAGTACGGTCTTTTAGACGACTTGTGTTCAATCACTTTCTTTGTGGGGGCAATTCCTAAAAACCCGACATACATACACATGAGAGCTAGACGGGTACAACAGCCCGATAATGCGGTGTAACCCCTATACAGGAATGGGATCCTCACTTCCTGAGTAAGGTCCATGCTTCTTCAGATTTTTATTCATGGTTTCCCAATACCTCACCTACGTGGAAAATTGTTAAGGGATAAGATATTATTACTACAAGCTAAACTCATTCTCTACTAACGAGAGCACAGATCTAAGAGGTACTGTTGGAAATACAACATCTCGAACTCACGCAGTTGAGCTGATCCCCCTCGTGTTCATATCCTGTGCGATACTAGGAATAAGCTCCCCACGGATCCTTAAGTGTATTAGTCTACATAGAAAAAGCTCACAAGAATAGAGAGGTTACTACTAACACACTCTCAACTCACGACAGGTGTATCCCTCTCAAAATTTCCCCTTTTTCCCTCAACTTGGTATCTTTACATCCTTTAAAGTGTATGTGTTTGTACTGTGAACACCTTGCATATAAACCTCATTTCCTTTTCATCAAGTTTTCACACCTTCTTTAACTTTGATTCCATTAAGTTACACACCGTACATGCTTCTCATAATCATATTCTTCATTTAGACTTAAACTAGTTCAAAGCCATGCAATTCAAGCTACAACCAACAAAATCAATACCCATTTCAATATCTATCAGTACTTTCATCATGTGTTGATACCAGGAATCTTACTCATTCAAACAATACTCAAATCTACATCATGTTCCCAATGAGACCGTCCCTTCCTATAAGGATGGACCATAACCACTCCACTATAAATTCATAATAATAACTATATAATGAATGCAACTCAACATCATTCGAAACACCTTCGTCAGCGTCATATAACTTAGAATATTCTCACAATTATTAGGTCCTTTGGGTAGTAGCTACACAAACACGACAATACACAAGAATACCCAAGTTCATAATCTATTCAAATCATGCTAACATAACCCAATTTCAAGCCAAAGGTTGAAGTATACATAATCACGAGTTTCATCAGACTTTTAACATAAAAAATAAAAATTCAACCAAACTAAATACATTTTACACATTAAAACATAAACAAATAAGACCCCTACTGATTCAATTTAGATTGAGTTTTAAGGTTTGAACCCCATTTTGATGTTGTATTCTATGAAATGAACAGAATATTCAATAATGGATACCATTATCTCACTAAGACAAAAAAAACAAGAGTTTTTGATTAAGAGACACGCCCACAAGACTTCCTATCCTTCCTTGACCTCTAGCTTCACTGGGGTCTGAGAGATGATTGTCCTTTACGAGAGAGCGTTTTGATATTTGAAGAGAGGGGTTCTTGTATATGGGTCGATGGTTTACAAAATTATTCTTAATAATAAAAAAACTAAAATTATACAACCTAGGGTTTAAAGAACTTGGTTTAATTTACATAAAACACACCAAGTTTGCAACAATTATAACAGATTTTGCAGGACTACTCGACGGACCTTCACCAACAGACCGTTGGTAGGGTCCGTTGGTAGATACTTTGCTCCAAACGGATCATGGACAATTGAAATTTACTAGTCCAATCAATTCTCTAGGTCGACGGACCGTTGAGGGACCAACGGACCGTCGTTGGGGTTGTCGATGGCCACTACTTTTGGCAGATTTTGCCTAAGTCTTGTGCCCTAACCTGTAGGGCCCCTTGTGGGTCCTAGTGGTGTCCCCATCCCAGAATTAATCACTATACTAATGCTTCTAAGTTTTTGAGTACTCAAAACAGCTGTTCCCAAGTAAAATAAACACGTAAAAACGCATCTACCAACAAGACACACTAGTAACCTTTTATAGCATATTTTTTTCGAACATCATGGACGTCTGTCGATTTGAACTCCAAACTTAACAAAAACTTGACACACTGCCTAAGACACTAAAAATAACTTAGTTTAGACTTATAATAAACTCATGCACAACCAGAGGCTTAGTTCACCTTAGTTCATTTGTTGGCGGCGTCTTTACAAACCCAATGATGGAATTTCTGAGTCTAATCTTGACTCTTACTGCATATGATTCAAAAAACTCTATAGATCATTTTACCTGTCTTATGACAAGAGAAGGAATGATTCTCTAGTAAGACCTATCTTTCCCCCATTCCAACTCATAACCACGGTTCATTTTGAAGTCTAGAACTTCACCCACCCTTGTTCTATATTGTATAGAGGAAAAGCAAACATGCAACCAATCCATACCCAATATGAAATGAAATCTAACATATCAAGTTCTACTAGTTCAACATAATTAATTCTACTGGGAAACATTATAGGGAACTTTACATGCACCCTCTTTGCAACAACCGACTAACCCACCGGGGTAGACACCATAAAAGGTTCATGCAAGATATCGGACAAAATGTCAAACTTTTTAGCTACTAGAGTTTAAAAAAATGAAAAGGTAAAATCGGGATCAAGTAATGCATATACATCAATAGAGAAGACTTCCAACATTCCGTTCATAACGTCGGCGAAAGTCTCTTGCTCAACCCTCGAGCGGAGCACATCAAAGAAATTCTTCTTCGGAGCATCATTGGGACCACTTTCTTGAGCTTGAATACTACCCTTCTATTGACCCTTCACATTAGGGAAATCCCTACCTCTGTTTACACTCTTACCACAACCAAAGCAATGGACCGTTCCAACTAATCAGTCCCCTAAATGACTGGCCCAACTGGTCCGCCAATTAGGCTGTTCATTGTTGGTTAACTTAGTATCCTCGTCCTTATTCGGGCGATAGGGTTAGTAATACCCCTATATCCTCATGAGCCTGTAGGTAACTGGCAGGATCGATGATTATAACACCTCTCTTATTAAACCTAGGCCTTGTACTTGATATCAATGTTACCGTTTGACGAACCACCTTTAGATATTTCCTACAATCTGGGGCATCCATATCTTTCTCTTAGCCTTGCCTCTTACCTTTTGAGACATGAATAATGAGATGAGAAATGTTTATATTGTCATTTAGCATAGCCTAATGACCTTGTACTTGTGAGTTATCAAATACTCCAATCATAAAGCAGTTCATTTCATCCCTAACATGGAAACCAAAGAAAGAGCATAGTTTGACAATTTAGTGAATTTTAAGGAGTATTCAAGCACACTCCTACCTCCTTGATTAAAGTTTATAAACTCCCCCAATTTATCTTCCCGCTACTCCCTAGGAAAGAATCTATCAAGTAAATCCTTTTGAACACCTCCCAAGTCACGTGTCCACCTTTGAAAGGCCTATTGTCCCTCCATTGGCGTACCATGCTTGAGACACTTCTTTGAGTTTGTAAATGTCTAACTCGGCATTCTCACTAGTAGTCTAACCCATAACATAAATGATCCCGTAGGATTCATCGATGAAATCATTGTTGTCTTCTTCAAATTAGGACCCATAGAAAGTATGGTGATTCATTATAGTGAAATCCATCAAATGGGAGGCCATGGTGCCGACATGATGGTTTGCTCGTGGTATAACCTCCCGCTTAGCTTGGGCCGTAATGACTTGAATTTGGGTAGTTGACATTGTTTTCTTGAGAATATTGGGCTTAGGAATTTGCGGAAGAAAGCATCCGGGGGGGCGGGGGGGGGGGGGATAAGTTGGGGGGCTTGATTTATGTGACAGCCTTCATAGAAGGAGGATTGAATGGAGCTTAGTCATCATTAGCATCTTCTTCAAGAGAAAGGACTTGATCACCACACGGATGAACTACCGCTTAGAAATACTCTTCCGTTTTTAATTCTTCGGCGTAGTCATTGGGTATAATAACAATAACAGGATTGATCTAAAGTACATATAGTTAACTCATAAGGCACAATATTGGACTTTGAAGAAAGTGTAGCGTGTTCCTAAGCAGTAAACAAGATACCTCCTTCATAAGTGTGGTGCGCTTCAAAATTAGGAATAGTTATCACAGAGATGTGGTTGATTACAGACATCTACTCCAGGAATTATTAAACACATGATCTAAGACCAAGTTGGTCTCATTTGGGGAGCACCCCCTAGACATTACCGGCGTCGTTGTCCTCTTTGAGAACAAAGACTAGCCTGTTACGTTACATAATTACATTCATAGGTCAAAATACGGACATTTTAAAAAACTTTTCATTGATTCTTCATTGAGGTTTACATAAACCTCTACATACAAATAATAGGAATATATCGAGTATACATAAACCCTTCGCGTAGGAAGATTACATAGTCATTTACTTTTATTGAACATACATATACCAAATATAACAGTCTCAAATGGATGTCTCATCTAATAACCATCTAACATGAGTATAACAAATTGGGCCTTGCCCATATATCAATACAATAAGACCACATATTGGTTATACAATGTTTAGTACTTCAATGGAAAGGACAGAACATTATTGTCTTAAAACTAAAACAACTTTATAAGATTGATAGTGGCATTGCCCTCGGATAGTGAGGACTTACCCAACTTTGATAAATCACAATTCCAAGCCTTCCTTCAAGGTCGTCTCAAAGCCTTTCAATGGACAGAACATACAATGTTTGGGAAAAGAGAGAAAATGGGGTCAGTACATCACTTGTACTAAGTATGAGACTAAATGCAAACATATTGTAAAAACATTCTAAAAAGGGACATTTTATTAAAACATGCTATATTTACCTTTTAGTAAGCCTTATGCACATTCAAGAAGACCATACCAATTAATAAGACATATTCATTAAGTATAAATAATTTACATTACAATTCAAACAATGTGATTAAAAAATTCAAGTAATTACTATCACCATAATTGATAAAGTAGAGTTTAAAAGGGCTAAGTCTTGTCAAGTCAGCATGCATATCACATAATTGGACACATAGTTAAAGCATCTCTATGATCAAGTTATACTAGAAACAAACATATATAAGATCTCATTGCAACACAACCAAAGCAAGATAATTATACATGAACCCTTATTAAGTTAACAAGTGCAATGACCAAGCAAAGTACCATAACCTTACTCAATCAAGTAACCCAAAAAAAAACATGAACAAAATCCAAATTCACATAGAATGTCATTAATAGAACATATTATCATACTTTAACAATGAAGAACAACTCATATTGAATAAGTGAAACCAACCATCATGTAGTATCATCAATATGCAAGATCATCATATACATAGCATGTCCCATTATAAGCATGTACATATATAACAACAACCTTCTAATGTTTCATTCAAGGTAAACTAGTGCAAGGCATAGGTAGAGTCCCATGCCCCTACCTAGTCTAAGTCAAAACCCTTAAGCCCCTTTAGTTTTTTTTGTACTTCATTACATCATTTTAGTTTAGGGAACACTTGACTTAACCGACATAGACCACAAGATCTAAGTAAGGAATCTGGTGTTGTAAAACCTTACACCGATGTAAGTTTATCTACCGGACAAAGTAAAACCAAACATAAATGTATTTTTCTAGGTGGATCCCCTAGCTATTCTTCCTATGGGGGAAATATAGTTCAAGAAATAAGAGATTGGTATGATCCCTTTACATACCACTTGGCAATTGGAGCCTCTTTTTATGTGAATCATAGGTTGAGTATCCATCATTGCGGAGTCAACACCATATGTGGAACATTAGGGTTAATCTTCCTCTATGGAAAGTCAACACCTCCATTTGTCAAGTTCACTTGGTGCTAAGCTAAGTCCCTCTTTGAAATGTCTATAATGTCTTTATTAGTCATGATAACTTAATATAGGTCATAGGGTTTGTCACTTGTATAATGATCATCATAATCATAGCTCAATAATAATTTGATGAGTATAGTCCTTTCATTACAATTCACATAATTGAGGTTAGCACATTTACATATTACTTTATAATAAGGCACATTTATAAATCATCATAATCCTTATGACATTTACATCTTAGCTAACACCTCACAAACCATAGTAAGATTATCAATTTCCACATTCATAGCCGACTCCTATGCAATCAGAATACAAAGACACTTCCAAGACATCATATTCATCACAATTACCCATATTTGATTAAATAATAGGATCACAAGGTCTTACAAAAGCGTTCCTTCGTATCCCTCATCTAAGGTCTACCATCAACCCTTAACTCAACCCAATTACGATGTAGTATCACCGTATAATAATAATGAACATGTTAACAATACTAATTGAATGTTTACATCACAATCCACCACTAGTTCATATCTTAAGACACGAGACATAGGTCATACTCATAATCTAGATCAATTACTCAAGAAATGGCATGATAGGAATATAATTCACCCTAATCTATTCATAATTGATACATTATTATGATCTACTATCAATTCAACAAATAACCAATCCAAGTAAAACAACTATCACACAATCATAACAAGATCATAACCTAGGATTTAAGGGGGAATAGGTCACTTCACAATCTAGCCAATCAATCAAGCAGAGAAAACCAAAGTAAGGTAAATACATGTAATCTATTATAATATCCAAATAAATCCTAAATAAATCAATTCACAACATCAATTCGAGATGGTAAAAGATCCAAAGAAAACTCAACTTTCAAAAGCAATTTATGGAAAGACTTGAGGGAAGAGGTCTGAAATTTGATGGTTTTATATCATAACTTTAAAATGATGAAGACTGATGGAAGAAACTTTAACCCGTTGATCTCCTCGAACCACCTAGCTTGGCCTTAAATGGGGTCTTCAAAAGAGAAAGAACGAAGAGAGAAGGAATGAGAGTAGAGAGTTTGGTTTGTGAACTATGCGAGCTAAGTTAGTCTAATTGGCTTAGGATCTTTAAATAGGTTTGGTAACTTAAATTATTAACCCTCCCTTAACCCCTTAACTAAAAATATTACTATAAAACAATAATGAATAAACTTAAAACATGCAGCTAAAGGCAGCCTCAACACGAACCACGATCGAACGGACGTGGTCCTATAGACGAGCACTGTGAACTACGTGCTGGCATCCGTCGATGGTTCAGATTACTTTTCAAAAACCTAAACTTGGCCAAAAATTGTAAGTGTCCTTGAACGAAGCAATTGACTATAACAACCAAAAAAGATACGTATAATGGTCATCTAAATCTAAACGTACCTAGAAAGAGATTAGACGAATTCATCACGGATTGATCACAGGAACCAGACTCTGAACCCAGTACCAGCCAATCACCAACTTTAGATGCGTTAGTTGATTTTAGGAAGGACAAAAAAAATGTTGTTCCGCCAGTAGGCTGACCCGCATAATATCTACGTTTCAATTGGGATGAGTGGTAACAGGCCTTGAAAGGGGGAATGTAGGTTTGATGGGTCTTGGGTAAGATGTCTGTTCAGGCTAGGGGTAGTATTGTTTATTATTTTATGATTTAATAATTGTATAGTGGACAAGGGGTAGGGTTGACCCGAAATTGACGCATTTTTCACAAGATACGCTCACCTCGGGTGAGATCCTGGGGAATCATATCAAGTGAATAACTGGCTATTTTAATTTTCTGATTAAGTTAAGGAAAAATAGATTTTTTTAATATAAAAGAGTCCTTGTTTGATAGTTTCAATAACACTCCTACTGCCTAAAACGTAATCTCACATCTCTCCACTCTCTTCTCACTCCTACCACACCTCTCTTTTAATGCTCATCATCGTAAAAATTATAAAAAGAACACATATCTTTTTTTTCTAAAAAAATCATCACTTGAAGAACCTTGTCCGCTAAAACTCAAAGAAAAACAAAAAATAAAAGAATGTAGTAAAAGTGAAATTTTTTTTTTCTAACGGTTTGTGGTGAGGTTGTCATTTGGAGAGATATTTTAGGGAGTGGCAAGCGGCAACAATTGAGAGCAGGTGGACCGGTGTTTTGTTAACAAACGAAAAGGTATGGATTTATGTTCTTGGTACACCTTTCCAAGCGATCCGTAAAAAATTCAGCGAATTCTAATCCGAAGACTAGGGAATGTTCCCCTTGAAGTCTCATCACTAGATACCTCGAGTTGTAGATTGTGTATGTGTGCTGGTAAAATTTGGAATGTATGTGTTTTCGTGATGGATTATTTCTGTATGTATGTGTCATAATTATGTGAGGATAAAACGTGTGCAATGTGTGGTGTGGTCCGTTGTCTCTTTTTGGGGTCTGGAATGGGAGCAGTGGAAATGGTATGAATTGCGAGTATGAAAATGTACGAGAAACCTTTGTTAGTATGAAATTACTTGGAAAATGCAGAATAAGTACTAAATTTCCAGCGAGTGCATAAAAACTCTACTACGCCAATCTGAAGGTTTGTTAGGTGTGACGTCATTAGGGACTTGAACACAAGACTCCACCATCTGGCAAGTACTAAAAACCTACATTAAAATGAGGGTTCGGAGGAATAAAGCTTGGGATTAGCCGGAGTCTAAGACGAACATTAGAAAAAAAATTAAAAGAAATGATGTAATGTATGTCGAACCGGTGTGTCCATGGCGGACTAGATCACTTCATAAGAATAACAATAAATTACATTGAGGTCGGGGAATCGATCACATAACCTCTCGAATAGGTGACAAAATTAGTAGAAAAGCTAAAGAAAAATAAAATGAGGTTGTGAGGGATCGATCCAATACCCTATTGGTCTCAAATGAAAAAGGAGATAAAAGAAAGAAAAAAATGGCGAAAGTTTACGTGGTTGCGGATCGACCTCGGGTTCCACCAACGTTGCGAAATTAAATTCCAAATTAAGCAAGGACAAGCGTGATCAAGGGATTGAAAATAGGTGTTCCTGGCCCAACTGCGTATTGTTACATAGCTTCTTATGTGAAAAACTATTTAATGCTGATTCCATTAGGGATCAAAACTCACAAGACATTGGCATACTCGAAAGATACATAAGTCTTGTACAAATAATATTATGGAAATATGAGTCACTTAGAACAAATTATGATTAAGCCTTATTGGCGTACGGATGGTTATAAGTCCATTATTCGTTTTACAAATAAGTAAACCTAAGATATGTTTGATTAAATGATGTGACCTCGAGGGTTAAGTAAGAGTGTGAACCCACTACAATGCCAAGTGGGCATTGGCAAAGACAAATGAAGACGCGGATCGGATCTCACATAAGCATCTAAGTAAATGTACCAAAAAATCGTATCAGCTATGAAGTGTAAGATTAATCTAAAGAGAACCAGCCTTAAGAACAATCTAATAAAAATTGAAATTAAGCAACTTATACTAAATATGATATTGAGAAATCATCGAAGAGCAAAAGCCCTCATCAAGAGCAGCTTCTATGACATGTGTGCAGATGAATGTAAGGGAACTTTATACGGCGCACCGATCGTCTAACCCTAGGAGGGGTGATTCCTTCTTTATGAAAGGATCTGTCTTATGTAATCTCTAGAGAGATACTGTGCCGTTAGTGGGTATGGGTTCTACTTATATCTAGCAGGGTTCAATCTCCTATAATGCTACCATGTTTGGTTTCACTTGGGCTGGGATTCAACCTCTTTAAGTATGGGGGACACACGGAATAATGGAGCTCCATGATTCATGGTCGGTTTTTAAAGTATATGTTCTTCAAAGAAAGAATAAGGCAAGCCTCAAGTAATGCCCAACAATGAAAATGAATGATTACAAAAATCGTGTTTGATAGGATAATCAGAGGGGAAGTAAACTTCAAGTAAGACATAGGTCGTGATTGGTCATTGCACAGTGAAACCAAGTTTGAAGACTAAAAAAAAAATCCTAGGTACATAATGAATGAAAATGAAGACGTATGAATGAATGAATAGACTGTGGTTGCTACACGAAGGCTCCCCCCCCCCCCCCCCCCCCCTAAAGATGAGAGTCCCCCATAGTTTATGAGTCCTCAGTGGGAAGTCATAATGGTATGTGGTGATTCAGGTTTCATTGGTATAGAAGTGGATGATAGTGATATATGGGTCCCGTTTTTGATAATGAAATATGGTTATGTGAGTGTCAATATGAAAAGAAGGACAATGCGATTGTTAATCTCACCGCACTGACTTCCTGATTTATTTGCAAGTCAAATGGACGTTGGATTCCATAATTCATATCATCAAGAGAGACTCTATTCTGAATAATGCATGTTCTTGGTGTGTTACCTGAATACGGCCACATACTAGTACTATAGTGTGAATTAAGTCCCACATTCACTACTTAGGTGCAGGTGTAGGTG
The DNA here is from genome assembly GCA_027704765.1 of Solanum habrochaites. NCBI lineage: Eukaryota > Viridiplantae > Streptophyta > Magnoliopsida > Solanales > Solanaceae > Solanum > Solanum habrochaites. Next base: position 43,533,493 of record JAKWJA010002489.1, on the reverse strand, counting down.
GACGTCGAGTCACAAGAAGACGTAGAAACCCTATTCCGGACCGTTGGAGGAATTCATCCGGACATTGGTAGGACCTCTCTTGGAGATGCTTATCTTTGATATTATAGATCGCGATGTAGGTATGAGCTAGTGGCGGAGGTTAACTAGAGTTATCTGTTGTTTCTAATATCAGAAGTCGTATTGGTGCACATTTGGTAATTGCATGTTAATGCAAATATGAACTATTTCCTCATTTAGGAATAGCTTAGTAGTAGATGGTTGTGTGAAGATGTGTACAAGAAATTATTACTATAAAGTCTATGTATATTTAAGAGAAACGAAACTTTTATATTTTCAATATAAAATATCCTATAAGATGTAATAATGATGACGATATGACGCTTGTCTGCGGACCTCCGAGAGATCCGCAGCGCCGATTTCGGTTAGTGGTAGAACCGGTGTGGTGGCAAACATCGGATCAGATAATTAGGCGTAATTCAAGGATACTAATGTTCAGACAACACCATCATCGAGTATTTTTCATTGTGTTAGTGAAATGCACCTAATATCCTTGAATATAGCTGAAGTGATGGTAGGAAAATTTCCATATTTGATATTATCGTGCTTTTCTCGTTAGTGGCTATTTCTTGGTGTTATGCGTGTTATTTCCTAAAAAAAAAAATCAATTCTTATTCTCTACAAAATAAACACAAGGGGGAAAAGCTGGTCGCGAGAGTAGGAGCCAGTGGTTGGGGAACCATGTGCACCCCCCAAGCTCCAGCGTGCAGGCGAGTCTGCATGCCAATTAACCCAGCGGGTTGGACTGATGAAGAGGGGGCGGACCCCTTGGGATAGTACCTCAAGCCATACTGTGCAAGCTCAGGCTATGACGGCCTAGGACAATAGACAGGAGGTTCAGCGGGAGAATCCACTAGCACACAACATGGCAAACATGTTACACTATTTAACGGGGATTAATCCTCCAATATTTATAAGAGCTAAAAATGTAGAGTATCCTCAGGAGTTCATGGAAGAGGTCTAGAAGATTCTGGTGGCGATGTAGGCCACGGAGATTGAGAAAGATGTGCTGGCCTTGTACCAACTGAGGATGTTGCACAGACCTGGTGCATGATGTGGGGTATAGTAGGGCATTGGGCGGAGGTCTTATCGCTTAAAAGTTTGTTAAGAGAGCCTTTTTGGAGAGATTCTTCCCCAAGGAAATGAAAAAGGCTAACGTTGAGGAGTTCATCAAACTTAAGCAGAGCTCAATGACTGTCATGGACTATTCTCTGAAATTTATAAATTTTTCCAGGTATGCAACTTCCCTTGTGTCGAACAGTAGGGATGAGATGTGCAGGTTCCTTACAGGAATCTCACAGGACTTGGAGGAGGAGTGTCAGGATGCGATGTTCCATGACAACATGCACTTTACAAGACTGATGGTGCATGTCTAGAAAGTTGAGGAGGGGAGGAATAAAAGGAGAGTCCGTGAGGTTAGGAGTCGTAAACCTTCTGACCAAGAAGGTCCTAGCAATGGTGGTGGCAGGAGCACTTTCGAAGTTCGTGATCAGCCTAGATTTAAGAAAGGGCATATGAGTTAAGGGAACCCTAACTCTCAGAGGATTGCATCACCCAGAGTAGGCAAACCCGAACCCATGAAGGTCAATGGAGGTGATGTGCAGCGTCCTAGAAAGTAATGTGGCTAGTGTGACCGTATTTACAATGGATAGTGTAGAGTAGGAACAAATGCCTACTTTGGTTGCAGGAAGAACGAACATATGGTCAGCGACTTTCCATAGAATAGAGGTTAGGCTGGAGGTAATGCTCAGCCTAGGCCTAATCCCAATAATTTTGCTGCAGTCGAGCATCCTAAAAGGATTAGATTCTACGCCTTGGAGGGCAGGGAGGAACAGGAGAAGTCTGCTGATGTGGTCACAAGTATGCTGCAAGTTTTCTCAACCTCTGTTTATGCTTTACTTTATCCACGGTCTATGATTTATTTTGTGTCTCCCTTGCTTGCTCTTACTATTGAAATACTACCTGAGTTTTTGCATGATGCCATCATAGTTAGTACTCCCTTAGGAGAAAATGTAAGAGCTGATAGGGTTCATAAAGACTGCCCAATAGTAGTATGTGGAAAGACAATGTGTGCAGACCTTTTTCAGTTACCCATGAATAACTTTGATATTATACTTGGTATGGACTGGATTCATAAATGTTATACCTTTATATATTGTTGTAGTAGAGTTGTGAGATTCCATTTCCCCAATGAAGTAGAGTTTCTCTGAGAGGGGTACAATTCGAGTCCTTCAAGTCCCCTTATTTTGAACCAAAAAGCTAATAAAATTATGTCCAAGGGATTTTTATTCCATCTTGTGAGTGTCAATGATCTAGATCATGACATTCCTTCCATAGACGTTGTGCCTATAGTGAATGAGTTCCAAGATATTTTCTACAACGATTAGACTCAAGTCCCTCCCCCTCGAGAGACTGATTTTGGTATCGACCTAGATCCCGATACAAAATCGATTTCAATTGCTCCTTAAAAAGTGGCTCTATCTGAACTAAAAGACTTGAAACTACAGTTAAAAGATTTAACTGATAAGGGCTTCATCCAGACGAGCATGTCCCCTTGGGGCGCTCCTGTGTTGTTTGTGAAAAAGAAAGATGGAACCCTTAGGATGTGTATCCACTATCGACAGCTCAACAAAATCACTATAAAGAAAAATTATCCACTTCGAAGAATAGATGACTTATACGATAAGATCCAAGGCTCTAGTTTCTTCTCGAATATTGATCTTTGTTCCAGTTATCATCATCTTAGGATTAGGGATGAAGATATCCCAAAGACAGCCTTTGTTTCCCGTTATGGTCATTATGAGTTCTTCTCCATGTCATTTGGTCTCACTAATGAACCAGCTACATTTATAGACCTCATGAACCGAGTCTTCCATGAATACCTTTATTCTTTCATCATAGTATTCATTGATTTCATCCTAATCTACTCTAATACCAACGAAGTTCATGAAAAACATTTGAGACTAACCTTGCAGGATATTAGACAACATCAATTGTATGCCAAGTTTAGAAAGTGTGAATTCTTGCTTAGATCAGTGTACTTTCTAGGTCATGTTGTGTGTAATCAGGGTGTGGAGGTGGATCCAAAAAAGACTGAGTATGTTAAGAACTGACAAAGACCTCTTACTCCAACCGATAACGATAGCTTTCTAAGATTGGCTGGTTACTACCGCAGGTTAGTGGAGGGTTTTCTTCCCTTGCTTCCCTACTGGAAGCTTTAACTAAGAAGAAATCCAAGTTTGAATGGGCGGAGACTTGTGATAACAATTTCCAATTGCTCATGGATAGACTCACTTCAACCCAGTGCTTAAGTTGCCTAATTGTTGTGAGAGTTACACTATTTATACTGACGCATCTAGGGTTTGTTTCGGTTGTGTTCTTATGAAGTGTGGAATTCATATATCCTATGCGTCAAGACAATTCAATGTTCATGAGTAGAATTATCCCACTCACGGCCTTGATTTTAAAGTCGTGGAATATGCATTAAAGTTGTGGAGGCATTACTTGTATGAGGTGAATGTGGATGGGTCAGGCCACAAGAGTCTCCAGGACGGTTCAAAAAAAGGGAATTTTAATCTACGTCTGCGGGGGAGTGTAAGGTTGGAGGGTTGAAAGACTAGAAAATGAGTTCCACTAACATCTAGGGAAGGCAATGTTTGTGGCTGCTTGCTTTGAGCAGGATGAGCATGGGGTGTACAACCACACATTGATGATGGGAAGAAGGAGTTGGTGAAGGATGTACAGAATGGCGAGGGGGGGGGGGACTGGTGGTGTGCGGTTTTGAGGTATTCTACTAGGTTGGGGTGTTTCAGTTAATCCTAGTTATGAAATCATCACTTGGTAGTGAATATTAGTTGAAGTCAAGGAAGGTTCAGCATCTGATCCTATGATTGGAATTAAAGACTTCAGTTCGGATAAAAGATGATTGCAGCCTTTGGTTTTAAAGGTGGACGGTTAGTTAATTATATAGTGGATAGGATGTCTCGTTCCTTATGTGCGTACAATATGTGGATGATTTGCGGACCAAATTGTTGCATAGGCCTATGGTTCTATGAATTCAATACATCAGGTTCCACCAAGATGTTTCATGACCTCAAGAAGATGTACTGGTGGGATGGAATGAAGAAGGATTGAGGTTCCGACTTGAAAATGGGAGGCCGATAACGTGGTCTTCGTGGTAGGTCTTCCTAGGAATACGAGACATCATGACTCAATATTAGTTATTGTGGACAGGATGACTAAGTCTTCCCACTTTATCCCAGTGAAGTCTACATACAGTTCCGAGGGTTATGCGAGATTCTACATTGGTTAGATTTTGAGGTGGCATGGTATTCCTTTGTCTATCATTACGGATAGAGGACATCAGTTTACTTCGCATTTCTGGAGATCCTTCCAGAAGAGCTTAGGTAAACAGGTAAAGCTCAGTAATGCTTTCCATTCTCAGATACCTGGGCAGGCAGAGCGCACCATTCACACATTGGAAGACATGTTGAGGGTGTGCATGTTCAACTTCAGAGGTAGTTGGGACGACAATATGCCATTGATAGAGTTCTCGTATAATAACATCTATAACCTCCAGTATTGGGATGGCATCATTTGAGGCACTGTATGGTGAGAGGTATAGGTATCTAGTTGGGTCGTTTGAAGTTGTAGAGTCATCTCATTCATAAGGCCTTAGACAAGGTCAGGGTGATTAAAAACAAGTTTGGGCTTATGCTTACAGTCGACAGAAGTCGTATGCAGATAATAGAAGCGGCCTTCGAGTTTGATGTTGTGGACAGGTCTACTTGAATATATAACCAGGGAAGGCCGGTGGGTGCGGGGATGTGGCAGGAGGGGAATGTTGAGTTTGAGGGTTATGTTGGGCCATACGAGATTATAGATAAGCGTGGGGTGAGGTGGCCAATGGAGTTGGCGTTGCCTGCGGATGACAGTTTTGGTCAATTCAAATGCAAGGGTCAGTCTCACAATTTTTTTCTACCTTAAAAACACTCTTTTATATGTCTAACACCTTTTTTTTAAAAAATTTAATTAAATTTTGACTCTTAAAACCCAATAAGTCATGCCAAGGCACACTAGTGTACATTTCACATTTCAGCGAACGTTATGGATGTTTCTTTACACTTTTACTCTAACACGTCCTAAATGTTTTAGATACATTGTTTTAGTCCTATAAAAAGTGTTTAATGTCTTGGTTCATCATGTGAGGATAAAGACTAGGTCATGGACTTCTTGAGTGTTACAGATTAATCATTGTAAAGTCTCTCAAACGAGACGCTATGGTACTTGAATTTTTATTCAGAAAACGTGCTATTTACTTGTTTTCTTGAGTTGTCCTAGCTTGATCTTGTGTAGATAAGGCTTTTTATTGAGTGGTCATGACCTAAGTCAGTTTTAAGGAAAAATCCCTTATTTCTCTATCCGACATGACCGGATGATTGACCGGAGTTTCGCCACATACATGAACTTGTTCTTGAGGAGGAGCTTTGTATTATTGGGGAGGAACTCCCACATAAAAAATCTTCTCTTTAACCCTTCTTGCAGCTTCCCTTGAATTATTCATAGCCTAAAAAAAATATAAAATGATTAGAAGAAAAGGACAGAAAGAGTTAAGACTCTTGAGGCACGACATAAGAATACAAAAGAAGTAAGAATTTCCTAACCATCACATACCCTCTCATTCTTAAGTGTGGCGCGCTCCACAATTTTGCACATTACTCTATATAGACGTGGTTTTGTGATACATCATTCCTATTATTTTTCACTCTCGTGCTGTAATACTACATTTGTTTGTCATGACTAGAGTGCACCCCTTTGTCGTAACTGACGTCATCGTCCTCTTAGAGGCCTTAGACAATCCTATAGAATACATCATCACATTATTGATAGAATAAAATGTGGAAAAATTAAATGTTTTCTTTTGAAGTTCAACAACTTCATATATATTAAAATAGAATATGTAATTGTCTCACATTACAATCTTTAACATAAGAGTAAGAGATATTGGACTTAGCGCTTACAACATTACAGTGTGTCTTGTAAGATAATAGAACATAGTCCTTGATTAGGAAAAATAAAAATGTCTTCAATTGAAAAATAACCAAAAGCTAGTTTCAAAGTATTCGTCCTCGGACTTGTGGACTCACAAACCTGGGAACAATCAAAGCTTCTTTGGGAATTTCCTTCAAGCACCTCAATGGCCCGAACAACTATTTTTGGTGAAATAGAATAGATATTGGATAGTAAAAACCACACGAACTAAGTATGGACATATGCAAGTAAAACAATTAAACATATTCACAAAGGGACATTTAGTATAAACATGCTAAGTTAACGTTAAAAGACTTTGTGCATATTCGAAGAACATATACAAGTCCATACCACAACAATAATAAGACATATTCATATTCATTCTCAAGAGTGAGATTATAACAAGGCAATAATCAACATTTAAGTTGTAGATTTTTTTTAATCAATACATCACATGATGTAACTCATAACACCAATCCAAGTCCACTAGTGCAATGTCTATGTAATGCTCATAACCCTACATAAGCCAAGTAATCTAGAACAAAGATCAGAAGCAATGACTTTACCTCATTTTAATCATAACAAGTGTATATAACATCATTCATAACAATATAAGCCAATATCATGAACATCAAGTGAAACCAACATCTTCTACAACAAATTTCATTATTTGAGACGAAATATTTTTTCAATTTAAGTTCATAGTTTGTCATAATAATAATGTTGTGACAACAAAATTTTCGTCAAGCAATCGTCCTTAAAGCATGGGTCAGTAAATGTATATTGAGACGAATTAGAGTTTTGTCACATATTATACACAAATTGTCTACCAAGCTATTTCCCCCCCCTAAATGCATTCGATTCATGACAAACATGATTGTCATAGAATTATATTTTTTTTGTAGGTAATAAATTTTTTTTCATCACTAAAGAAGTTTTAATGGTGACGTGAATGATTAAATTAGTAATCGTTTGTTTTGTCTACAATCATCTATCTACTTCGTTATTGAAGAAATATTATTTCTTCACTAAAAACTACCTTTCACATATGCATTATATTTTTGTTACTAAAATATAAATTAGTGTCAATGCTATATTCTTTCCATTTTGTAGCTAAAAATTATCACATCGTCACTAGAAACATAGTTTTCAAACAAAATTAAAATTTTCACTAGAAAATGTCATAGTTAACGACGATCGCAATCTTCATAAAATACAAACTTAATTTGTAGGTAATAAGTAGGATATTTTCAAACAAATTTTATTCTTTGTTACCAATTTTCATAATTTTTATGAAGAAAATGTGATAATCTTAAAGTGTACAAGAAATTCATCGCTAAAAGTTAATCTTTTGTAGGAGAAATATTTAGTCACTAATAACAAAAATTTGTTGACAATTTAATTTGTATCTATAGTATTTAATATTTAATTTAGTTAATTTTAAAATTATCGTATCATATATAAATTATATGCATAACTTCATTGGAAAGAACATGGAAAAAACTGAAATACTAATAAAATACTAAAAAGACAGGAAAGTTAAAATAACAAGAAAAAATCTATAAAAAACATCGTCATATATTAACTAAGAACTACCAAAATAACATTAATGGGATGACATCTCATTACCTACCCCTTCAACTAAAATTAAAATCAACAAAATTTGGTCCAACATAAACAAAGTAATAAAATGGAGGTTTCTTCTCAAAAATATCATTAAAAATCACTTCTATAATAGTTCATCCTGATTTCGACCTTTCACAACCAGTGTAAACAAAAATTTAAGATTTTATTTCACATTGGTTAATTTAAGCATAAAAAACATATACAATTAGATCATTCTTGCAATTTGTGGTTGAATTTTATAACTATATTAGATGGAATAAGATCACTTTTAAAGAAAATAAGATTCACGCAATACATACATATCTTGGGAATTTTTAAAACATGTCAAATTTCCTGATAATTCTTCTTCAAATATCTATAGTTGTGTAAGTGAGGATGGTCGTGACATAATTAAACTCAAAAATCATGACTATCATGTTTTTTGCACTGATTGTTGGATATAGCTCTTCGTGGATATAGAAATAAAGATGTTTCTTTAGCATTGATTGAGGTGGGACAGTTCTTACAAAGATTATGTTGGAAGAAATTGAAATGGCATGACTTAGAAAAACTTGAAAAGGATATAGTGATTATATTATGTACGCTTTAGATTATCTTTCCACCTACTTTTTTGATGTAATGGTACACTTGGTCGTGAATTTACCACGAGCGGCTATGAATGGGGAACCGGTACAATATCGTTGGATGTAGAAAAATTAGAGTTTTTATGCAAACATAAATGTTATTTGAGAAACAAGGCAGAACTAGAATGTTCTGTTGCAGAAGGCTACGTTATTGATGAATGTTTTACATTTTTCTCTATGTATCTTACATAGATTGAGATTACATTTAATCTTGAAGATCGAAAATTATGATGGATCTAGTAGATAGATGACATGTATAGACATAGTTTCAAGAGTGTCTATAAACATTCAAAAGTGGTTTATGATGACCATTACCAAAGAAAATCTTTTAATATGGCTCGATGGTATGTGTTGAATAAATGTGAAGAAGTACAAAACATTTCGAAAAATTAACTTATTATTTATTTACATACATTCATGTTATGTTTATTGAAGTCACATATGAATAGTTTATCTTCTGACATGCAGAGAACATGAAAATGAGTTGTTAAAGAACAAGTTCCTCAATGATTCGAAAGATAAGTAAATTATTTTTTTAAAATGATAGATTTTTTAATGTCAAAGTTTCAAGCTTAAAATAATTTTTTTTTGTGTCTAAGTGTAAAGCTTTTTTCATTATTAATTGAATACAATATTTGTTTCATTGTAGATTATGCAATTGTATTATAAGGCTAAAAGAATATCTATCAAGAAATTCTATACTTTTACAATGGAACCACATTTGAGTAGAAGAAAATGTGTTCATTGTATTGTTTATGGTGTTTGGTATCATATTCAAAGTCGTGATGAATTACGTAAAAGTCAAAATTGAGATGTAGTTATTAAAGGCTATAATTAAATGTGGTGTTTAATTGTTATGGAATAATAATTGACATCATTGAGGTAGAGTATGTTTATGCCAATTAAGTAGTCTTATTTCAATGCAAGAGGTTTGATCTTCACAAGAATACAGCGATGCATAAAGTGTAACACTTCAAAAGTCCAAGAGCTAATGTAGAGACTCACATGAGTGTCAAAGGTTTGTAACACTCTTTTAAGGTCAAATATAATTTTTATAGGTCATCAAGAAAGGTATAGAATAAAGACGTCAAGGAAAGTCTATGACGTTCGGAGACTAAACAAAGAGGTGCCAGTGTGCCTTAGCCTATTTCACGAGGTTTTAGGAGTGCAAATTTTCTGATATTTAGTTAAAAGGTGTTAAACATGTATTAGAGTATTTTTAGGGTCGAAAAACTCGGGTATGACTCCCCAAGGACTACCATAAGCGTCCTTAAGGAGGACCCTTCAATTTTAGCCAAAAATCTGTCACAAGGCAGTTTCCACCTACGGTTGCAGGCGACGAGGCATAGGTAAAATGACGCGTCGTGATGCCTCCGTCGCTGGACACTTATAAATTTTTCCTAAAGGGAAAAAATGAAAACTCTTTGAACATATCGATAGACCTAAAGGACGGTGGGTGCAGGTGGCCGTCGACTAACCTACGGACTTTAGGTCGGGGTCTCATAGGTTAGTCTTTATTTTCAATGTATTGTTTTAAGATGATTCATTTAATTAGTTAATTAGTTAGGTATCGAGTAGGGTTAAGGGGTGGTTATGGAAGTGTTTGAGAAGGAGGTATAACCGACAGAAGATGAACCGAAATCTAAACAACCCATAGATTGGCCCAAACCCAAATTGACATACCGAGTCTAATTTTATTTCGCACAAAGAGAAGGGAATCTTAGAAGAACCCAAGGAAAGGGATTCTAGTGCTTCAAGAAGGTTACTTTACGTATGGAAACCTTTAACCTTTGGGATTCCTTTCTTCAAAGGGATCTTCTAAAATTGGTTTTTAAAAACATGATTTCATTTAGGTTTCTTTCTAATCCGAATTTAATCTTCTAAATTGTATTGTTTATGGTTTCCTTTGTTAATCATGATTATATTTTGATGCACTATTGTTCACATACGATGGTTCTCTATGATTGAACCTTGTATGGGGAATAGATGATTAATTGACTAAATTCTCTAACCCTAGGTGATAAACTCATGTTGAATTGATCTGTATTGATGCAATTGACTTATTTATTTTGTTAATTACTATTATATGAAGTTATTACACCTATTTATGGATGCAATTGGATTTTTAAAGGGTAAGACAATTGATGATGGATTTTGAGGAGAAATTGGTAAGACTTTGTGATCATGACCCTTTACTTCAACTGTGATGGCTTTTACTTGGTGATGAAGCTCAATTGAAGCATGTCTTATTATTTTATTATGTAGGTGTTTGTATGATAATGAAATTGCAATGTCTTAATAATATGATTATGATATTATGCTTATCATATAAGGATATAAGGTTTGTTCTTAATTGCCTATGTGACTAATAATTATATGATGATAACGAATATGGTATTATAACATATGAGAGTTGTATTAAAAGTATGTTCTCATGCAACTCCTAAATAGCTAATGATATGATATACAATGGGTTAGTCCCCCATAACCTAAACTAAGTTATGATTAATAATGAAGACATAAACATAATAAAAAAATGTACTCTAGCTTAGAACCGAGTGAACTAGATGAAGGCTTGTCCCTTTCCAAGTAGGGAAGGTAGTTTCACTATTGTACTCATGATATTGGAGACTATAACAGAATGTGCATAAAAGGGTCCCAAAAATATCACTAGTTCTTGAATTATGTTTCCCCCATAGGTATACTAACTAGTGGATCCACCTAGAATGCTATGTTCATGTTTGGTACTTCCTTAGCAAGGAACCCACCTTCTTTCGGTGTAAGTTTCGTGACACTGGATTCCATATTTAGCTCTTGTGGTCTATGTCTACTATGTCAAGTGTTCCCGAAAGTAAAATGAAGTAATGAAGTGAACACTAACTAGGGTGACTTTTGGAGTTTGACTTAGTCTAGGTAGGGTATGGGACTCCATCTATACATTGCAGTTGTTGGCCTCGAGGGAAGTCCTAGTTGGTTGTTCTTATGTTATATAAAATAAATGTTATGTATATGTTGACTTTTCATGTTCATTATCCCATATGATGTTAGTTTCACTTATGAAAATGCTGATGGTATATATTGGTAAAAATAATGATGATTACTCTTGATGCTATGTTATATAAAGTTAGACAATACATGTGATCCTTTGTTTGGTTTACTTTGTTGAGTAAGGTTATGGGGCTTTGCTTTGTTATTGCACATGTACCCTGGGTGGTTACAAAGTAGAGGTCTTGTGTAAGCAACAATGAGGGATTTGCATTCCGGGTTTTCCCCGTCTCTACCCGGCTGACTATATTGTGAAGAATTGCTATAATACATGTTGACTTGATTATACTTGATTTAATTGTGGTCTTTGTTGTTATACAGATCGAATGTTAGTTGTATGATTATGAACACGAATGATTCTATGCTGATTTATGAGTGTGTGGGTGGACTTCCGCCATGTTGCTCACTAATCAGGTCTCTTCTGGCCAGACTCGGCCGGGGATATTCCAATGTTAGTAGACCGTCTGTGGGGTCTTTGACACACATCACCGTAGGCTCTTGACGCTTTTCCCTCCTCTCGCGCACCCTCACTTACCATGTTTTTCTAAAATAAAATGGTCCCTTTCTCAGGCATTTTTTCAAATTTTTTATGTGCATGTTTTCATACTTAAAGCAAATGTGTGCTAACCCCTATTTTTATATTTCTATAAGTATGAAGATTCCCGCCATTCAACTTTTGGAGTGAAATTGAATATAACTTGGATTCTTATTCTCCAAGTTGGGTAGGTCCTTACCTTTCGAGAACGATACCAATATCTACCTATTGATGTTGTTTAGTATTAAAGAGAATTTAATTCATCATCTTTATTTTAAGATTACTGTTGTTCATGCCTATATGTGGTTTATTCTAACGAAGAAAGGGATATACCCGGATGTTGTAGTTGATATAGATGGGTTAAATGTGAGACTTATCCTGGACATTCTATTAGATTATATTGTTACATTGTGTGTGTAAAATAAAAGTAGAGCCTATGTAGAGCTTCCTATGCAAGGAGTCCATGTAAACTTCCTATGTATATATATTATGCCTAAGAGAGAGGTCTATGTAAACCTCACCTTTAGATGTAGATGAAAAGTTTTAAATTTTATGTAATTTAGCATATGATATGTTATGGCAAATTCTAAAAGGCTAGTCTAAATACTCTCCGAGAATGACGATGTCGGTTACATCCAAAGGGGTGGTCCCCTAATGTGAATTTTTATATTAGAGCATGAGGTTTAATATATTTAGGATCAAAGTCTCATTAAACCACGTCGATGTATATTCTTATTTTTAATTGTGAAGCGCGCCACACATATGAATGATAGATTATGTGATAATTAGGAAATTTTCTTCCTGTTGTGTTCCTAAGTCATGCCTCTAGATTCTAATTTATGTGTTTTTTTTACCAAAGCTTTTATTGTGGTTATAAGTATGAATACACTATGAACAATTGCAAGAAATGTCGAAGATTGGATTGCAAATGCGGGGGCTTATGACAACAAAGCTCCTCCGAAGAAAAAAACCGTCCCTCTCAGTGAACATGTTTCTATGGGTGATTAAGATCTGATTGCTTCTTTACCAATAAATTATGGATATATAAGCATAGGTTTTCTCATTTTAGCCCAAGCCATTATGTCACAAGCTAATGACATCACTTCTCAAGTCGATCCATGACGATCCAAGCTAAACGAGAAGTTGTACCCCATGTACCTATCATGCTAGAAATATCGCATCCCATTTGAGAGACTTTACTAGGATGAAATCTCCTATGTTCTTCGGGTCAAAATCTAATGAGAACCTCAAGATTTCGCAGATGAGGTCTATAAGATCTTATTTTCAATGGTTTTGACTACGGGTTAAAAGGTCGAGTTGGTCGCCTATCAACTCAAAGATGTGGTGCAAACTTTGTACACCCAAATGGAGGGATAATGTGATGCTAAGAGGTGGTCTGATAAGTTGGAAGAATTTCAAGAGAGCCTTCCTTGATAGATTCTTTACGAGAGATTTTAGAGGCGCTTAGGTGGAAGAAGTCATCAACCTTCGTCAAAGAGGTATGAGTGTACTATGTTACTATTTTATGTTTAAAATACTTTCTATGTACGCTCCATCATTTTTGTCAAACCCAAGGGATGATATGAGTCATTTTTTTATGGGAGTGTCCGATGACATGGTCGAAGAATGTAGTTCGGTTATGCTTCATGATAATATAAATATTTCCCGCCCGATGGTTCATGATCAAAAAGTTGAAGAAAGTACGCTAAGGAGGAAGAATAGAGGGGCTAGAAAGGCCAAGTCCTTTTAAAGTGGTTCTTCAAATAGGAGATTGGAAATTCAAGACAAGCCTGCGTATAAGAAGAGTTTCTCTAATCAAGTACCTTCTGAATTCCCCAAATCTCTTGATGATATGGTGTCTAAACCTAATCCTCGAATTGGAAGATGTACTAGTTCACCATGAAATAAGCCTACTTGTATAAAGTAAGGTAAGAAACATATGGGTGAATGTCTTGTTGCAACGGACAATTGCTTCGGGTTTTGTAAACTTGTCAGAAAGTTAGAGATTTCCCTAATGTGAAGGGCAAGACAAGGGGAATGGGCAAGCAAGTTTTTCTAATGTTGATGCTCCAAGAAATGATTACTCTTATGCTCTCCGCTCTAGGGGTGAACAAAAGCGTTCTCACCATGTGGTGACTAATATGTTACAAGTCTTATCTTTAAGTGTTTAAACTTTACTTTATCTGGGTTGTACGTTATTGTTTCTTACACATTTTGTAGATAGAAAGTTTGATATTTTTCCCGATATCTTGAATGAACCAGTTATGGTTACTACCCTGGTAGGTGATTCGGTGGATGCAAAAACGATATATAGAAATTGTCCTATCATGTTTCCTAATAGAGTTACCCATGTTGAATTAGTAGAACTTGATATTGTGGATTTTGATGTAATTTTTGGGATTGATATGTAGCATGCTTGTTATGCTTCCATTGATTGTAGGACAAAAGTTGTCAAGTTTAACTTTCCTAATGAACTCGTCTTAGAGTTGAAGGGGGATGTTTTTTTCCTAGAGGTCATTCAATTTTAAGTCCAAAGGCCTGTTAGATGATGTTTAAAGGGTGTCTATACCATATTGTAAGATTCAAATATTTATACTCCGAAGTTCCTCCCATTAAGCTAGTTCCCGTAGTGAGGGAATTTTTGAAGGTGTTTCCAGATGATTTCTAGGAATTCCTCCCAGACGGTAAATTTATTTTGGTATCTATTTGGTAGTAGAGACAAATCAAATTTCAGTTACTCCTTATCGGATGTCTTCGACCGAATTAAAATAGATAAAGGCTCAACTAAAGCATTTACTAGACAAAGGCTTTATCAAACTTCTATTTCCCCATGGGGTGCTCCGGTTCTCTTTGTGAAGAAGAAGGATTGATCACATAGGATGTGTATTGAATATCGACAACTCAATGAAGAGAACATTAAAAATAAGTGTCCTCTCCCTCGGATGGACGACATGTTTGATCAACTCCAAAATATCACCAACATAGGGTGAGAGATGAAGATATTACCAAAATGGCCTTTCGAACAAGATATGGTCACTGTGAGTTCAAAGTAATGCCTTTTAGGTTGACTAATGTTTTTGTTGCATTTATGGACCAAATGAATAAGATGTTCTTAAATTACCTAGATTCCTTTACGATTGAATTCATAGATGATATTTTGGTACATTCGAAGATTGAGGCTGATCATATGGGTCATTTGAGAGTGGTTTTACGAGTCTTGAATGAACAGAAATTATTTCAAAGTATAGGAAATGTGAGTATTGGTTAAGGTCGGTGGCGTTTCGTTGTCATGTCATCTCGAATGAGGGTGTAGAGGTTTATCCAAAGAAAATTAAGGCGGTTAGAAATTGGCATACACCTTTGGCTACAACCTATATAAGAAGTTTCTTGGATGTAACTAACTACTATGAAAAGTTTGTGGATGGTTTTGCGTCGATTGCATCTCCTTTGTTCTTATTTTAACCAAAAAGGAATGTGAAATATGATGGTGATTTGATACGCTCAAACTTACTTCTCAAATAAAAAAGTAAAGCGGTCGCGTCAAGTAAATAAACCCCAATAATGAGGTGGGCTCGTTCCCACGAGAAAATTATTCTAGACTTAACTTCAACTTGTATACTATTGTTCGGTTGATAACTTCCTTAGAAAGTAAAAACATAAAAAAATGGGGGGTTTGTATTCCTAATGATTAAAAAATAACTAATGGAAAATTTAGAGAGACACTTTAACAGTTTTGGAACGTCGGGTTTTAATTAATTAAATCAAAGGTAACCGGGGTTACGTGTTTCCCCACCAGGTGGCATAACTTGATAATTCTAACTATAACAATTCTTTTCCTAGGTCTTGCAATGAAAATGAAAGTATGTATTTCTAAATCCTTGGTCCGGCATCTAGAAAATCCTATCCGCCACCTTGTACGCACGTGTGTGCTTTCCACCTTATTCGTTACCTCATATTAAGCATAGTATTCGATATTGGACTAAGTTATTACCTCGTACACAATCAAACTAGCATATTAGATGGCATAAACTAAATCTATGTATTAATCTTTTCCTATTTATACCCTACTTGATCCGGCCCACAGTAGCATTAAGGGCGGAGTTCTAACGTGATCATCACTTTAAAAACTACTTCTAAGCGAAAAGAATTATTAATACATGCAAGAAGACACTATTATTAAAATTTCTATTTAAGCTAGGGTTAATCTATTATTTCCCATGGTTTCCCACAACCCTGTTTGAGTTTAGTACTCATTAGCATAAACACAATATTTCAAATTATTATCAATAAGAATTCATGTTACTACTTCAATGAGAAAGAATAAAATCCAAAAGTTGCTTGATTAATAAAACCAAAAATCACTTGCAATCAATGATAATCCGAAAATATAACACTAATACAAAAGCGTCTAATAATATGATGGTCTTAACTTATTCTGGTTGTGTCTCTACCTTCAAAAAACGAGGTTTTTGAACTATTTACATAACAAATAAAAAAACCTATTATACAAGAATTCTAATTGCTGGAAATCTTCCCAAAAAGCGTTCTGGGGGACGGACATGTGGACGGACCGTTCGTGGTCATGACGGACCGTCATGGATGGATTCCGTCGTCCCTACTTGTGCACTTTCTTCTGCTGCTTTCTCGTTCCCTCGACGGTAAGATGACGGACCGTCATAGTCCACAAGGTCCGTGAGGGGTCTTCGTTACAAAAGAATTCACACTCGAAAATCTGTGGTACGTAGGATCACTTCTTTGAACTTACCCAAGACGAACCTGCAGAAGGACCGTATAGACATGACGGACCGTCGCAAACTCCGTAATCCCAACAATTGGTCAGCACTCCAAATCCTTCATTCAGCACTCTCTACACGCCACCTCCGGACCGTCACAAGCCACGACGGACCGTCATCAGCTCCGTAGGTGGTCTTCTCTGCCATTTCTTTCTCTCAAGATCTCCGCATTAGGCTTTGGACAGATTTCCTACAAAATAAAGAGAACAACTTGTATAAAAAATTAGCACAAAAAGGCTTTGGGACGCACTAAACTAAGGAAAAAAGAATTAATGTATACCATGAAACCAACGGTATATCAACTCCCTCAACTTAAATTCGTAGTTTGTCCTCAAGCGACACCCACTATGACTAAACTACAATCCTTGTATAATAGTATACACGTTATATCCTTTGCATCATTGGCTATCAATAACGATTAATTCTCATTAAATCTATGCATTGCTATCACCATTAGGCTTTGAATTTTTGTGGGATCAGATCAGCCCAAAGACTAACATGCATTAACACTATCCTCTTCAATCTCTCAACCGAGGTGCTAACCAAATTATTTATTGCAAACTAATGTCCTCACTTAGAACAAAATCCTCAGTTTCCAAACAATGATTTAAGTTTGAGGTATAAAGGATTAGATTTCAAAAACTCGCTCTCTGAACAAGTCCACTCATTCATACCTATTTGCCTAAGCTTGCCCTTATTTTACTTCCTTAATTCTCTATACAACCCTTAGGATCACGAGAGGACTTTTTAGTTGCTGTAAATAGGGCTCAGGGTCTGGTAGAGTACCATTTTTAGCTATACGTTAGGGACTTTTTGCCCTCCTTGACATATAGCTAAACCTTCCTTTTTATCATTTTATCTCGCTCAGTTTCTCATACCTCTTTTCCCTTTGCTCAATTTTCTCGTCGTTCATTCATTTGTGTAAGTGAATCTCTCTTTTCTTGTTTTGTAATTCTTGTCTATTTTTCTTTTTCGTTACTTTCTTTCAATAATTCTGGTAACTTTACTTTTGTTCTTGCTCTCTCTTTTGTCTTTTAACCCCCTTTGCCAGAGGCATTTCTCATAATAGCCACCCCTCAACTCATGGCTGTTGCCATGAGTCAAGGTACACAATACCCAAAGTTGGGTCAGGGCCAAAATGAACGTTGTTTACTGTATAGCCACCCTCAACTTATTGTTTTGGCATAAGCTTAGGTGCAAATGTCCAAGACGGGACCAGGGCCAACCACATTGTTCACCGAAAAGATCACGTGAGGGTTGAAAAAGAAGAAAGGTCTAATTAAGCTCAGATTATTTGGATCAGAGAAGGATAAATTCCATTCGGTTTCTTGTATTTGGGTTAGAAATGGGGCTTTCTTGAATAAAGGGAACTATGATCCTTTCCTATTGTTTTTCTTTTTTGTTACAGCTTTTCTTTTAGCAGGGATAACCAGGCAAGTTCTAAGCTCTTAGTACCAATGTGGATATTCAAATTCCTCACACACACTTGAACAGTCTCACTATACCAGATTATAGACACCTAGTTCGAATGAAAGACTTTAGGGTAATGCAATGGTGTAACTCTATTTTCATGCTTAGAGGGCCACAAAATTGTCAGGTTACTATGCCTAGGTATTCATTATTTTCAGTTATCAGGGATATCATTTTAAGCCATCACGCATAGAATTAAATATGTACAAAAAGATATAAATTGCCGGTTCACAGAAAATTGAAGTAATTAGTTTTTTGGGGAAAAAGACCTCAGGGCAAGAGAACCCCAAACGACGATAGTGAATTGGGCTACTCAGACTTCACCCCAACACTCACTATCCTTTACCCAAAAAGAATGTGAAAAATATGATTGGTGATTACGCTCAAAACGACTTTCACATAAGCAAGTAAAGCGGTTCGCGTCAAGTAAATAACCCAATAATGCGGTTGGGGATCGTTCCCACGCGGAAAATAGTCTAGACTTACTTTCTATATTTGATTACTATTGTCGTGGAGTAACTTCATTAGGAAAGGAAAAAAACATAAAAAAGTGGGGGGTTTGATTCCTAATATTAAAAAATAAAACTAATGAAATTTAAAGAGACACTTAACAGTTTTGAACGTTGGGTTTTAATCAATTATCAAGGAATAGGGTTTACGTATTCCACACGGTTCATTAACTTGATAATTCTAAACTTAACAATTCTTTCCTAGTATCTGCCATGCAAAGTGATCTGTAGTATTCTAAATCCTTGGTCCAGGCCATCTAGAAAATCTCACTCGCACCTGGTCGGCTACGGTCGTTGCTTTTCCTAACCAATATTCGTTACCTAATATTAAGCATCGTATTCGATATTGGACTAAAAGTTATACCTCGAACCAATAATACTAGCTATTAGTGGTATACACTAAATCTATGTTAATAATTCTTTCCTATTATCTACCTCCTTGGTCCGGAAAATAGCATTAAGGCGAGTTCTACCGTTGATCATCCTTGTTAAAAAAGAAACTTCTAAGGAAAAGAAAAGAATTGATTAATTACATGCAAGAAACTATTCTAGGAATTGCTATTTAATTTCAGACTAGGGTGTATCTCATTATTTGCCTATGGTTCCCACAGCCCTAGTTATGGAGTTTAGCGTACTCATAGACATTAAAAACAATATTCAAATGTATATCAAAAAAAGAATTCATGTAACTACTCAATGAGAAAGAATTAAACTCCAAAGGTTGCTGATTAAATCACCAAAAAAATTCACTTGCAATCAATGATAATGCGAAAATGTAACACTTAATACAAAGAGTCTAATAAATATGGATGTCTAGCGATTGTGTTATAACCTGTTATAAAACAGATCCCCTGAATTTAGTGATGATAATTCGTGATCGGGGGCGGGTCTCCGGCGAGAAGGGTAATGAAGAGACGGAGGAACAGAGAGGAGAGAAAGAGGAAATGAGGGGTAGCCTTGCTAAGAGAATGAAAAGGCAAAAAGGGAGGAGGTAGGGGGTGCAGGGAGGAGCAGAGAAAACAGACATTTATGTATATAAAACTTAACAATATTATTTACATTTATAAAACAAGGTTTTTCGAACTATTTACATAAAAAATAAAAACCTAATTACACAAGAATTCTAATTGCTGGAAATATGCACCAAAACGCGGCTGGGTCGCGGACCATGTGATGGACCGTCGTGGTCATTGACGGACCGTCTATGGACAACGTTAGTCCGTTCATACTTGTGCACTTTTCTTCTGTGCTTTCTTTGTTCCCCTCCAATGGTAAAGCATGACGGACCGTCATGTCACAACGGTCCTCGAGGGTCTCGTTACAAAATACTTCAACTCTCGGAATCGGGGTACTGGGATCACTTTCTCTGAACTCCACGACGAAACTGTAGAACGGCCCGTATATAAAATGACGGACCATCGCAAGCTCCGTAATCCCACACTTGGTTCAGATTACCATCTTACTCAGCGCTTCTTCTACACTGCCACACACGGGCCGTAACAAGCACGACGGACCCGGTTCATAAGCTCCGTAGGTGGTCTTTTCTGCATTTCTTCTATTCAAGATCTCCGCATTTGGGCTTTTGAACAGATTTTCCTGGCAAAAACAAAGAGAAACTTGTATAAAAAATTAGTACAAAAAGGCTTTTGGACGCACTAACTTAAGGAAAAAAAGTATAAATTATTACCCACGTGAAACCCCACCACCGGTATATTAAACACCCTCAACTTAAATCTCGCTTATGTCCTAAGCGACGCAAGATGACTCACTACACAATCCTTGTACAATTAGTATCCACGTTATATAGGCATCCATTTGGATATCAATCCCGATTAATCTCATAAATCTTGCATGCTATCACTATTAGGCCTTGAAATTTTGTGGGATCAGATCATGCCACAGACCTGACCATGCATTAACACCTATCCTCTGCAATCTCTCACCAAGGTGCTAAACAATTCTGGCTATTGCAAACTAAGTCCTCACTTTAGGAACAAAATCCTCATTTTTCACACAATGAATTTCAGTTGGAGTATAAGGATACAGTTTCAACACTCGCCTCGAACAAAGTCACACTCATTCATACATATGTCATAAGGCTTGCCCTTATTTCACTGCCTTAAAGTTTCACATTTACAAACCCTATGATCACATAGGACTTTTTAGCTTTATAAACATAGGCTCAGGGTCAGGTTAGCAGTACTTTTAGGTTATACGTTAGTGAACTTTTTGCCCTCCTTGGACATATCGGCTAAACTTTCCCGTTTTATCATTTATATTCTCGCCAGTTTTCTCATACTCTTTCCCTTTGCTCAAGTTTCTCTTCTTTCTTCATTTGTGTAAGTGACGTCTCTTCTTTTCTGGTGTGTAATCTTGTTTATTTTTCTTTTTTCTTTACTTTTCTTTCAAACTAATTCTCAGTCACTTTACTGTGTTCTTTCTCTCTCTTTTTTCTTTCAACCCCACTTTCCAGAGCATCCTCATAATAGACACCCTCAACTCATGGCTTGCCATGAGTCAAGGTACAACAATTACCCAAGGTTGGGTCAGGGCAAACGAGGTTGTTTAACTGTATTAGCCACCTAAACTTATGCTTTTGGCATAAGAGCGGTGCACTTCCAAGGAGGGGACCCCAGGGACCAACACATTGTTCCCCGAAAAGATCAGTAGGGTGAAAAAAAAAGTCTTAATTTTGAAGCTCAAATTATTTGGACAGTAGGAAGGATAGAATGTCATTCGATTTCTTTTATTTGGTTAGGGAAATGGGGCCTTTCTTGAATAAGGGCCATGATCTTTCTTAATTGTTTGTTAGAGCTTCTTTTAGAAAGGACTAAAAACCAGGCAAGTTATAGCCTAGAGTACCAATGTGGGACTATTTCAAAGTTCCTCACACCCACAATTGAAATGTCATCACTATGACCAGATTATTAGGACACCTAGTTCAAATTAAAGACAGTGGTAATGCAATGGTGTAAACATCTATTTCATGCTTAGAGCCAATTAATTGTCAGTTTACATGCCTAGTCATGCATTATTTCGGTTTATCAGGAATTAAAAAATTTGCAATCAGCTCTAGATTAAACTATTGTACAAAAGATATAAACAGCCGGTTCAAAAGAAAAAGTAAATCATTATTGTGGGGAAAAAAGAACTCAGGCAATGAAGAAACCCCAAAAGAGGATGTGAATGGGGCTACTCAGGACTTCACCCTAACAACACTACATTTACCCCACCCCAACAAAAAAAAACATGGCCAATGTCCCAATGCATTTAAAAAATGTAAATACTACAGTGGAGGTGAAGCAAGTTGTGGCGCAAACGCCATCACGATCAAAAACAAGATGGTGGGTACGGATCCTCGTAACACCACGTGTCCTCTGCAATCTGAACACCCTCAGTGGTTGTGTGCTCAAGCAATAACCGCACCATTAATAATGCCGCCAGCGATATCTACAGGGCGGGGATAAAGATGCCCCAAACCACTAACTCTGACGCTCTCATCCGTGGCGCCGCCTCGTCAGCAGTGAGGGCTCTCTGCGCAGCCTCCATTTTCGGTGCTCCTTCGTCTTTGCTCGAGCCTCATCCCTACTGACCCCTACGGCCTCTTGGCCCCAACTTCCCTTCATCTCCGAAGGGGAGGTGGTGGATGTATGGAGTGGTAAACAGGGCTGCTAGCACGCGATCCTCACAGGATAGATGAAGAAGGGCCTAAGACTTCGGCACCCATTGCCGCTAGGAGCGTGTCGATGTCTGCACGAAGATTTCGACTGCAGCCTGGAAGAGTCCAAACATCCACAGGAGGGCCTGGTCGGGCAAACACTCTCAACTCAAATGAGGTAAGACGACTGGTTGACCTCAGCAATCTTCCGCTCTGTTAAACGTGCTGCATCTCTTCTCTAGAGTTGCTTCAGAACTCTGTAATGATTCACATCCACGCTGGAATATGGTGCCAGAAGGTTGGCCATTTGTGCCTCTAGTTCTGGACCCTAGCAAGCGGGGGGACCAATAACGGTAGAGGGGTGGTTGCGAGAGAGATCGGGGCTGTGCTACTACCAGGGATAGACCGGGACCGGGGTAGGGTTAGAGGGACGCCTGTGTACTAGTTTGACGGACGGGCTACCGTGTATTGCCAGATCATCTCCAAGTGGTGGCAACTTGGACGGGGCCCTCTAGGGGCCAACTCATTGGGCATCGTCTATGATGAAGCCGACGTCAAAAGTACCCTGCGGGGTTTTAACTGATCATTGTGCCATATGCACACCTGCAGACCTGCAAAGGAAAAAGATCATGAACGGAAAGGGGTAGGTGGTAGTGACCTTGAATGCCCTCTCGGCATGGGACTACTTGGAGAAGAATGCGTAAGTCCACACATCGAAAGCCGGCTATAATCGCCGCCAGCAGAATGCTCGATCACAGGTGACGATGTTATTCCGCAACTTGTGGGGGAAAAGGCTAGTGACGAATGAGCAGCCCACAAAGGAACTTTATGACGAACGTGAGGTTGCCTTCTTGAGGGCCCCCTTTGCCTCGGTGACCCAATCGGCACCCCTCCGTAATGATAGGTGTAGGCCATCAACCTCTTGGTGGTTCTCCCTCAGTGCTGGCGCTAGCAGGAAATGCCCATCCTTCACTATCTTCCACCGGTAGTCATACTCGTAGTGGTAGCATCGAACTCTCCCCGTTATAGGAAGCCGGCGGAGGCTAGCGGGAAAATGTCAACCTGCACGCCCCGGACTTGAACCTGATCTCAGCTGGTAGTTCATACTCGGTAGTGGTAGCAAGACCACTATTCTAAGAATTGCTATTTAAGCTAGGGTTTATCTCATTCTTTGCCTATGATTCCCCAACCCTAGTTAGGGAGTTTAAGTTACTCATAGACCTTAAAACACAATATTCAAAAGGATATCAAAATAAAGAATGCATGGACTTACTTCCACTGAGAAAGAATAAAAATCCAAAAGGTTGCGATTAATCACAAAAATCACTTATGCCAAATCAATTGATAAGCCAAAATCTAAACACTAATACAAAGAGTCTACAATATGAGGCCTAACTAGTCTGGTGTCTAACCTAAAAAACGAGGTTTTTCGAACTATTTAATATAAAAAATAAAAAAACCTAATTACACAAGAATTAGAATTGTTGGAATAGCCAAAAACGACCCGCCTCCGCTGGGTAGAAGGACATGTACGGGACCGTCGATGGTTAATGACGGACCGTCATGGGGACTCTGTCGTCCACATACTTGTGCACTTTTTTCTACTGCTTCTCTCCGTTTCCCCCGCCGAACCCGGTAAGTATCGATGGCTTCATCATAGGTCCACAACGGTCCGTCGAGGGTCTTCGTTACAAAACAACTTCAACTCTCGGAATCTGGGTTACGGGATCACTTTCTGAAACTCCACGACTGAACCTGCAGAAGGACCGTAATATACATGACGGACCATCGCAAGCTCAGTTAATCCCCACACTTGGTCAAACTTCCCCATCTTCCTACAAATAGCTTCTCTTTACTGCCACCCACGGACGTCACAAGCACGGAGTGGACAGTCATCAGCTCCGAAGTGGTCTTTTGCATTTCTTCTCTCAAGATATCCGCATTTGGCTTTGGACGATTTTCCTACAAAACAAAGAGATATTGTATAAAAAAATTTAGAACCAAAAGGCTTGAAAACGCACTAAACTTAAGGAAAAAAGTATTAATATTTACCGTGGGAAAACCACGTATTATATCAATTGGTCAGATGAATATGAATAAAGTTTTCCAACCTGAAAGATGACGCTTACCACCGCTTCGGTGTTGACATTATCGGAGGGTACTAAGGGTTCTGTGGTATATTCTGATGCATCCCGAGTGGGATATGTATTGTTTCCTTATGCAATACGAAATGGTTATAGCCTATGATTCTAGACAACTTAAGGTTCATGCGAATAACTACCTAACTCATGAACTTGAGTTAAAGGACGTGGTGTTTGTGTTGAAAATATGGAGGCATTATCTATATGGTATTCAAGTTGATGTGTATACCGACCACAAGAGTCTTCAATATGTGTTTACTCAAAAAGAGTTTAATCTCCGACACCTAAGGTGGGTGGAATTTTTTAATGGTTACAACATAAGTGTTCTCTACCACTTCAGTAAAGCAAATGTTGTGTGGATGCTCTATGTCCCATGACCATGGGTAGTGTGTCTCATGTAGAAGAAGGCAAGAAAGACCTAGTGAGAGATGTTAATAGGTTGTCTCGTTTGGGTGTCCAATTGGATGATTTTCCAAATGGTGGTGTTATATTCAAGAATAAATCCGTATCATCTTTTGTGGTTGAGGTGAATTCTAAGCTACACGTTGATCCATCATTGATGGAGTTCAGGGAATTTGTTCTTGGTAAGATTAATGAGTTATTCAGTAACGCACCCAAAAGATATAAGGTGAACTAGAGCGTTGTGATGGATTCTTGAGTTAATTTTATTTTAAAATTAATTACATTACTATTGTTAGGAAGTGTGTGAAGTTTGGCTAAGTTTTGAGGTCAAACGACCAAGGACATCGATGACATTCGGAAGATATCCTTAGAGAGTACTTGTGTGTCTTGATGTGTTTGAATGAGTTTTACGTGTTCTTTTTAATCAAATTTTATGTGAGATTGTCCTAATCCCTAGATGAATTTTATTTAGGGGTTTAAAATCCAGGTACGACTCCATCTAGGACCCACGAGGGGACCTTGAAGAGGACTCCAACACTTAGACAAAAATTGCAAAAACAGTGTCTATCTAGAAGTCAATAGCCGGCCAGTTAACATGGTCCGTCGTTCGGAGATGAAAGTCTGCAGTTTTGGGAGTTGCAGACCCAAACCCCAAGCCATTTTCAATGGGACGTCGACTCATCGATGTCAAGTCTTTGAGAGGGGTCGATAAGGTCATGTAAAGACTATCTAGTTTGTTGCCAACGTGGGGTGTTTTGTGTAAATTCTTCCGATGTATTTTATAACCCTGGGTAAATACTTTTAGTGTTCTTAAATTATATTAGATTATATTTATGTCCTAGAAATAGACAAAACCCCTCACTTCAAATGTTCAGAGTCCCTCTCTAATGAATACACTATCAAAGACATCATTGGAGCTAAGACCCAAAGAGGGCAAGAAGGGCTGGTTTTGATGTGTTTCTTCAAAAAATATTAGTGGATTTCCGTCTCATTGAGGTATGTTATATTCATACTTGAACCCTCTTCAATTACAGGAGTCATTTGCAAAAATATTTCAAAAAAGGGTTTTAAAACTCTAGTATCTTCTATCATTGACTTTAAGCATGGGTGTTCTTGTAAAAGTGTTTTAATGATCCAAATGTGTTTCTTGTAGATTAAATTGTTTATTTGAATTTAAAAACCCTAATAAACGCATGTTTTTGTATATATCAAACTCTTAGCTTTAGAAAATGGTTAAACGAATATGTTTGTGTAGGGTACGAACCTTTGTTTTCTTGTGTTGGTATTTTGGTTTAGCTACTTCCATAAGGGATTTATTATGATGAAATATTTAGAAAATGATTATAGGTAGTGATGGATTGGTTAAATGGTGAGTTGCTTATATTGTGTAATTCTTATGATAAAATTGCTCTAGAGTGTTATGGTACACCTTCTTGGTGGCGGTGTTTACTTGATGAACTTGATATTATTCAGTATGAATCGTGAGTGTGGCATTGAACGCCTAATATGTGAAATGAAGTAATAATGAAGATGTTTATTGCATAGTGTTTTTGTGAACCATGAAGTGTATATTTTTCTTAGGAAATGTCCAAATGAAGTAAATGATTATGTGAATCATGTGAAGTCAGTGATTTGATGAATGAAAGTATAAAGCATGTATAGAAGTTATTATAAATGAAATGATGCTTATGTGCAAGGTGTTCTCACATATACACACACACTCACACTTGAATAAATGTATGAAGCTAAGTTGAGTAAATAGAGGAGTTTTGGGGTAAACATTATTTGTGGGTTGAGATGAAGTTTTTAGTAGCAACCTCACTACATCCTAAGAGCTTTCTAATATAGGTCGGAGGATGAATGCCCTTCGTGAGTTGACATGTGGTGCTAACTAGTTATCCTTAACCTATAGGTTATAATTTTGAGAATCCGTGGCAAATTATATCTATCATCAAGAGGATATGAAGAACGGTGATTACACTCTGTGAGTTAAGATGTTGTATTCCAATGTACCTCTTGAGATTAGTAATGCTCGATAGTAGACAATGAGTTACTTAGTAGCAATATCCTCATCCCTTAACTATGTGACCACATAAGTGTACCTATTGGGAAAGCCATGTAAAACCTAAAAAGAATGACTTCTTAAATCTAGGCCACAATTGAGGAATCCTCATACAGATTGAGAAAAGAGGTTAAAATTGTGATTCCATGGTCCATAGATTAGGTGGTGTCTATGGTCTGTTAACGAGCTATCCCCAATAAGAAGGAAATTATGAATGACGACTAAGTAGGCGGCGGAAGTACCTTCAACAAAAGATAAGTCGCTAATCTAGGGCAGGTGGGGTGGTATATGGGACACTATCTCCAATCGCACTAAGTACGACATTCCAAAAGGGAGAATTTTAGGTGCAAACCTTCTAAAAAAAAAAAGTGTACTACTAGGAAGGGTGGTATGGATGCTATTTATCCATTGCACTAAGTAGTCATTCGGAAAGGGATGTTTTTGGTGGTTTGTTGAGATTTCTTCTAATGTCTTTTGTTTTGAGTGGTGACTTGTTCTCCCACATGGAGTAAGCTTTTGGTGGGTAGTCTTAAGGATCTCCTTGGTGTTCATTAAAGGAGGTTGTTAGACGTTTCCTTCATGCCTTACCTTGGAGAGTCTTAAGGTAACCTAGGTTGGGAAACTTCTATGGAAACGAGCTCAATTCCTCATTGGCAATACCTTGGAAGTTCACTATTTTTGGGGTCTTTTATTTCAATGTAGTATTTTACCTAATTCACTATAATTTTCTTTATGTCATTGTAAAGTTCTCAATCCAAGGGAATCCGTTAGGAGGATTAACTAGGAGTGGTATTATGGGATGCTACTCTCACATTACACTTAGTGTGACCAATAATGGAGAAGGGTACTTACATGAAGTTCGTACGAATGAATGTTTGGCATATCTTGAGTTAAGAGTGTTGATTTTAATCCCATATGAGGTAAGCCTATGATTTGTGGTCTTAAGGATCCCATTGTTGTTACTTGAAGGGGGTGTATGGGCGGTCCCTTCTTGTCTTACCTTAAGGAATCTTAGGGTAACTTGGGTTAGGGAAACTTCAAAGGAAAAGGGTTCACATGACTTGACCTATGCCATTCACTGTAATGTATTCAATGTAAAATCCTTATGTTACTATAATATGTGCCTTTCTTCTGAAATTTGTGAAAGTTCTACTTATGTCAAGTGTAGCGTCCACACTTATAACTATTTCAACATGTTAAAAATCAGGAATGTGTATAATTATTGCATGAAAGCTTATTTTTACTAAAATGTCCTTTTTGCACATTTCTTTTCATTGCCATACTTACTACATTTTTTGTACTAACCCCATACTTTTATATACTCTTGGGTAACGTTTGGGAGCTTTTGAAACGTTTGAAGGTGGATTGGGACTGGTCCTCTCAAGGAAAAGTATTGTCCCGCACGATATTTCGGGGCATAGACCTGTCTTTTACTTGCTGATTTAAAGACTTATAATGATTTCTGTTTATGTAAAAGGGCCGTGTCACTAAGATATTATGTTATGTATTTAATGTTTTTTGCCGATGAGATTTATAAGTATTTATGAAAGATTTCCTTTTTATTACATTATGCGTGAAATGTTTTAAAGTCCGTACTACTTTTTATGTCTTATGTAATTAACGATAGTAAATGGCTTGTATAAGACCCCAATGGGTCAAGTACGCCTTGCCACAAAGTGAGGGTTCTCCCTATCTTCTAGGGAGTGCTTCCATTTCGTGACACATTCTCATTGGGTGGATGTTGTTTTGAGGTACCAAGGGAGGTTGTGTGACCCCAGTTTTGATAATTTGAGAAAACGTATCCTAGAGGAATCTCAGATCCCGTTATTCGATTCCATTCAAATTCTACTAGGATGTATCATGAACTTAGATAAGTTTTTGGTTGGAATCCTTAAAGAAGGACACAGAGGAATTTGTTGTAAACTGTCCAAATTGAACAAAAAGCCAAAGTCCTGCATCTAAATCTAGGTGTATTACTTCAACAAATCCAAGTTCCTCCTTGGAAATGGGAAGACATTAATATGGAGATTGTGGTGGGTTTTTCTCGAACATTAAGGCAAAATGACTCTATATGGGTGGTTAAGGATAGGTTAATGAAATCCGCTCACTTTATCCCTATTAAGTCTACTGATTTATTGGAAGATTATGCAAGGATGTATATCCATAGGATTGTAAGTCTTCATGGGATCCCTTTATCCATCATTTCGGATAGAGGTACTCAATTTACTTATTGATTTCGGAGGTCGTTCCAAAAAACGGTTGGGTACTCAAGGGAAGTTAAGCACCGCTTTTTATACCCAAAAGGATGGTCATGCGGAGTGTACTATTCAAACCCTTGAGTATATTATTATATCTTGTGTGATTAATTTCAAAGGATGTTGGGAAGAATATTTGCCTTTGTTTGAGTTCTCTTTTCATAATACTTACCATTCGACTATATCAATGGCTTCTTTTGAAGCATTGTATAATAGGAAACATAGATCTCCAGTAGATTTGATTGAGATTGGTGAGTCTACACTCTGCGGTCCCGAATTGATCTATAAGACTTTGGAAAAACTTCATATCATAATGAACCGATTGAAAATAAACCGGACAAAAGTCTTATGCTGAAAACAGGAGAAGAGAGTTAGAATTTGAAGAAGGTTAGTTGGTATATTTGAAAATTTCACCCATGAAAGGGGTCATGAGATTTTTGAAAGAAAGAGAAATTAAATCCATGTTATGTGGGTTCCTATGAAATTTTGTAAAGGGTTTGTGAGGTTGCACTCGAGTTGAGATTACCTAGTGAGCTATATTCGGTTAACCCGATATTCCATTTATCCATACTTAAAAAGTGCATTGGTAACCCCAAGTCTATTCATTCTACTGAGGGTCTATATGTGGAAGAGAACCTATCCTATGAAGGGGTTCCAGTGGAAATCCTTGTTCGACAAGTAAAGAAGTTGAGGAAAAAAGAGGTGGCCTCCTTAATGGTGTTACGGAGGAAACACCTACTAGATGGAGCAACATGGGAGGCCGAGGCTGACATGAAGTGTTGTTATCCTCATATCCTTTCTAATTAAATTTAGTTGTTCCTATAAATTAATATTGAAAGTAATGAGTAAATTTTAATTTGACTTGTTTGCAAAGATACACATTTTATGATAAAAGTATATAATAAAATTTTAATTTTTATGGGGAAGATGCTTTTTTGCGTTGATTGAACTATTTGTGTAGTTTTGTATGGAAGTCGCATTAAAGAAATGATATTGAGCATGCTCATGAGTATTGAAACAACTTTTGTCATAAGTGACTATTTGTCTATTTATGAGCTCATGGTGTAATTGAGATGGAAATTCCTCATGTTCTGAAGTTGAGTTATTATATGTGTTAAACGATGTTTTGAGTTTCTATGTGTAAATTTAATGTTGATATGAGTTGTAATTCATGTTGATTATGTATGTTGTTTGTTGAGCAAAAAATATATAGTCTATCCTTTCCCTTGAAAAGATTTTAGTGTCATTCGGAGACAAATGTTTCTAAAAAGGGGATAATGTAATACTTTCAAAAGTCCAAGACCTAATCTAGAGTCTCACATAAGTGTAAAAGGTTTGTTACTCTATTTTAATGTCAAAAATTATTTTTATGGGTCATTTAGAATTTTTTGGATTCAAGACGTCAAGGAACGTCCATGACGTCCGGAGACTAGTGAAAGATGTGCTAGTGTTCCTTAGCCTATTTCACGAGGTTATAGGAGTGAAAATTTGATGAAATTTGGTGGAAAGGCGTTAAACATGTATTACAGTAGATTTAGGGTAGAATCGCTCGGGTAGGACTTCCCAAGGACAACCCTAAATGTCCTTTATGAGGACCCCTCAATTTTACCGAAAAAGCTATCACTAAGAAGTGTCCACCTACGATTGTCGGCGACGAGACATAGGTGGAACGTTGGGGCATCGATGCCTTCGTCGTTTGAAAGTTAGCCATTTTTTCAAAACATAAAAAAGGACAACTCTTTGAACATATCGATGGACGTCCAGTATAGTGGGTGTAGGTGGTCGTCGATAGACCTAAGAACCGTCAGGCGAGGTCTTGTAAGTCAGTTTGTATTTTTACTTTGTTATTTTAAGATGGTTCATTTAATTGGTTAATTAGTTAGGGGTTTAGTTAGAGGTTAAGGGGTGGTTTATTAAGTTAGTAGAGTTAATATATAACCTACCCTAAGCATAAACCCAATTGAATACGCCACAATCCCCAAACCCAAATTACTCTACCTTCTCTCTACTTTCTCTCTCTCAAAGAAGACTCCATAGAAGACACAGGTCTAAGGGTTCTAGTTATTCAAGAAGGTAATATTTTAAATTAATCTTCAAATAATATCTTGGTATGGGAACCTTTCACCTTTGGGGTTCCTTTCCCAAAAGGGTTCTTCCATAATTGGTTTTCAAAAAGATGATCTTATAAGGGTTTCTTTCTAATCCGAATTTGATCTTCTAAATTCTATTTTATATGGTTTCCTTTAATTATTATGATTATATTATGATGTATTATTTTTAAATTATCATGGTTATTGAAAATTTAACCTAGTATATGGAATAGATCATGAATTTACCTAAATTCCCTAACCATAGGTTATGCACTCATCTTAAATTGATTAGTATTGATGCAACTGACTTAGACATTGTGTTGACTACTATTTTATAATGTTATTACACCTATTTATGTATGAAATTTGAGGTATTGAGGGTCAGACAAATGATGATGACTTTTGAGGAGAAATTGGTAAGACTTTGTGATCTTGGCCCTTTACTTTAATTTTTATGGCTTTAACTTGGTGATGATGTTAAATTGAAGCATGCCTTGTTATTGGATTAAGTAAGTGTTAGTATGATGAGGATATTGAAAGGTATTAATTATGTGATTATGATTTATTATTTAGATATAATGATCTTAGGTTACATATAAATTGCCTAGGTGCCTAATTATGATGGGATGAGTATGATGTGAATCTCACATAGGAGTGTTGTTGTAACACCCTAAAATGAACTGAGGTGAAGTAGAGCGTCGTGATTGTTTCTTGATGTAATTTTCAGTTACGAAAAGTTACATTGGTCTTCTTAGGCAGTGTATGATGTTTGGTTAAGTTTGGAGGTCAAACGACCAACATTGACCATAACGTTCGAAAGGTATGCCTTAGATAGTGTTCTTGTGTAGGTGTTTGAGTGAGTTTTACGTGTTCGTTTTAATCGAAAATTGATGTTTGTTGTTCATAAGACTAAGAAGACTATATTTAGGTGTTCAACGTCTGGGAAAGACCCCACCTATGACCCACAAAGGGCCCTAGTGAGAGTCCCAAGAGAAGGAGCCAAACTGCATTAGCAGTGTCCACCAAAGAGGGCAATCGACGGCCAGTGGTTCAACAAATGGCCCGTCGACTTACCTCATCGATTGGACCTGCGAGGTTATTCAATCAGGATCAAAATGGAGCTAATTTTCATGTCACATCCGGGTTTACCCCCTAGACGTAACCGGCATCGTTGTCCTTTTCAAGGACTAAGACTAGCCTCTTAGTCTCATGTCATTACATTCATAGGTTGAAAAATACAGAAAAATTTAAAACTTTCATTATCACTACTTGGAGGTTTATATAGACATATACATACACATAATACATATTCATATCCAGTATAAATAGACCCATCGTATAGGAAGGTTACATAGCATTCTACTTTTGTTGCACATACACATATAAAAATAAGAATTAGTCTCAATGATGGTCTACTCATTCTCATACCTCTAACACACTATAACAACATGGGCATAGCCCTTACATCTATTCAACAAGACGATGTACAGGTCATACGAAAGTACAATATTCACTTAAAAAGAAAATTAATGAAAGAGTCAATAAGCTCATAACAAAATCCTTAAGTTAGTGTATGACATTGCCCTCGAAAGTTGAGGACCTACCCTACATGGACGAAAGGAACAATCTGATCCTTCAACAATGTCGCCTTCCAAACTATTCAACGACCGGAACCTAATATCATTTGGAAAAAGGTAAGAAAATAGGGTTAGTACTCCACATGTACTAAGTATGAGATCTTATGCACATAAAAACAAAAATTATGCTAGAGGAACTTGTTGTCAGAACATGCCATTCTACCCCTTTTAGGGAACTTAAGCAAAGTCAATTAAGTCATATCAATTAACCAAAACATGCTTATAATCTAAACATGTTAATATATCTAACCATTCTTAAAACATGATTAATACAACCCTAACATAAGGAATACAT
Organism: Solanum habrochaites; assembly: GCA_027704765.1. Classification (NCBI taxonomy): domain Eukaryota; kingdom Viridiplantae; phylum Streptophyta; class Magnoliopsida; order Solanales; family Solanaceae; genus Solanum; species Solanum habrochaites. The sequence continues at coordinate 43,500,265 of JAKWJA010002489.1, read as the reverse complement.
CACAAGAATGAATAAGAGTTAAACATATCATAATAAGTAAGAGGAACAACTCACAAGTCCTTATAAGTAACGAGAGTGCAATGACACAAGTAAAGCCCCCCCATAACGACTCAATAAAAGTATACTCAACAAGAAAAAACATGACCAATGTCCAACTTTACATATCATGGCATTTAGGTTTAAATTGCATCTATATTAACATTATAACAAAAAGGCATTATTCATAAAAAGAATAAATCATAATATAGTATAACAATGTGGCCATGGTCATCAATATACATATATATCATTCATAACATAATCATACGTTGAAACTTCCTCCTAAGACTCCCCCTCAAGCTAAACTACTGCAATGTTTAGGAAGAGTCCCATCCCTTTCCTAAATAAAGCTAGGAACCTTAGGTATCCATGTTCGACTTCAAGTCCTTTAATGCATTTTACATTTTGGGAAAACCATCTGGCAGAGCTTTCACTACTCCCACG